>CM052439.1:105286548-105315955 GCA_028533085.1 Varecia variegata | reverse complement strand
CGTGGACATGGGGTGGGGGGTGGGAAGGAAAGGGGGTGGTTTCAGGATGATTCAAGCATGTTACATTGATTGTGCTGTCAAACCTCTCTGCTGATGATGATCTGTATTTGTAGCCACTCCCCAGCACTAGCATCCCCGCCTCAGCTCCACCTCAGATCATCAGGCATTAGATTCTCATAAGGAGCATGCAACCTAGATCCCTCCCATGCACAATTTACAGTAGGGTTCATGCTCCTATGAGCATCTAATGCTGCCACTGCTCTGACAGGAGGCGGAGCTTATGCAGTGATGCCAGCGTGGGGAGCGGCTGTAAATATGGGTGAAGCTTTGCTTGCTCGCCGCTCACTTTCTGCTGTGTGGCCAGTTCCTAACAGGCCATAGACTGGTACCAGTCTGCATGTCCTGAGGTTGGGAACTGCAGTTGTAGAGGACAGAGTAAAGAGGAAGACAGGCCTCTGCCCTGTGGGAGCGTGGCTGCAGGTCTCACAGGGAGAAGAGCCCCTTGTAACCAACACACACGGCACAGACACAGATGAGCCATCACTGGCCCCAGCAGACCTGGGAACATGCAAAGGGGTGAGGAAGAGAGACACTCGGTGAAACCACATGGATAACTCATCATCGCAGGGCAAGTTTGGCTCATGGAGAGCCTGGAGCAGCTACAGTATGAAATACTGAGACTGTGGGCTAAGCTAGAGAGCTCTTAACATGTGACATTTACATCTTTGGGTACCACAGATTGATGTAACTAAATAAAAGCCCTCAAATACATCTAGGTTCTGCTGCTCTGTAAAATGATTTCTGTGTAAGGCAGGAATAGGATTATTACAGAACTTGAATTTCTGTTCTACTTTATCCTCTTCTAAGCATTTTTATGTAGATTATTTCATCAGATTCTCATGACCAAATGTGGTGCTTGGGACTTTTTCCTGCCAAGTCAGGTTAATACAGTTTAGCAAAACGATCATGTTGAATAATTTGACAGGCGTGGACAACAGCTTTCCAAAAGCTCCTCATCTATAAATTTCACCGCCACTAATACATTCTTTGGGTTAACAACTGACACACGGTAAGCTGTCATGTGTGTATTTTGCCGTGATCTAGTTCATTATCTTGTTAATAACTAGATGAAAGTACAGAATAAGCAAATACTTATTGAGTATCCATTTGTGACAGACACAAAGCTAGAGGCTGGGACACAGTAATGCATAGGACAATCTCTGCCCTCATAGCTTAACAATTGGAAGGAGGAAAGTTTCCAAGCCTGCAGCACAGCTGGAGGGAGGCAGGTTTGCTGAGGCCCTGTGGGGGAGTTCTGGGTGATGCAGGGTAGCATGAGGGCCCTGGGATTTAATGACCAAAAAGGTAAGAGGAAGAGTTTAACATGGATTTTAGCTATTTCACAATTTGATCTAGGGTAGGCTTGTTTCTGGACTTCTCCGGTCCCTTCTAGCCTCTGCTCCATAAGGCATCAGCACTATACCATCTCAGTCTGGAGGGCTCCTTAGATGTCCTGTTGACTTTACCTCCTGAGGGTCTTGGTAGTGCCCCCTCCTCTCAGGCCTGCTACCCCAACATCAGACCCTCACCTTCTTGCATCCGGAGTTTTCCACATAGCCAGATACCTCATCTCCCTGCCTCTGGCCCTGCAACTATCTACCACCCCCCACCCTGCACAGCAGCCAGACTGTCCTCCTGAAACACTAAATCTCATCTTTATCACCTTCTCTAATGCTGATCACTCCACTCCCCAAGCAAAATGCTGCCAGGGTTTCCCCATGCATGGACAAGCTCCTCAGCAGTTCTCACGCTCAGTATCTTTCCCAATAAACCCCCATGCACCTGTGAGTTCTAGCCAAAATGAACCACAGGCCGAAAGAGGATATGTGTATTTTTATTTTTTGTAATTACCACCACATTTCTTTTCCCAAAGTTGTGGCAACTATTTCTCCCCATCCTCACTAGCCCTTTTTAATTTTGTTCACCTGAGGCATCATTTTGTTGTTTAAATGAGCATTTTCCCTTGATGACTAGTGAGGCTGAGCACATTTTTATATATTTATTGATAATTAGGATTTCTCCTCTATAAATTGCCTGTTCATAATTCTTGTTCAATATTCTATGAGGGTGTTTTTCCTTTTTTTTAGAAATTTGTAGAAGCTCTTGGTGATACTAACTTTTCAATTTTCTAGCAAACAGAATAGCTAACAAATATTGAGTGTTTTTATGTACCAGGCACTGATTTCCCCAGTCAATTGTAGGTCTTTTGATTTCACTCATGTTACATTTTTCTAAATATAAATTAATAAATGCTTTATGAATCTAATGGATAAGTGAATGAGTGAATTTTATCTCCCCCTGAAGACTGCCTTTTTGATCAGCTATTTCATCACATGATTCCTTGTATCCTTTTATCTCCTTTCTTTGTCCCTTCTCTGCCTCTTGTTTGGCCAGGTCGTAGGTACAGCAGAGACACTTAACAAATGATTACAGAATGGGGAGAATGCTGCTTTCTCCCTTGGGCTTTGGAAAAGGGTTCAGGAAACACATACTCAGGGCGAGAGCAGGAAATGCTTTTTGTTTCGTTGTACTGGAGGAGCAATTATTAGTTACCTTAAAATGACATGTATAGCACTTAGGAACATAAAAGATCTTGGCAATGAGGCAAGTAAAATTTTAGTATTATTTCTTTAATACGCTGTATCCTTCTGAGAGGACTTTAAAATCCTTTCTGGCTTATTTATGAAGCACCAACCAGTCTGCAGAACTCTAGGGAGATTTCTTCTCTGTTCCGACTTTGACAAAAAAGAAGCAGAATTCACAATGGGGCAACACAGAATGTCAGAAAAATATTAAACTGGAATCAGAGAGGTGTCTCCACAAAAGCATGAATTGGATGACTGACTTTCTTTTAATTTTAGAAGAGTCTTACATTTGAATTTATACTACTACATGCCTGTGTAATTCAAGATTAAATTATTCCCTCAAGATCCCACCCCATTCCTTCTGCTAAGGCTACAGAACATTCTCAACTGCTCCTTTCTTGATTGCTTTTCCCCTCTCAGTTTTCTTTTAATAGTCTTTTCTCTTAAATGATTCATAAATAAAGTCAGTGCATTTGGGGTACTTTGTGTGTTACATGCAGATAAAACACTTAAGTGTTTCATTTGGAATCAAACACAGCTTCCTGAGGAAATAACTGAAATCACAGAATTGTTGAAAAAGCTGATAAGCAAAATCAGGTCACTAGGAAAAAGTCATCTTTTATTGAACAAAGAATCTAAAGCAGCTTTACAAGGAAATACAAACAGAAAGGCCTAGGCCCAGAAATCACTTTAATTGGGACCTAAATACCAGGTTATAATAAATGGGAAAATAAAGGTTTTAATAAAAACAAAGAGCATGACCATGTTCATCAAACTCATCAGAAATGACTACAAAAGCCGGTTGCCTAAAGCTGGATTCATGACATCTGGCTTAGACGGTTCACCTGTCCCCTGGCTGGAAGCGGAGGTCCAGACAATATGATCAAATAACTCTGATGATCAAATCACTGGTCCATAACTTATTCTAGCCCGAGGATAATTATTGACATCAGACTTTGGTGAAACTTCGGCAGGATCAATTCATTCATTCATTCATTATTCAATGAATATTTATAGAACACATACCTCAACAGCAATAAGCTAGGTCCTTGAGGGGGAAATACAGTCCCTGTTCCAAATCTAGCAGGGGCAGCACCGTCAGATGACTTCAGAAGCCAGGAAGGTAACATAAAAGAGGCAGGCCAGGCGGGAGTTGGGCATGGTGTCAGACTGCAGGGTAGAAGCTCCATCTACAAGCGGCTGCCTCCATTCAGATCCAATGATTATTTCCATAAAGGAACCTGAGTTTAGTATCACCACATTTGCCCATTTTCAAAAATGAAGGCTCAAACCCTAATTTCATTGTGAAATTTCTTCTTTTTAAACATTGGTAACTGATTATAATTTTAAAAAAAAAATACCATGTCTGCAAAGCAAAACATGAGTGCAAAGCCAAATTTGACCCGAGCAGCCAGTTTACAATTTCTGGCGTGCAACATTACACAGTGTTTCCAAACACGGGCCACAAAGTTCATGAAGTGTTGCCTTTTTTCTCTCTTTTTCCCCTCACTTTTGGAAATATCTGAGATATGGGATAGCTCCTCTTTAAGTGCGTTTCACACAAAACAAGCTTTTTTTAATGGTTGGAATATGATGCTGGAAATCTCTCCCTGCTCCATTCCCCCACTACCATTTTGAGTGTCTAGGTAGGATGTTCTGTGCAATGATGGAAAGCGTAGGAACCTTTCTAATCAAGTGTCCTCACCACCTACACTTCATCTGTGCTCTTGTGCGTGTGTACTCTTTGCCAGGGTTGTCTCAAAATCTAGATGCTGTCCCTTTGCTTCTGAAACTCAGGGCCTCCTGGCACTGCAAATCCCCACTAAGTTTTACAAAACCAAGGTGAGATTTTTCTGAAGATTGCCACATTCTCTCCTATCCCGGGCAGACTCCTGCTCTTGGCCTTCAGCCCCAGCAGTGTCACACCTGCCTAACACTAACTAGGCAGTGTCACACCTGCCTAGCCCATACTGCAACTGTGCGCGAATTAGGAAATGAACCTGACTCTTCACTAACGCACATGTAATGATAATGAGCCTCCAGCTCCTTCGGGAATGGATTCCCTAGAGTTGTGCAGTACACAGTCTGTACGATGACAAGGGGTGGTCCTTTGCCCATTCCCTCCAGGGGCACTTTCTCTCCAATCCATCCTCAAATTCCTTTTCTTTAGGCACCTCATAAACCCACAGTCCTTGGTTTTCAATTTCCTGTTTTCACAATTAATAAACCAATCAATAAGGAAGAACCTAAACTATACGCTCACACCCACAGCTCAGGACTAGCTCTTGTACAGGATTGACAGGCAGGTCACCTTTTTGGCTATGTTAAAGGGATGCTTTGAGCAAACAGAACAGAGAGGGATGAGTATGTGACATGTGGCAGTGTTCCAGTTGTTCTGGAGTCCAGGCTTTAGAAAAGAGGCTAAAAACTGGAGGTCACCATTGCAGATTAGTTCAAACCACTCTAAAGATATGTATTTTGGTTTGATTTTGGTTTTGCTTGTGCATTGTTTTCTAAAGTGTGGATTTGAATGCTTTCAGGACTGTAGTCACTTCTTTCAATTGTCATTATACACTATGTTAATGAAGAAGTAGATTCTGCTATTAAGACAAAGAGCCAAAGTCCCTGTGCCTTCAGGAAAATAGGAGTTTGTTTTTCTGTCATGCGACAGTCCAAGCATAAGCATTACAGACTGGGATGACGGGCCCTTGGTGCGAGGGATTCAGGCCCTGCCTATGTTGTTTCTCAACTATCTCTAAGGTGTGGTCCTCATCAGAGTGCCAGGATTGCTCACTACCGCCAGGTAGAGATTGCAGCTGATGAGAAACAGAGAAGGGGAAGGAGAGGATATGTCCGTTCTGCATAATGGCACAACCAAGAAGCTACACACGTCATTTCTGCAAATATCTCATGGGCCAGAACTTTGCCCCGCCTAGACACAGGGAAGCCAGGGATGCACAGCCACCGTGTGTACTCTGAGCAGGATTCTATTACTAATATTGGAAGTGCATTAGTAGTTTCTGCCAACTTTCTACCTGCCCAGCTCTTCTCAGCATCTCCTTTGACAATGTTATTTTAGTGTCTTTGTTATTTTACTTGCAGTCTTCTGACTCCCACCACCACCATCATATTCACATTCAGAAACAATTACACTATGAAGAACAACATAAATGATTTTTCTGATTACCCACCACAGGCCTCCCCAGTGCTTATAAATGAATGTTGACTTAGCATCTCAGGAAACAAAAGTGACCAGTGAGCTAATGCTAATGTTATAAAACAGTTTTAATGTAGCAAAACTATAAAAACCAAGGAAAGCAGTGCCACCTTTGATCTGTGTACTAGTGGTAGGCTCAGCCTCTGCTCGGTAGCCTCGTAACCTGACAGAACCGAGGCGGTGCTCAGACTCCTCACTAGGCTCAGAAAGCCAACCACATTCTGCAAAATCTGATTTTTAAAATATGCAAATTAAGGTCAAACAAGCCTACATCTGAGATTTAACGGCTAATCTGTTCAGGCAGCTGCTTCTTGGCCATTAAATTACAAGGTGACTGAGTTCATTAAGATTTTCACACACAACTAACTCCTCAAATTGTGTTCCATACTTTGCTAAGACTTTCATAGGCAAAGCTAGTCAGATGAGCTATGGTTATAGCAGAAAGAGCCAATCTGTCGCCATTTGTTTTCCAAAAGACAAAGAGGCATTATTTTCAGGTTGATTAAAACTGGTCACTCAAGCCAAATTCCAGGATGAGGTCATGAAGATCAGTCACTGTGGGTTTTATTGCCAAAGGCAACTGGGAAAAGAGTCCACTTTTCTTTGCCGAAAGACATATTGCCAAAAATTCAAATTAAACTTTGAAATTATGCTACCTTTCTCCATGCTGTCCTGTACATATTAAAAATAATGAAGCCAAACACAGACTCTTAAACATCAGCCTTATGCATAGACATTATTTAATATTTATACATCATTGGGTTAGATCAGGCATCATTTATTATTTCTACTACTCTCTTTTCTCTGAAAATTAAAACCTTATTTATCTTATAAAATACATTTATAAGCAAAATATTTTGTACCATGCCTCATCCTGTTCATATAATTTATTTAATATTATTAAATATCAGAGAATATTAATAAGTGGTAACTTCATTTAAATTTTCTCATATGTGGTATAAACTAGTTTATTTCCACAGAACTATCTCACCAATGAATTAAAATTACTGTGAATTCTTAAAACAATTCTGAGTCTAGTAATATAAGCATGTTATGATAAAACCTTTCAAACTAAAAATAATATCAAAATGGCTATTCTACCAAGTGAGAATTCTGAACTGAAAAATAGTTTTAGGAGGAATTTACTCTCAATATAGCACATATAATACAGAAATAAAGAGCAAAATGAACTAGTATTGTTTGTACAATAAACACAAGTCATTTAACACAAAATAATTTGTTGCTAAAACCAGAAGTTGAAGCCTTATAGAATAAATTATTAATTTATGAACTCTTGATTTAAAAAAAAAAGCGATCAGCTTTGGACTAGAATTGCCTTTTCTAACCAGTATGGTCCTGAAATTCTCAGAGCAAAAAATCACTTCAAGCTGTAATTAATAAAAATCAATTACACCTTGAATTATCACAAATTCAAAGTGAAATAACGAGGGTTTAAAAAGTTCAATTGGTTCTTGGAAAATAACTAAAAGAAGCTTGAAAACAGTTCTATCTATATGCTTTATTATTTTTAAGTAAGAAAAACTGTTAATAACCTAAGTATCTTTTTATAGAGTGTGATTATAAAGTCATTAAACACTGCACTAAAAAGAATATGAAATAACACGTAAAATTATTATGATAGAATGTTAAGTATAAAAAGCAAATTATAAGATGTTTTTTCCCAAAGGAATCACTGAAGTGGGAAAATAATTTTGGTTATCATTGATAGAAACTATAAGAAAGTCTCGCGTTTGATGCCTCCTGGTCCAAGGCTGTAATTTTAATAGTGAAATACGGCATCATAAACATCAATTCAAATTTTCTCCAGTGTGGCATTTACTTGAAATCCACACATGTTAACTACTTCTCCCTCCAGTTTCTCCCCAGGATCCCAGAGATGACAGGTTTGTTGAATGAGCTGCACTCTGAGGGATGCAGGCAGGAAGCACCTGCATTTTTCTCTCACTTTGATCTTTGTGTATCTTCCATCAGATCTCCCTTCTCTGCCCCTGGATGATAGCTTAAGCATATACCAAGGTTTCCAGTCGCTTTCAGATATTAAAAGGTGTTCTTTTCAGACACAGTACTAAAGAGTGCAGTGTGATAAAAATGCAAACTTTGATCTCTGGCAGCTCTGCCCCACCCTCTACAGACCAGCAGCTGGCAGCGGGCAAGGGGAATGGTCTACTCTATGCCTTCCCAGCTCCCTGGGTTGACTCCTTCACTTCTCTCTCCCACTCACTGTGCACCCTCTGGCTCCTCTAGTGATGGAGGAGGTGGCAGGGAGAGTGTGGGTGAGGGGGTAAATAGGTCTGACCTGGTGGGTGCTATTGTATCCTGGTATGACTGACCCCTGCATGGCAAATGCACTGAAGCTGGCTTTCTCTTTGGGGGGTTCTCTGGGGACTCTTCCCTTAGATACACCCATTGCAATATGTGATGTGATGTGCTCCCACATTTTGTTTCTGGTGGAATACCGTGTACAGACTGTTTGGGTAAAGGTGGCCACACTGGCCACTCTGGCCCAGGGAATCTGCCGCATCTCGAGGGAAGTACAGCTGGCATCACCTCGGCTGCAGTCCCTCCCTTTGCCCTGCTTCACGGGCAAGTCCAGAGGACCTCATACCTTAGAAGTTTCTAGGCAAGAGTCAGGCTCCAGGCCCTCCAAACTCTGGGGGTCATGTGTCAAATACGTCAAAATCCTCTGTGAACTCTCAGCAGACTCCACTCCAGTGCTGTTGCTTCCTAAGAGTCTACGAAGCACCCTTGCCCAGCCTGAAGTGTGTATGGGGTGGGTAGCAGCCTCCTCCCTCTCCCACTGGGAGGGTAAGGGCCGTACCACATCTGCCAGACTCCCAAGAAACCTTCATTTTCAATCCTTCACTAAACCTAGAGGAGGTAGCAGAGCCTCTTTGGGGTCGCCTCTCAGCAGGTCCTGTAGAGATGGTCTAGCATCTCTCTTTAAAACACGGGGCTACTTGCCACCTATTGTTCTCAACTTTGTGGCCTCAACTGAAGTTAAGCAAAGCCCTCTTTTCCTGTTATGCATGATACCCCTTACTCATTAATAAATAATTTTCCTCTACTGCCTCTGCTGAATTCCAATGGATTACTCTGAAAATCAAATGGTAAGTCAATGTCAAATACTTTTGGTTTTCTGCTCCATCGCTCTTAGATCCTAGAGGCTTTCTTAAATAGACCATAGGAATGCTCACATCAGTGTATTTTCTGCAGTGACTAGCCACTGAGATTCAGACAAGATGAGGCTTGTCTGCTGAACCGGTAGGGCAGGCCTGCCAGGAGGGTTTGCTTTGTTCTGTTGGCTGAAAGAGAACAGGGTGCCCAGGCCCTGGGGGGGAGGAGATCTTGTGAAGGAACATGGCAGAGTCTCAGTGATGTTCCCTTGGCCAGCCCCACAAACTTGGGTTGAGTCCTGTGGAAGAGAGTAGCTGCAGGCAGACAGTGAGGGAGATGTTTCATAAGGGACTCTGACACCGTGAGACACGAGGATGCAAGCAGGACCGTTTCTGTGCCCAGGTGAGGAGGAAGGATCTTCTCCCCAGTTAGGCACAGAGCACTGTGTGTCTCCAAAACACTAGGAACTCAGAAGAGGGCAGCACAACTGGTGAGTGCAGCTTTGGGGTGTCAGGAGACAGCACCTGTGGCCAGGACATCAGTCGAATTTCAGTAGGCCTCCATGACAAGGGCCATCAAGACGGTTGAGACACATGGCTTAGGGATTCTGTGATCATGTAACTCCTTAACCAATTTAGTAGGCCTTCATTCCATGGGCTACTAACCAATGCCTTAGATCCATTCAACTCATAGACCTTAGGCATGGAATCTGGTCTTGAAAATTCTTTATTCTACCAGCAGGCCTGGGTGCCTATGTCAGTTTTATGACACTCCCTTGGCCTCTGCCTCAGGATAATCGAAAACAACAGACTGAGATAGGACAGCGACCATTAATCTGCTCCTTCTCTGCAGCCACAGCCAAGCTGACAGTCACAGTGGGAGTGATTATCTCTGTCGCACAGGAAGAGCTTGAGGACGGCTCAGGGAGCCCCGTGTCTCCAGGTCCCGTGGTATCTCCAGCTACCATTCTTGCCTCTGGGTTCTGCTTTTCCCTGCACCAACATTAGATTGGGGAGAGAATTTGTTTTGTTTTGTTTTGTTTTTTCCAGATATTACAGGATCTGGATCTTTAGCTAAATTATACACTACCACTGGAATAGGCTCTCTTAGCAAAGTTGTGTTTTCTTCCCCCTCCATTAACGGGCCATTTATTGGGGGATTATTGTTAATTAGATGTCTAATTAGTATTTATTATAGCTGGTTTATAGTTCCAGTTTATATGCTATGTGTAAAATGTATATCATGATCAGGGCCAGCTACATAATTTTCAGAGTCCAGTACAAAATAAAAATACAGGGCTCCTGGGTCAAAAAACAAGACGAAAGTGCTATTAAAGGTACTAAAATATAAAACTTTCTTTCTTTTGTAGTCTCTCTCTCAACTTGTCCTGTGATTTTAATTTTCTATTTAATGTCCTTCAAAGTAAAATAAAATTAAAATTTTAAATTATTAGTATGAATTTTACCATTCATGTTTATATTGTACAATGCCAGTTTTACATGCAAATAGATGAACATTTAACTTCTGTGTGGATTCACCAAAATTACACAATTTGTATTTCATAGCTTACACATGCATATGTATTTTGTTCTTACCAGAACATTGGAAATCCTGAACAAAACTAACTCACCGGGTTTTGTTTTGCTTCTTTTTTTTTTTTTTTTTTGAGACAGAGTCTTGCTTTGTTGCCCGGGCTAGAGTGAGTGCCGTGGCATCAGCCTAGCTCACAGCAACCTCAAACTCCTGGGCTCAAGGGATCCTCCTGCCTCAGCCTCCCGAGTAGCTAGGACTACAGGCATGCGCCACCATGCCCGGCTAATTTTTTTTCTATATATATATTTTTAGTTGGCCAGATCATTTCTTTCTATTTTTAGTAGAGACGGGGTCTCGCTCTTGCTCAGGCTGGTCTCAAACTCCTGAGCTCAAACGATCCGCCCGCCTCGGCCTCCCAAGTGCTAGGATTACAGGCGTGAGCCACCGCGCCCGGCCTGTTTTGCTTCTTGATGCCTACATATTAATCAACACTCTCTACTTTTACCTTACTGATAAGAGAAGAAGAGTTGAAAGGAAAAGAAAGTATGGGTTCCCTTTCCTTCTGTGTCATAATTTTCAGTGTAAATGGTTAGGTAATACAGGAAAGTAACATGAATAAAAAAGGTATGATAGAGTTTCTTGGTTGCTCACGTTTCTTAGAATGATGTTGCCTTCTTTCTGCGTTCAAAGCAAGTTTTGGTTCACACAGAAAGCATGGCCTCCTGGGGCAGTCAATACCATCATTCGCTCAGTTGCAGATGTAACAGGCTTACCTTGTTCCTGCTCTGAGTGTTTCTCAACTCCCACGCAAAGTGGGCCCACCAGAATTCTGTGGTCACGGAACATTGCTGACACTACAGCATATGCAAACAGGGCAGCGAGGAATGAAGGACACACATACTGCATGTATGTCCTCTGCTCATGCGCATGTTCTACTGTTCCATCAGAGTTTATTTACAACACACAAATTTAAAGATAAAATTATTAAGAATTCCAAGATGGCAGCAGCTGAGCATTAAACCAAGTAGAGGGCCCTTCTGAACCCCGAACCATGTGCAACTCTACAGGGTGCATATCCATGAAGCTGGCTCTGCCTGTGTTATTATGCGGCAGGCACTGTTTTAAGTACTTTACATATCCTAGTGAATTTAACCCTTTCAACATGGTGAATATATGGTCTATATGATGTTCTCAGACTAGCAACTGTTTGGTCAGGATTTATTTGAGTATGTCTTCACCTGAAACTGTAATGTCAAAATGTCACTGCTTATGGTATATCTACTTAGTGTGTTTGGGGGTGAAAAAGTCATGAAGACAACAAAAACAACAGAAGGCATCGTATGAGAAATGGTATAACTTTTAAAGAGCTGATATGGCAAAAAGTTGCCATCCAAATGGTCCTTATATGAGGTAAGTCTGCATTAATTATGATTACAATGGCCGAAAAACTTGCTAACTAAATAATAATCAGGAGAGCAAGTTTCATCTCTCTTTTTACTCTATTATCTTTAGTATGCAGAATTCATTGTCATGGTCAGAAGATGACTGCTCCAACTTTAGGCAACATATTTACATTCTAGGGAAAAAGAAGAAAGTAACTCATGCTTAAAAACTTCTTCCTATATTTCAGTATCCACAACTGTGGGTATCTACAGCTGCAAGGAGTCTGGGAAGGTGTGTGTTTTAGCTTTTCAATCTCTTTAGTAGAGAAAGGCAAGGGAAAGGGGTTTGTGAAAGGCTCTGGGATAGGCTATCCATAGTATTCATCTCAGCCCGTCCCTTTGGCTCCATGACATTCACACGTTTCCTTATTTCCATCTATTCATTTCATATGGAATACACATCAAAGTCCAGTATCTGTCTGTGTTATCCAGTTCTCTCCAACATTTCAGACTGTGGTTCCGTGTGACCTTGCAAACTTAAGCTTAAAACTAACGATATCTGTTCTAAATACACCCAGTATACAATGGTGGGAGAAGAAACAGGATAACACAATAGAAACTCCCATTTGGAAAGGTGTGGATGGGAAACAAACAGCCCATATTACATCCTGCTGCTTAGGCAGTAACGTTTCTTCCCTTGGACCCTGGCTCTACCCTCCGGGAAAATCCACCTCATTTATTTTCCTGTGCCTCTCAGTTACATATTTTGAAGGAGACATTCCATGTGAACTCTCTCTCGTGGCCACATCTGACATGAGCATTTAGGAGGATGTTCTTCCTGGATGCTTCTCAGCTTTTTCAGCCATCGTCTGTCAGTTTGAGGTCAGTCAGTGAAAGTTGTCAACCAGTCTAGAGTTTGCTTTCATTTCATTGTTTGGTTTTGTTGTTTTTGCAATAGAATTTCCCCATAAAATAACAGGGCTTCTGCATTGATTTTCTTTCATTTGCTCCTTCAGAACTACTCTCTACCAATCTCAGTCCTGCTCTGTGCTGGGGAAGCTGAATCCATGTGCACAGTGCCAATGATTCTCTTGCTTTCTGACTTTCTGTTGGGTTTGGCCAGTGTGGAGAACCTGAAGGCGATTACAGGGAGAGGAAAGTGAGATTAGGGTATATTTTCCCCCGTTTCTTTCTGATGGGTTACCCCGGCCCAGCAAAGATAACAGCTCTTGCCAAGCAGCCCTCTCTGAATTCTGATAACTGCTAGCCCAGCAGCGGCAATGCTCCCTGCTGTCACTCACCCTGGAGTGCTGCACTATCTCTGTGGCTTCCCTACACCCTCTCCACATCTTTGTCAACAGTTCCTTTTAAAAACTCTCTTCAAATCACCCAAATTCCATGTGCTATCTATTTCCTGCCAGGATTTTAATGCCACAACATCCAGTTTATTTGTTTCTAGTCAAATATTTGTATAGATATATGTGTTCTAGAAAATTGCATGATGTCATGGAAAATTGCAAAGTGTCATGAAAAGTTGCATGAGCTATTTGAGAAACTTAAATTTTATCTTATTCAGTAGATGGGGAACCAAACCAATTGTGGATTATAATTATTATACAGACTAATATATATATTATTATTATATAGCCAAAGATCAAATAAATGTTTCAAAGTAATAGAGAAAGTATGCAATGTGATAACTGATATACCATTCAAATTCATGGTTTTAAAAATTAGTGAAGGATAGGTGTATTTTTATGTCCTCCATTTTACAGCTGGGGAAAGTGAAGTCAGAGAGGTTAAGTAACTTGGCCATGGTCGAACAATTAACAAGTAGCAGAGCTGGGATTTGAAGCCAAGAAGTCTGGACATAGGTGGACTTCAGCCAGGTTGGTCAGGCATAACACAAATATTGGAAATCTCAGATCCTAAGTTTTGTGTGTGTGTGTGTGTGTCTTATTTTTCTTTTTTTTTATTTCAGTGTATTATGGGGGTACAAAAGTTTAGGTTATGTACATTTCCAGTGCCTCCCCACCCACCCCCAACCCACCCCACCCCCGAGTCAGAGCTTCAAGCGTGTCTATTCCCAAGACAGGGCGCATCGCACTCATTATGTAGGCATACACCCATCCCCTCACCCCTCCCCCTCCCCACTCAGATCCTAAATTTTAAAACTACATAGTGTCTTGTAATTTCTCACTGTTAAATAAAGAGACAATTTTGGAGCTAAAAAATAAACTCAGATCTTTTAAAAACCACAGGATCCTGTGATTCTTAGAAACTAACCACCATGTACAGGTTGAGGTAGTTTCTCCTTTGTGTTTCCATAACACTGTGAACACACCCTGTCATATCTTCTATTATAGTGTTGTAATTGTTTTTATATGTCTGTCTTCTTCTGGCCTATGAGCTCTTCAAAGAAAAAAATTATGTCTTATTCATCTTCGTTAATGCTCTATAATATGGGTTATTTAATGAAAGACCAATTAATATCTGATCTCTAAATTTCCATCTAATCATATCTTAATTTAGCCATCCATAAAACTAGCCACAATGTAGTTGAACTTCTGTTGGGTTTATTGTCATTGACCATTGCATATTTTAGAAATCAATTAGTATTTTTACTCAGCAGTATTGAGACAAATATTAAGATGTAATGTAGACATATATCTAATAAAAAACTAAAAGCTAGGCAACAAGAGATAAAAAATAATAGCAAACAACAACAAAGAGAAACAAAAACCTGGTTTCCCTAAAGTGAGCATAGAAATATGAATCAAAAGAAAGGATTTTATTTATTATGTCCTAAAAAATGTTCTGGTATAAATCCAGTTCAGTTAGCCCCTTTAAGGGTCTGTTCCCAGACTAAGGAAACACACGGGGTGCAGGATCACTTTATTTAGGGGCTGCAGAGACAATACAGTGAGAGAGAACACTGGAGCTACTACTCTGCTGCTCTCTACTTCAAGTTTAAAAAATAAGTTTACATAAACGTTCCTGCTGCTTTATTTTATATGACAAGCTTCTTCTTTGCTTCTCCAAGCAGGAAAAATATTATTGCCATATTTACCTTATCTCATTTCCTCTTCCTTCAACATTCCATGGGGTGGGGAGAGTGTTGGAAGGTTTGTCTGGACATGGTTATTTTGACTGCCCCGTGTTGCTGTATCTTAATGTTGGAAAAATGGCAGGGAATTTGGGCAGATTCTCTCCCTCTGGCTTGACAAATGAGCTCAAACCATATGCTTATTGATATCTATCTATCTATCCCAGGTACGCAGTATTCAATCAACAATATTCACTCAGTAAATGCTGTCTGAATGCCTACTTTGTGCCAAACAACATGCCAGAGACAAGATTAGAGAGATAGTCCCTACTCTGAAGTAGTTTAAAATCTATTGGGAAGACAAAACGATCTCATATGGAACAGTAAATAATATAGAAGAGAATATATGATATGATATATAATATAAGCTATAATATATGTTATCATATAAGACATACATTGTAATATATGATAACTTTTCAAAAGTTAAACTTTTTAAAAATTAAACTTTTTATTTTGAAACACAATCATGCATTGCTTAATGACAGGGATGTATTTCAAGAACTGCATTAGGTGATTTCATTGTTGTGCGAACATTATACAATATACTCACACACATGTAGATGGTATAGCCTACTACAAACCTAGGCTACGTGGTATAGTCTATTGCTCTTAGGCTACAAACCATTGCACCGAATACCTTAGGCAACTGTAACACAATGGTAAGTATTTGTGTACCTACACACATCTAAATATAGAAAAGGTACAGTAAAAATACACGATTATAATCTTATGGGACCACCATCCTATATGTGGTCCATCATTGACCGAAACATCATTATGCAGACATGACTGTAATTGTAGATTTACAAGCAGTTGTAAGAAGTTCCCTTTAACCAGTTTCCTCCCAAGGACATCTTACCAAACTATAATACAATATCACAACCAGGATATTGACATCAATACAGTCAAAATACAGAACATTTCCATTGTTTCTGTGAGCACGAGGATCCCTCAATTTGCTGTTTTATAGATACACTCATTTTCTTCCCGGTATCACCCCACACTTAACTGCCACTAATTAGTGCCCTCGCTGCCACTAATCTATCCTTGGTTTCTATAAATATGTCATTTCAGATGTCTTCCAACCTGTGAATGATTCAACAAACTGTGGATTCACACAATTCTCAAAACAATTCTCTGGAAATTCATCCAGGTTGTTACATTGACCACTAGTTCATTCTTCTTATTGCTGAGTAGTATCCTGTGGTATGCATAGACCACGGTTTTGTTTAACCATTCACCCAGGGAAGGACATGGGTTGTTTCCAGTTTGGGGCTATTACAAATGAAGCTGCTGTAAACGTTTGTGCACAAGTATTTTTTGCAAACACACTTTTCATTTCTCTGTCATAAATACCCAAGAATTTGATTACCTGGTGGTATGGTAGTTGTAGGTTTAGTTTTTTCTATTTTTCATTTTTTTAGGTTTAGTTTTTAATGAAACTGCCAAATTGTTTTCCAGAGTAGCTGTACCATTTTACATTCGCTCCAACAACATATTAATGATCCAGTTTTTCCACATCCTCACCAGCATTTGATGTTGTAACTATTTTTCATTTTAGCCATTCTCATAGGTGTACAGTAATCTCTCATAGTTTTTTTTAGAGCAGTATTAGGTTCACAACAAAATTGAGTGGAAGGCACAGAGATTTCCCATATGCTCCTGCATATGGGGTAATCCTCCATTACTGATATCCCCCACTAAAGTGGGACATTTGTTACAACTGATGAACCTACATTAATACATCATTATCACCCAAAGTCTAAAGCTTACATTAGCATTTACTCTTGCTGTTGTACATTCTACACCAAATGTATGGTCAAACGTATAATGACATGTATCCACCCTGATACTATCATACAGAGTAGTTTCATTGCCCAAAAAAATCCTGTCTGGGGATGTTGATAATGGGGGAGGCTATGTGTGTGGGGGGACAGGGAGTGTATGGGATATATCCATATCTTCCTTTCAATTTTGTTGTGAACCTAAAAGTGCCCCCAAAAAAATAAAAAATAGAGTTTTTAAAATAGAAGTCTTCTGTGTTCCATCTATTCATCACTCCCTTCCCCAGCCTCTAGCAACCATTCATTGTGGTTTTAATTTGTATTTCTCTAATGGCTAATGATGTTGAACATCTTTTCATTTACTTATTTGTCATTTGTACATTTTCTTTGATGAAAATTCTCTTCATGTATTTTGCTGATATAAGGACTATTTGCTTTTTTATTTTTTGAGTTTTGAGAATTCTTTCCATAGTCTAGATACTAGTGCTTTGTCCAGATATATGATTTGCAAATATTTTCTCTCAGTCTGTAGCTTGTCTTTCAACCTCTTACCAGGGTCTTTCTCAAAGTAAAATTTTTATTTTTGATGAAATCTAATTTATCAACTTTTTTGTTTTATCAATCATGCTTTTGGTGTCAAGTCTAAGAAGTCTTTGCCAAGTCCTGGCTACCAAAATCTTTCTCCTATTTTTGTCTCAAAGTGTTACAGTTTTACATTTTACATTTAAGTCCATGACCCACTGGGAATTACTTTTTGTATAAGATGTAAGACTTATGTCAAGGTTCTTTTTTTTTTTTTTTTGGCCATATGGATGTCTGCTTGCTCTAGCACCATTTGTTAACAGTATTTCCTGCATTGTCGAAGGTGCAAATGTTGGTCATATTTGTGTATCCGTTTCTAAGTTCTCTATTCTGTTCCATTGATTTGTGTATTTATCCCTCCTCTAATATCACATAGTCTTGGTTACTGTAGTTATATATTAACATAATGTCTTGAAATTGAATAGACTTATTCCTCCTACTATATTCTTTTTCAAAATTGTGGTAGCTATTCTAGTTCCTTTTCTGTCCAAATAATTTTGGAATAATTTTGTCTATATCTACAAAACAATCTCACCAGGATTTTGATAGAAATTTATTTATACCTGTATATCAATAAGAGAAAATTAACATATTTATTACATTGAGTCTTCTAATCCATTAATGTGGTGTGTCTCTGTACATATTTTGCTAGATTTACACCTAAGTAAGTATGTCATTTTGGGGGTCAGTTGTAATGCTGTTGTATTTTTAATTTTTAATTCTGTGTGTTTACTGCAACCAGAGTGTCCTCATTACTGTTGGGCAATGGTGAAAATCCTGACTCTCTTCTAGGCCTCCTCTAAGACCACTCCAGGAAAAGGGAGTGGGGTGGAAACCCAGGCTCCCTACTTGGCCCTTTTTGGTTTGGGTAAGAGTGAAACCACAGTATTTCTGTGGTGTTTGGCTAGAGAAGAGCTGTTATTGTCTAAAGGTGTTCTGTCATACCAGGTTTCCCTTTTTTTCATCCTTTGGATATAGGCTTTTGTTGGGGCTTTTTCCCCCCAACACCTGTTTGGCATTTCTGAGTTGCTTCCTTTGGCTCCAAGTCTGGGTTATAATAAGACAAAAAGAAAACGTGGGGAACTAACCGTGTTGTTTTTGTGTCCCTAAGTCCTTAGCTGCTCTGCCTTTTTCTCTCTCATTTTCAGAGTCTTCTTCTTATGTTTGTTTTAAATATAATATCCAGGGTTTTTATGGATAAGAGTTTTGTGCTTAAGGGGAAGAATATGGAAAAGCACACCTATCCTGTCTCCCTGGAAGTGAAACTAACATTTTCAACATAGATTAAGTGTTGTCCACTTACCACTTAAGTCAATGAGGAGTGACATGGTGGAAGTAGTTTTGAGTGTATCCTTAAAAAATGGGTTGAATTTGTAAAGGAAGAGAGCAAGAAAGAAGAGGAGAAGGGACAAAAAGAAAAGAAGGCATTTCTAAGAGGACATGGGGTTGGGAATGAATCTCTGGACCTACAAGAAGACCAGCTTGACTAGAATGGAGAGGCCATGTTGGAGCAGAGTGGAGATAAGAATATGAAAATATTCCATTTGTTTGGTTCCTAGTACCTTTCAGGCATTCAGCTAAGAAGTTGAGATATATTATCCTGTTTAGTCCTTACAGTTCTTTGAAATAAGTACTGGCTTTTTTATTTTATAGATGAGGAAACTGAAGCTCAGAGAAATAACATAATGTGTCCAAGGTCACATGTGTAGTAAATTGTGAAGCCTGGATTGAACTCAGGTCTTTTTGATACCAAAGACCATGTTTTTAACCACTAGATCTTATAATGTGATAAGACAGCTCAGATTATGATCGCCTAAAAATCTAAGCAGCAAGGTTGAAATGAATGCCTTAAAAGATGAACAAAATGATAAAATTTGTGTTAAAGGAAGACTGACCTTATTGGAAAGCAGAATACGCTAAATCTGGGAAAATGAAAATAGAAGACTTCCTTGTTCATTTTTGCATTCAATTCAGTCATTCAACTAATGTTTATTGCACACTATGGTAGCCAGGGTTCTACCAGAGAAACAGAACAAGTAGGATAGATATGTATACACATAGACATACATGTAGGATATATATATAGGCAGGAGCTGAAGCTAGTCTACTGGGAGAATTTCTTCTTTAGGGAAAGTTTAGTTCTGCTCCTAAGGCTTTTCACTAATTAGATCAGGCCCATCCAGATTATTGAGAATAATCTCTATTCTCAATAATATACATATAGTAATTATATCTACAAAATAGCTTCACAGCCACACCTAAATTAGTGTTTGATTGAATAACTGTGTGCTGTAGCCTAGCCAAGTTGACACAAAGAACTGACCATCACACCTGCCTACTCTTGCATAGGTGTCCTGGCCTGGTCCCTGCCCTGTGGTGTTTACACAGTCTAGTTACCAGAGGATACACACTGGCAGCCCAGGTACAAGTAGGGAAGAAATGAAGCCTCTGTTAAGATTGTCGCAATAACAATAAAAGCAAAAAGATAGGTAACAGCAACATGTCCAAGTATCATCTATATGACTGACTTCACCAACTTGGGGCACAAATGCTGTCACCTCTCTTGTCTTTCTCTAATTAAATCCTTCCTTGCTGACCAGATTATATCACCAGAAAATCCAATAGCTCCCTCTTGAAGAAATTATAAATTTTCTGAGAACCCCAAAGTCTTAGCCCAAGGACCCAACTTTCCGGTACTAGGAATAGAGAACACTGCAGAGGCGATGAGCCTACTAGCAGCCCAAGGCTTCAGCTGCCACTGCATCCATCACTGCCATGCAATGTTGCTTTGGAAAGCTGTCCTGTGAAGTGAGGGGCGTGCCTCCCCCGTGCTGTTAAGACATGCCTTTGCCGGATCAGATCCCCACCCAGCCCACAGCGCTGCCTCATGGGTGTGCTCTGAAGGTTACTGCTTGCTTTAGTTTATGTGCACATTTCCTGCCTTTGTTCCTGCAGTAAAGATGGCTGTGCCAGAGCCCAGAAGCCATTTGCACCTCTACCATAGGCTGTGCCAAATGCTTGCCCATGAACCTCCAGACCGTAAGGGTGAGGCTGGACGGTGAGCTCAGTATGGAGAATATCAATGTCTGAAGGGTGGTAAAATATCCAACTAGAAAAATCTAACAGGTCATTGAAAATATAAATGCGTTGACAGGAAGTACTATGTATCTACTTTTTCTTTATAAAGTTACATTTTTATTGTAACAACACCATAGCAATAACATTAGGTAATATTATAAAATAAAAAAATTCCTAGAATTTCTATTTTTGTGTATTTTTATTCCATATGTGTCCATATAATATTCTTATATAAAGAACATGTTTATAGTTTTTTCAGCTTACTAATATATTGTAAATATTGATCACATTCTACAGTTTTCACAATTTTTCTTTTAATAATAGCATAATGGTCTATCCAGATAATACATCCACATTTACCAATTCTTCTCTGATGCTGTTTCTAGGTTTTGTCAATATAGATAAAACTACAATGCTCATTTCCACACTTACAGCTTTTACCTGATGAAAGATTCTTTCCTCGATATGAAATGCTAGAAGTTTGGGTGCCAAAGAGGATCTGCTAGACAATCTGCCAGTCATGTTGATATTGGATCTTGGTTCCTGGGGATCTGAATTTGATTGGATTTTCTTTACCAAGATGATTAGGGGTAAAAAGCCAGGGTATGAGTCTGCGACAAAGCCATCAGCTGGCCAAGGACCAAATGAAGGAAACTGTCCTGTGTTGAATATTGTCCCCCATAAGTTCCTGTCTTCCCAGAACCTGTAATTGTGACCTTTATTTGGAAATAGGTTATTTGTAGATGTAATAAAGTTAATGGCATAAGGGGTTGGGGGGCACCCTAAATCTGATGCCTACTGTCCTCATAAGAAGAGGACAATTTGGGCACAGAGATGGA
Source organism: Varecia variegata (assembly GCA_028533085.1). Taxonomy (NCBI): domain Eukaryota; kingdom Metazoa; phylum Chordata; class Mammalia; order Primates; family Lemuridae; genus Varecia; species Varecia variegata. The sequence goes on along the minus strand of CM052439.1, from coordinate 105,294,651 downwards.
GACACGGAAGAAGGCCATATGAAGACAGAGGCAGAGACTCCAGTGACGCATCTACAAGGCAAGGATACCAAGGACTGCCGGCAACCACGAGGAGAATAGAAGTAGCAAGGAAGGACTTTGCCCAAGAGCCCTCCAAGGGCACATGAAGGGCTCTAAAACCATCTGACTACTTGGTTTTAGATTTCTGGCCTCCAGAAGTGTGAGACAATAAATTTCTGTTGTTTCAAGTCACTCAGTTTGTGGTATTTTGTTATGGCAGCCCTAAGAAATTAATACAATAACACAGTTCAGTACATGGCATGAAGATGGGAGAAGACCCAAAAATGGAGACAAAACTAAGAACTGGGAATGAGGTGGAAATGCCTATAGCAGATTAAGGTAAAATTGGGGAATCTTCTTGGTAGAGAAGTAAAATGACAGTGTTTGTGCCTTGCATCATTGGCCTGGCATGTGGGCATGACAGAATGGCTTAAGGCCACAGGATCAGAGAAATCAAGGGTGTGAGCATTTTTTTTTTTTTTTTTGAGACAGGATCTCACCCTGTCACCCAGGCTGGAGTGCAGTGTCATAGCTCACAGCAACCTCAAATTCCTGGGCTCAAGCAATCCTCCTATCTCAGCCTCACAAGTAGCTGGGACTACAGGTGCACACCACCACACTTGACTAATTTCTTTATGTTTTTGTAGAGACAAGAGTCTCGCTATGTTGTCCATGCTAGTTTCGAACTCCTGGCCTCAAATGATCCTCTCACCTCAGCCTCCCAAAGTGCTAGGATTACAGCAGTGAGCCACGGTGCCTGTCTGAGCATTTTTAAGATAGATGTTTCATGGCCACTAGGAGAGCTCTCTCAGGAAAAAAGTGTAGGGAAATAAGGACAGAGGGGTGACTAATCCTTAGGATGAATCTAAAATGCAAAAAGGAAGAGGAGCCACCAAAGGAGATAGAGAGGGGATGGTGAGAGAGATGGGTAAATAATCCAGCAATAATTTACCACCAAAGAAGGTGGGAGAAGGAAGAAGGAGGAGGGCATCCTGGACCAGACCACAAGCATCCCGAGTGCAAGTTCTTTGCACTGTCAGGGCCCATGACAGTGCTTGGTCCATAGTAAACATTTAGTAAATGTTTGTCAAATTAATAAAGAGCCATTTTCCAATACAAGAGACACCAGTGAGAATGGATACAGAAAAGAGGTCTCTGATTTAAGCAAACAGGAGATCCTAAAATTCCAATTATAAACTTCTATAAAGTACTGAGTCCTGGAATCAGAACATAATAGAAGTGGGAGAAACCTCAAAAGTTATATAGTCCACCTCCACTGTATAAATCAGAAAACTGGGGCCCAGAGATATTGCTCCTGTGACCTGGGCTTTTTGAACTGAAAGTATCTTTTGTTACTATGGCAGGTGATTTTGTGTGTTGTAGCTGACAATAATGCCCTCATATCATCAGATTTCTAATTATTTTCTAGCTTTCAAGGAAAGTATTATTCAGGCTTAGTTGAGAATTGCTGGACTACAGTGCTAAAATGGGAAGGCTCTGATTAGGAAAAGGAAGAGGAACGATAAAGGATGAATTTCATGAAAATAATTTGGGGTCACCATCTAGAACCCAGACTCCCTTTGAAGAACGGACAGAGTTGCATACAGGGAGGGAATTTAGTGTGACTCAGAGCTTGGGAACAAAGAAAGCAGGTGTGGTACTGCTCTTGAGTTTCCAATCAGAAAATGGGCACCACAGGGGTACATCAATTTATTGATAACAATAATTAGATTCACTCCAAATTAGATATTTCATGACTCATTTCTGACATTCTTGCAGGGTCCCATGGTCGTCGACCATGGAAGAGCAGCATCTGCAGCAGCAGCGAGAAGGCAATGCCCCAAATCTACCAGAGGAGACAGCTCCCAGCTGGGAAAACCCGCCAACACAGTGGAGCTTCCAGAGCCTAATAACAGAGCTAAGAAAGAATAAAAGTGACCTTTTGAAATATGATCCTCTCTTGAGACACATTTTTGGTCTCCTAAGATTCTGACTGATCTAACCCTCTACTTTTTTTAACATCCAGGAGGATAGGCTATTCTACCCCAATGCCATCCTGCAATGACTGAAGTATCTCACCTGCCAAACACCTAACAGAGATCTTGCTACGTAAGTAGCTATAGATTGAAGGCTGTTATCCCAGTCTTGTTTCAGTCAAGGTGTCCTTAATTTGCTTTGAATTTCAGTTCCTTTGATTGGAGTCTTTGGGGGAAAAAAATGAGGAAGAAAAAAGGAATAGGTTTGTGGGAGGCATGCCAGGCATTCGGTGGCTCCAGCTCTGTGGGACTCTGGGGCCTCAGGAAAGGTGAGGTAAGGAAGCGGGGACAGTGCTGAGACAACTCATTAAATGACAACCGGTTGGGGAAGAAAATTCTCTAAATGCTACAAAGTGAAGAAGTTCCTCAAAGAGCACCAAAAATTCAGTTGGATACACATGCCAAAAACAAAGGCCACACTCTATTCTTTTTTTTTTTTCTTTTTTATTAATTTTAACTTTTTTTTTTTTTTTTTTTTTTTTGAGACAGAGTCTCACTCTGTTGCCCGGGCTAGAGTGAGTGCCATGGCATCAGCCTAGCTCACAGCAACCTCAAACTCCTGGGCTTATGCGATCCTACTGCCTCAGCCTCCCGAGTAGCTGGGACTACAGGCATGCGCCACCATGCCCGGCTAATTTTTTCTATATATATATTTTTAGCTGTCCATATAATTTCTTTCTATTTTTTTAGTAGAGACGGGGTCTCACTCTTGCTCAGGCTGGTCTCGAACTCCTGAGCTCAAACGATCCGCCCACCTCGGCCTCCCAGAGTGCTAGGATTACAGGCGTGAGCCACCGCGCCCGGCCTATTCTTTTTTTTTAATTATTATTATTATTATTTTTTTTTTTTTTTTGCTGTCTAGGGTGTGCAAATTAGAAAATAATGGAGGCAATGATCAAGATCATTTGTTCAACATGAATCCTATGCCAAGCCATTGCTCTTGACATGCTTTTCTGGATGTCTCAAGATCAAAACCAGTTTGAATCCCATTTTTCCGTTGTGTTTGAGGATATCATTGAAGTACTTGGAAATAACTACTTACTGAGACATAACTTAGAGGGGAAAAATAAAAACCATGGTTATTTTTATCAAAAGTTACTAGTAACTATTTTAATGATTCAATGGAAAAGATGAAAACAATAAATCTGTCTGGTTTAACAAAATTTGCTCTCTCTTAAGTAAAAAGCAGAATGAGACACATTCAACTAGTTCAACACCTGACAGAACCTGGCAACACCTGAATACGTCTACTCACTGACCTACAGTGCGACTGCCACACTCATGACAGCCAGAAAATCCTTAATGAAATAGAAGGTGATTTATGGTTACCAGTTAGAAATATCACATGAAATAATGGAATAGGAAGGCTATTCAGGGGAAATTAAAATGACCAATAGATTTACAATAGCCACCAGGCTTAACTTTGAATATCTATCTATAAGGAGACCACTAATATTTGTCATTTAAATGGAGAACTAAATTATATTTAATGTGGTTTGTTTTCCAGTATCTCACTCGACTTATCCTAACCTGTACAATCACATCATTTGTCATACATTTTACAGAAAGTACTAATTCATTTTTTGTTGAGAAAAGGTTTAAATGCACATTAGCCTAGAGCTGAAGAGGCTAATCATTTTAACAAATCAAGATAATACCTTGTAAAACTAAACAGCAGGTACCTCTACAGCCAAATTGCATCAGCTTCTGTAGCACAAGAGACAGAACGTGGCTGGCTCGCTGGGTACTTCATCTGAGCTTCAGGCAAATCACTCCCACTATGAGTCTTCATAACAAGGAGAAGTCAAGCATAGGCAAAGTAAAATGCATGTCTCAAGAACACGCCTCTGGCATTTAATCCACTAAATTATCTCGTACTCTTTCTTTGCTCTTTTAAGTAGATGCTTTTGGGACACATCAATATGATTTGTGGATACTTGGAGCAATTCGGGAAATGCCAGAAAGTGCCCTGATTACCTATAGATGTTTTACTTGCCTCTGAAGTGAAAGAGATTATACTTATCAAAATAAGGGCTGTCAGATAAATTGAAATAATGAGAGAACTGGGTTCATGACCTTTCCTATCCCAAGTCTTCTCTCTGGACAGCTTCTAGAAGGATCCTACCCTTTGTCCTGCTCTGATATTCCCCAACACATGGGGATCTGAGTTTTTCAAAGCTAAAGTTGGCCCACTATTTTATTTTATGTCTATCATTTTTGGCCTGGGATTCCCCATTCTTACTCCCTGCACTTGATTTTAGGAATGCTCCCAATATTGAGGAATCTATGTTTTCTAAAAATACCCATTGGAATTATCTCAGCTCTCTCTGCATGGAGAAACCTAGTTGTGTGAACACCCCACACACTTCCACTAACCTCATGCTGGTATCTTTTAGCAAGATTCTTCTCATGCCTATTTATGTACATTATCCCATCTGACCCTCATAACTTTATGAGTTAGAGAACCCATTATCATCCGCATTTGCAGATGCGAAAAATAAGAGTCAGACAGAAAAATTATGTTGTGACAGTCTACTGGGCCTATAATTATTTCTACCATCCTGGCACCTCAGGACCATTCAGCATGCTTCCAACAAAGAAGAAGCATTCTTCCAGGTGGTAGTTATAATGTGATAAACAAAAGATGATCCACTTGCTGTTTGGAAAATGAATCGTATGGGTCCTTTCATTCTAATGAAAATTATGGCACTCAGATCTTGAAGTACCTCTAATGGGTATTATCAGAGGAAGTAGATGAAGACACACAATTACTTTATTCCATTTAGCTTGCTCAGCTTAGCACATATAATGGGAGGTAAGTCCATTTTGTCCTTGTGTGTTTGTGCTACCACATTACACTTAAGGAAATTATGCAGGACCATAACCACTGAGCAACTGAAAGGGCTCCTTTCTCAACAAGCAATAGTCGTAGACAGTTTCTATGTGTTGATAATGGTAAGAAACTACTAATCTACTGAACTGCTCCCCAACATCTAAGCACCCATGATTCTTACAACTCTTGAATAAAGGCCTGCACAATAATATCGTTTTTAGAATTCTCTTCCAAGAAAAAGAGTCTCTTCAGAATATTTGATATTTTACTGGCTGATGAGAATTATGTACTCCCTAATATATATCTTTTTGCCTCAAACTTATACTTAATGCTCATTTTCAGTAACTAGTCTAGGCTTTTGGGTGTACTTATTTTCCCTTTCTAATAACAGGGCTTTTTACTTATCAATCAGTTAGGAAATGTGCTTGCAAATAACAAAATACCAGAATAAAAGTGATGTTAAAAAATAGGAGCTTTTATCTCACATAACAAGAGGCCCAGAAGTAGCTAGTCCTAGTGTTGATTAATATAACAGCTCAACAATTTTACCTCTTCACATCTATAGTAAACTTGTCTTTGAAAAAGGTGCCAAGAAGATACAGTGGGGAAAAGACAGTCTCTTCAATAAATGGTGCTGGGAAAACTGAAAATCCATATGTAGAAGATTGAAACTAGACCCTTATCTCTCACCATATACAAAAATAAAAATCAAAATAGATTAAAGACTTAAATCTAAGACTTGAAAGTATGAAACTACTAAAAGAAAACATTGGGAAAATGCTATAGGACATTGGTCTTGGCAATGATTTCTTGAGTATATCCCCAAATCACAGGTAACCAAAGCAAAATTGGACAGATGGGATCACATGAAGCTAAAAAGCTTCTGTACCACAAAGGAAACAATCAACAAAGTGAAGGGACAACGCCCAAAATGGGAAAAAATATTTGTAAACTACCCATCTGACAAGGGATTAATAACTAGAATATATAAGGAGTTCCAACAACTCAGCAGGAAAAAATCAAATAATCTGATTTATTAATAAAAATGGGCAAAGGATCTGAATAGACATCTCTCAAAAGAAGATATGCCAATGGCCAACAGGTATATGAAAAAATGCTCAACATCATTAGTCATCAGAGAAATGCAAATCAAAACTACAGTTTTGATCTCACCTCAGTTAAAATGGCTTTCATCAAAAAAGACAGGTAATAACGAATGCTGGCGAGGATGTGGAGAAAGGGAAACCCTCATACACTGTTGGTGAGAATGTAAAATAGTGCAACCACTACAGAGAACACTATGGAGATTCCTCAAAAAACTAAAAAAATAGAACTACCATATGACCCAGAAGTCCCACTACTGGGTATATAGCCAAAGGAGGAGCTATCAATATATTGAAAAGATATCTGCACTCCTGTGTCTATTGTAGTACTATTCACAATAGCCAAGATTTGGAATCAACCTAAGTGTCCACCAATGGATGAATGGATAAAGAAATTGTAGTACATACACACAATGGAATATTATATAGCCATAAAAAAGAATGAAATACTGCCATTTGCAACAACATGGATGGAACTGGAGAATATTATATTAAGTGAAATAAGCCAAGCACAGAAAGACACATCTCACATGTTCTTACTCATGTTTGGGAGCTAATTATTAAAAACAATTGTTTTCATGAAGCTAGAGAGTAGAATGATGGTTATCAGATGCTGGAAAGGGAAGCGGGGGTGGGGAGGATAAAGTGGGGATGGTTAATGGGTGCAAGAAGATAGATAGATAGAATTGACAATATTTGATAGTACAACAACGTGACTATAATCAATAATAAGTTAGGGCATACTTTCAAATAACTAAAAGAGTGGAATTGGAATGTTCCTAACACAAAGAAATGATAAATGCCTGAGGTGATGGATACCCCAATTACCCTGATTTGATTAATTCACATTGTATTCCTGTATCAAAAATCACACATACCCTATAATGATATACAACTATTAATATCATGTACCCATAATAATTAAAAATAAAAAAATTTACAAAAACAATGGTAGCTCTGATTGGTTTCTCCAAGCTCTTCTTGGCCTTCCTCTGATTGTCACAAAATGCTTGCTGCAGTGCCAGTCATAAATTCCTCACAGTATGAGAGCCAAGGCAGGCTTCTGGCCAAAAAAAGTAACTTCTGCTAGACTTGCCCACCTGCATTGAACAACTAGAAAACTGGACAAAGTGGATGAAACACTGGACAACACCTGGCTCAGGACTGTGGTCCCTGAGAGGAGGGTAACAGACAAGGCAAGCCCCGTGAGTGTCCCAGCTCTTTGCCTGGAGGCACTTTCTGGACTGCAGTGTGGAGATGGGGAAGCCAAGCAGGGCACCACAGTCTTGCTTGACTAATGGGTCAGAGACTGGAGTTTGGGGTGCTTAAGGCAGGTGGAACTTGCAAGAAAGAATATCAGAGAGGAAGGAACTACACAAAAAGAGATCTAGAAATCTGCACAGGGTCCCCGTGAATCTTTGGCTAAATGCTGAGCTGTGCATGTATATATTCCTGGCGTATGCCAAACCCACTTTGGAGACCACAGCTCTACACTGGTATTCTTTCAGTCTGGCCGGCAGATTCCCTGCCCCAACACTGCCTGGCAGACACCTGGGACTTGGATTCCCTGTCCCCTCCCATCTTGGAGAGGAGGCACTCGCTCCCATATGGAGGGAGATAGCTTCAGGGCCAACCTGGGCTTCTTGCTCTCATTTCGACCCTTCTCGACCTTCTCAACTGCTGTGTCCTGTGGCTCCAAAACCATCTGCCCCTAGTTTTATGCCTACCTCACTGCAGCTTGGGCATCAGCTTGCCTATACTGTTTTTCTCTCTAGATCACTACTCTGCAAATACTGGTGGATGCCTGGAGCTTACTGTCTAGGGTCAGTGGGTATGTAGAATATGAGTACCTGGGATATCCAAAGCTATCAGAGCAGTGCTGTGAGCATGATCCTGTTTCCAGAGCATTACAGCCCCAGCCTCTGACCCCGCTTCAAAGCAGGCTCCATTCCTAGAATGAGAGAGGCAGGTCAAATGGACTGAATAAAGAAGCAAGTCCAAGACCTCTGGCCCATCAGCTTTCCTGGGGCACTCACTTTCCATACTTCCACAGCCCCCTGTGGATGGCTTTTAGACAACACTTGTTTTTTTT
>CM052439.1:105264345-105286048 GCA_028533085.1 Varecia variegata | reverse complement strand
AGAGTGCCATGGTGTCAGCCTAGCTCACAGCAACCTCAAACTCCTGGGTTCAAGCGATCCTCCTGCCTCAGCCTCCTGAGTAACTGGGATTACAGGTGCTCACCACAGCACCCGGCCACAGGTGGTTGGTTTTTAAGGCTACCATGCAACTGAAGAGGAAGGATAGAAATAGGACAAGTTAAAATGCTACAAATCTCACTGCTTTTACTGAGAGTCAGCCATTTGTCTTGAAAAACATACTGCAGATTGCTGAAAGCCTTTAATAAATTTGTAGAGTTCTGAAAAAACTGACTGACAATTTTTGCCAGTTTTCTAATTGTTTTTATGGTGATTATCTCTGATGTTACTCCTCTGTAGCTTTTTTAAGCCCACATATTTTGCCACTCAAATGGTTGTGCCCCAATTACCATATCTTTGCATGGCTAACTCCTACTCATCCTTAAGACTCAGCTCAAAGGTCACTTCCTTGAGCAATGGTATACTTTGTGCAAATTAAATTCAACACAGAAGCTGATTAAGTGAATCAGATGCTATCCCAGCTGCTTTTGTTCTAGGAGTGAATGGGGAGAATTGGATCCATGCCAGGTCACTGCTCACCTTTCCCAGTCCTCCCAGCCCCCTCCCCACAGTAGCCAGTGCCTCTGAGCACCTGAGGCTCTGCAGACCACAGCATGAATCTCTGAGCTGGAAGGATGTTTGCTGAGGATTTCAAAAAGCATGTTCAAGCAGTAGGCAGTCAGTTGGGCTGGATAGCATCTGGATCCATTCTAATCAGAAATTGCACGTTTTCCTGAATGAAGAGGACAATTACTCGGATGACTCACCAACAAAGCCATAATGCTTTTTATAAAATTATAGAATATATAAAAACATATATTGAACATACATAAATTTTTAATACAGGCCCCAGAAAAAGAACAGCCACTGCCTGTTAGAAACATGAATACAAGAAAACTTTTCTTGATCTATCATGAAGATTCTTGTGGAGAAATGCTGCCTGAAGGAATTTTGAAGACCATTAGCACAGGTATGTTGATACTATTAATACTACTGCTTTGGATCATATCTTAGTTTTTCAAATTTAGATAATTAAGAAGAATCAAACTGAGACGTGTGGATCCTACTTTGGAGACCACAGCATTAAATTAAAAAAAAAAGTAGTCCATAATGTTACCTATAAGTGAATTTGTAGCATTTTTAGTGTACAGAATTAAGAAAGTTGGACATTAATTGATTTTATAGAATTTGTTACATAACAGGACATTTGTAGACTGGTATAACGTGTTGTGGAGAGAAAAAACTATTGGCAAAGTAGTATCAATAAATAGTTGTTGAATATAGTAATATTAGTACTTCAAACAGATCTTTTCATATACTGTTTAGACAAAAGAACAAAAAAATGTAGACTTGTAGGATTATTATGAAAGATATTCATTTATACCTAAAGTTCTAAGGCAAAGAAAAGAGAAGTTGAGGCTGACCAATTATCCTGTGAAGCTTATCATTGAAGAAATCCATTCTAGGTGACTCAAGAGAAAATAAAATACTTTTCTCCTAATAACAGATATTTTTGTTGAATAATTCAGACAACTGCATCAATATTTTAATCAGCATTATCCATAAAATTACTCAAGCAAGATTTTAAATTAGAACTTCTAACAAAGGCATCAAAACATGAAGATACAGCATTCCAAAGCAAGATGTTATTCCAAAACAAAAATTGGTTGCATGACCATTTTTAAAATAACTTTATATTTTGAAATAGTTTAAGATTCACAAGAAATGGCAAAAATAGTACAGAGGTCCCAGGTACTCTTCACCCAGATTCACCCAATGTTAATATCTTACTTAACTAACCATTATGCATGTCAAAACCAGCGTTGCATAACTCTTAAACCCCTCATCCATGTTGAGCACATAAAAGCATCTGGTTGCTGGAGATAAAAATAAGAGACACTTGAAGAGTGATATGGCTTCAGGAAGAATTTTGTATGTGATATGTGTCCTTCTACCACTCCATTCACAGAAGAATGGGATGTGAATTCCTATCTCAAGTTAGAAGATAGCATCAAAGGGAATTTTCAAAGAGCTTACTATGCACCTCCTGAAGTTTGGGGGTGGCGACACACTGCACTGTGTGTGATTCCCACCTGAGCAACCAAGGATGAGAGACAGGATAGACAACAGCTGACTGAAGAGCCCAGGGAAAGGTTGGGGTCAGCCTACACACCCGGAATTCATCAGAGCAAAAGGTGCACGGGTTCCACATACAAATGTGGCCCACACGTGAGAGAGAGCTGGCATGAGGTTGTCTCACATCCTGTCTAACAGGGCCCCTGGGGAGGGCAAAGGCCTCAGCAGAGGGAAGCCGATGGCACACTCTGACTTACAGGGCTGTAGAGGGAGCCAGCAATATGCTGAACGAGAGGGCACCATTCACATGCAGAGAGCTGCAGAGAGGTCCCTTGGAGATGGGGTGGGGGCGGAGTGGGGACAGAGAGTGACAATCTCCAAAGAATACATGATGCCATCCATGAAATCATTAGTTTTAAACACATGCCAGTCCAAGAGAGTATAGTACCATTTTTTGAAAACTGTTTTTATTTTGAAACATCTCCAACTTACAGAAGCAGGGCATATGTAGTACTAAGAACTTTTTTCCTGAATTATTTGAAAGCAAGTCGCTGATATCATGCCCAGTCATATGGAGCGATGCCTTCCTCACCCTGTCCTTGTTCTGACACCTTCCAATAGGCCATGCTTCTGCTGGGGCTCCAAGTCTGCGCCGGGCTGCCACCCCTGCGCGGGCACCCTGCTCACCTCGCACGGGCCCTGGCTTCCCGTGGCAGCCCACACGCCCTTACAGACACCCTCCCCCTCTCTTGCAGTGCCACTGCCCCGGGCAGCCTTCCGTGCAGATGCCGTCCTCACCCTTCCTAGGCTCTGACACCCTTTCCTGGACACCACAGCCAACCCCCGCCCAGGGAACAGACCTTGCCCAGCCCCACATAACAGCTTCAGGACTGAACTGTTCAGAAAGGAAAGGGACAAGAAGTGAGGAAAAAAGACCTGTAGAGCCATCCTGAACTAGCACCAGCCAAGCCAAAACTCCTGTGTATTTTCTCTCCCTGCTGGTTCCCGATCTGGAGGAACAAAAACAACAATTATCAAGCTGGGGGAGGAAGAGCAAAGAAAGAAAGAAGGAACCAACTGCGCAGTCTGCTCCAGGGAAGGCTTCCTGCGGGGGGAGGGAAGATTTATATCTAAATCAAGTTCAGAGCTTTGCCTTATATGGGACAAGACATTTTGATTTCTGAATTGAGACTGTTTGGTGACTAACAGTGATAGCTATTTTATTAAGTATGATGAGGAAAGTCATAAAACTGCTCACATTTTTATGCTAGTGACAGTCAGCTATTTTATTATTTAAGGATGACAGGGAAAGTCATAGGACTGCTCATGTTTCTATCTAAGAGCAAGGAAAAACTTTCCCCACTGAATAAATATAAAATGAAAACGGGAGACAAATTCTACCACTTTATGATCCTGCTCTACAAGGACCGTATGCCTTCGTCACATACATTTTGAGTGACCACAGATCCACAACAAATGGGTATTTTCTATAATTTTCAAGAGGCCCCAACTGTCTGAAAAACTATGGAGGAAAGAAAAGCCCTGTGGCAACCCCTCATGGGTTTCTGGTTTGATTTTGGTGGTTTATTTCCTTAAAGATTGGCAGTTTTTATCGTTCTTTAATTAAGGTCCGTGTTCCGACAATGAAAAATTGTTGTTTTTAGGTAACTGGGATATAAGTAGGACTTCAAAGGCTGATTCTGCTTTCTCTTTAAATCTCTCATGAGCATATTTCCACTTTTATTTTTGCCTTTGTAGCTCTCTTGTCTCAACTTTGTCTTAACAAAATTGTCACCAAAATCTTCTTGGAAAAGAAGACCTGCAGTCCGCGCCCATGGCGGTTTTTATCTGTCTGAACACAGACTAAGTGTCTTCAGGTCTGTGTCCTCAGAAGTCATCCTTTATAACTGAGCTCTCCCTCGGACCTCACCTCACCCTCAGCGCTTGGTGGGGCCACCTCCTACCAGGTCCCCCCCTCAGCTGACGTTCGTTTGATCTACAGATTCAGGTTTGGATCATTCTTGGGACTTTTGCAATCGCTCAAATTTTAGATTTGGTCCACTCCTCCACCTTCACCTCATTCCTTTTGGGGAAAAAAATTAATCACCTTCTTTCCTATGTTCATGCTGTTGATCATGTTTTCAATTCATCTCTATATTTCCTGTTTGCCTGGCACAGTGCCTTGAACACAATAGGAACTCAATAAATATCTACCGAATGGATGGGTGCATTCCATGAAGAAAGGGCCTGAAAGGATGATTAATGAAGGCAATTAGCCAGATAATTAAAAAACATTTTTCTCTAATATTCAGACATTTCAGCAAGAGATTTTTTTGTTAATTATATAGATAATTACTTTAATATACCACATCACTCTCTGTACATGCAAGGACCCAATATTTGTATACACACATGGCCTCATAAAAAGTAGATAACCCCAGTTAGATAAAGAATCATATTTACAGAAAAGGAATACAAAAGATTCTGTTATTTTTGGGGGGTGAGGAAAAGGAATTGTTGGATCAAAGAGGTCACTGGACTTGTACTTTTTACTGTGCACACTTCTACAGTGTTTTTATTTTTTATGAGCATATACTACATTTAGATATTAATTTTTAAGATTATATTCACTAAGCAGCGCTACTGTGGTCTTGAACTTCTGAGCTTGTATCCTTCATGGACTCACTTTAGGACATACAAGATCAAATGCGTCCAGGGCAGGTGAAGCGAGTGAGCAAACTGGACTGCACGTGGACAGAGAAGAGTGGGGCAGTGCAAGCCCTGTCTAAGTGGCCAGGGGCTGCCAGAGGCCAGCCAATTGCTGCTATGCCAGAATATGGGTCCAGTGCTGTCGGATCACCCAATTTTCAAAAGAAGTTAGAAATCTGGACTATTTTTAGTGAAATTTCCTGATTTTTAAAGCAATTGATTTCAAAGTTTTATAGTTTGAGATGCAGGCCAAACTAAATGTCTGTGGCCTAAATCCAACCTGTGGACCACCAGTTTGTAAATTCTGACTTAGGAAGTATTCTAGAATAGCTCATTTGGTTTATTTAATTTTATTTTATTTATTTTTATTTTTTAAGAGACAGGGGTCTTAGCTATGTTCCCCAGGCTGGGTACAGTGGCTATGCACAGACTCAATCCCACTACTGATTGTTTTGACCTGCTCTGTTTCTGATCTGGGCAGGTTCACCCCTCCTTGGGCAACCTGGTGGCCCCTGCTCCTAGGAGGTCACCATAGTGATGCTGACCTTAGTGCACACACCTGATTAGCATAGTGTGCTACATCCCAGAATTCCTGGGCTCAAGCGATCATCCTGCCTCAGCCGCCCGAGAGCTGGGATTACAGGCATGTGCCACTGTGCCAGGCTGTTTATTTGTTTTTTAAAACAGATGAAGAGATTTCATGAAATTTACTCATCCCTTGTCTGTTTTCCTCTTATCTAAATTATCCATTAATATGCCAGAGCCTACAAAGGGCTGCAGGGATTTCCATGACTGAGCAGTCGGGTCCAGAAACCGTCAGTTCTTGGTAGGTTTGTAAACAGATTCCCAGTCAGCACGACATTCTGGGATAGTCATAAAGAATGAGGTCTAGGGAGTGGCGGCATGTTTCCTGAGGGCTGTGAAGGCCAAGAACTGAAATGACACCAATAGAAAAGAATCACATTGATGGCAGGGAGTGGTCTTCAAATCCTAGAGTTGTGGCCAGTTGGAGTACAACTTTAAAATAGTCATGAAGGCCACAATGTCATTACCATAACATTTCAGTATTAACAAGTGTCAAGACAAATAAAAAGGGTTTATTCCTATGTAAAACCATGGAGAGGGCAGATATCCAGGTAGGGAGATGGAGTCCCTCCCAACCTGAGGCTTAGTATTTAAATTGAGCCTTCAGGGAAGAATAATCCAGAATAGCCCAATGGAGTCTTATTTCCCATTTAAATCATTTGTAACATGATTCAAGAAAGACCATGAAGATACTGCAGTGCACCAGGTGAATGAATTCCATCAAGCCACTTGCTCAATTACAGTATCATGCCAGGTATTTTCCCCTTACATGTGATATCTGCCATACTGCTCACCAGTGCTCACTATTCAAAACTTAGCTGAAAACCAAGAAATAAATGACCATGAACCAACAAAAGCCTTCAAAGCATCCAAAACCACGCTCACAAGTCCAAGCTATAAGGATCACAAGTCTGATTACAAGGGCACCTCTCCACACGGCACATGTTGACAATACTTAATACACAAGGCTAAAGTGATGGGCTCTCTGGTTCTTCCATTAAAGTAGTTTGGAAGCAGCAAATACACACAACACCTGGCACATGGTTGGCACTCCATAAATTTTCCAAGTGAACAAATATGAGTACTGGAAACAAAAGCACTAAAATTATCAGCCAACTACCTGACAGGGAAAGAGAAGACAGATGTCTTGAAAATTTGACATAAGATTTAAAATAACCTACAGTCTGAAAATACTAGGGGTAGGAACAAAGCTCCAGAGAATCACTCTGTGCAGCATAACACAGAGCTCCTGCCCCTACCCTGGTTAAGAGGGTCTGCTTTGGGGCCAGGTTGCCTGGGTTCAATTTCTACCAACCAGCTGTGTGAACTTGGATAAGTAGCCTAACTTTGTTTAACTTTGGTTTCCTCATCTATAAAATCTGCCTCATAGGCTTGTGAGAATTCAATGAGTTCATACATGTAAAAATCTTAGGATGGTGCCAAGTACCTAAAAAATACACAGTAAAGGCTACCAATGGACAAGGACACCACCATCATGAAAAAGACTACATTGTGTTCAGGATGATCTAATTAGTAAGGCAGGGAAGTACATAACAAATGTATAGAAGACCTTCTTCCAAAATTATTCTTATAAATTAAACATTTTGGTTTTATAGAGAGGTTTTTTGTTTGTTTGTTGTTTTTTGTGTTTTTTAGCTATCTGGGAATTTCATGAGAAACACTCCATTGAAGAACATATCCACAGAGCTCAGGATAGTGCTGGAAAACTGGGATCAGAATGCGTGGACTTTAGTCTCAGCTCTTTCAGTTGCTAGCTGTGTGGCATGGGGCAAGTCACTTAGGCATGCTTCGGTTTTCTCATCCATACAATTGAGATCACAGCAGAGTTGTTACGGCTTTCGTAGGCTCTGGGTACATTTGCTTTCATAGGTCCCTTCCTCCGTAAAACAATATTAAAAGTTATATTTTATGAGTGCATTGGTGTATAGACAAATATAATCTAGGCTGGATTCATTATTATATTCAATTTTTTCTTCTGACTTTGACAGATTAAAATTAAAACATTTTCATGGACCCTAGGCACTGTGCTTACTGGGTAATTTGGCCCTGATTGTGATAAGTACTAAATTAATTAGTGTTTGTAAAGCACTTGAAACAGTGTTTGACACAATGGTAAGCACTATTTGAGTGTGTGTTAAATAAATAAAAAGTTAAAGTGTCAGACAAACCACATGTCACTTCCTTCCAAACTTCCTCCCTGCTCCCCTGCTGTTCTGATAAGTCAAGTCTGTTTCAAAATATGGTTTAAAACTTTCTTACCACTCACCTGTAGTTAGCAGTAGCAACTTTGAAACTATAAAGACTTCAGGAGAATAAATTAACAGGATGAACTATGTTTAATTAAATTCCATTTTGTCAACAAGAAGCAGCGGTGCTGAGCACTGTTTGTGACTCTTGCTTGACTCGGCACAACTTCAGAGGCTCTGAGCAAAATGGCACCACAGCACCTGCCATCCCAAACGGAGAGAATTTATCTGCAGTTTTCCTGGCTCCATTATCAGGAGCAATAGCCCCTATTGATGTCCCCCATATATATGACTAAAGATGACAAATCTAAAAGAGAAAATACAAGCTTTTTTTCTTCCCTGAAGATTGAAACACACAAAAAAGAATGTTGTGGGGTATAATCGTCATTTTTTTCAAAAATTACATTCACATTAAATGCATAATAGATGACTGAATTTTCATTATGGTAATTCATTCTATCATACAGAGGAGGTAAAAGAAAATTTACTCTGTAAATTCCTTCCAGATCAGGAAAATATATAATCGTCTTTATTTCCCCTCTCAAGGACTAACAAGAGCTTTGGGCATAGCACTTTCTGGCCTCACTTTTGGTCATTTGGGTCAAATGGACCCTCACCCACACATACAACTGCATGTGTCGCGATTCAGAAAGCCCTAGCCATACTTTCACCTGAACTCAATTTCCTTCCTTTGTCTTATCTCCCCTGCTTCAAACTAGGGACTCCCTTGCCCCAGCTCTGGCCTCCGTATTTGTGCCGTGGATTTGGGGTTCACCTTACTCCTCCCTGTATGCAGAGGTCATCCTAGCTCACCTCGTGGACGGTCATTATCAATCCCCATCACCAGTGTTAGCTACAGAATTTGTGGGGCCCAGTGCAAAATTAAAATATAGGGCCGCTTGCTTAAAAAGCTGAAGAAAAAGCTTTTTTCTTTCTTTCAGCAGTCTTTCTCTTGACCTGCTGTGATTTTTCAATTTGCCATCTGATGTTGCATTCTCTGGGCGCAGAAATACTTTAGGGATGCGTGAGACCCCGCCCCACAACTCGGCCTGTGGCACGTGTGCGGCGCAAGCACGCCGGGCCCAGCCCTTCCTGCACCACACCCAGGCCCCAGCCAGGGACGCAGGGCGCCTGCGGTTGCAGGCAGCTGAGAACCGTCCCCGGGAGGCAGGAGGCACGGTTGCTCAAGCAAGATCCCTTAGCAGAGGCCCTAAGCCCCGCCCCCCCCGTGTCCCATTGTCCCACCCATTTTCACTTATAAAACGCAAATTCAGGATAGAATTATTAAATATTTCAAGGTGGTGATCTCAGAGCATTAAAGTTAAAGCGTGGGGGCTTTCTGAGTGCACTGGCCCGACCTCTGGAAGCATCAGCCCCACCCGCTGCTCTTAACCTGTGCCCAGGGGCTCAAATCCCGTCCCCATTCAAGCTCCGTGACCAGCCCCTGGTTGTCTATAAGAGCCTCTCTCAGACACCTTCCTCACTAACAACGTAAACTCAGGACCAGAATTCGGTCAAGTTGCTTCTTGTGCCTCTTGCTTTACTCCCTGGGTCTGGTTTCTCTGGGCCCGCGTAGGGAACAGGGACAAGTAGTTCAGGACAAGGAATGAATGAGCGGCGCTTGTCGCATGCCAAACTCTGCTTCCCAGGACGCAGAGGCGTTTCCAAGGCTCTGAGCTCCTAAGGAGAGGCGAGGCCAGATCCCAATACTCATAAAACTAACAGGACACTCTACATCCTGCATCTTTTCCACGTTTTCACCCCTCCTTACCTTTGTCCAGCCGCATCCTCTTACTCGTGTTTCAGGTTAGACTATGTTGGGTACAGGAAGTGGCTGTTTAGTATCCAAAGAGGCATCCTGACCTAGCCCAGACAAAATAGAGATCAAACAAAACCCATCGTATTGCCTTGCTGAACAATTCGATTTTGTGGTGACCAAGCATGTGCTTCCGCCTGGCAAGGCCTAGAATGAATTTCTCGGCTACCAGTAAATATCGGAGAAATCTTTTGCCAATTCTTGGGAGAAATAAAACCGGGATGTACTCAGATCGGATGTACCATCTTTATTACATACGAATTGATAGTTGCTTTATCTTGAGTGTTTAGGCTCAGAAGAGTTTGAATTTAATGGTTGTCCTCAGCTGATTCAGCCCCTACCATATCCCTTTATTAGTCACATTATGTGAAATCGTATCACGTGGTGTCATTTCATATCATAGTTTTAAAGCAAAAAAGGCCTAGAGATCACCTCATCTACTCACTTCATTTTATAAATGAGGAAACTGAGACCCAAAGGGGTGAAGCCCAGGGTCACACACAACATATTAGGTAGAGTTAGGAGCACAGCTGCAACTGACTCTGGCCTCCTGCCAGCCCTGCCCCAATTCTGTAGCACAAAGAATCACAGAATCAGAAGAACTAAAAGAAATGTTACTTGGATATTTATGAAGTTTTTTCTGATTCAATGCCAAATAAATTAGCCTCAAATTAAAATTTCAAACTTCTTTACATAAAAATTCAAAGGCCAACTACACATTGGGAAAACTTATTCAAAATTTGCAACATCTAAATATCATTGCTCTTATTAAATTAAAAAGCACTTCCATGGTTACATACGTACAAACTGACATGCCGATAATTCTCGCAATTTCGGCTTATTCAGAATCTTGCTTATTTGTTCCTTTCCAGGATCCCATGTAACAATTGTTGGGGACCAATGAAACCCTGGTGTTACTTTTAATAATTATATGCTGGAATTACTTTCACTAAGTATATCTTTAGCAAAAATGACCAAAATAAGGTTTGCTTTAATTCATGTCAACTATTGCATTAAATGCTAAAGAAGGGGGTAGGCAATGGCCATAGAGTTGGCATAGCTGACCTGAAACATGGTGCGCGGTCCAGGCACACTAAGCTAGCCTTGTCCTGAAACAGTTGCTGTGCCCTAGAGAAAGAAGTGACTCGTTTTCTAGGCCCACAATACCTGCTCTGGCTGAGTGACCATGGAGAATTATTCCAATTAGGATGCAGCTGTCATGAAGTCTGGAGGGGTCTAGAAAGCCATCGCCCAGGCTGTTCAGCAGGAAGAAATCTCTCTGTGTGGCTTGGAAGCCTCTCAGTTTCCAGCAGAGGAGTCTTCTGGGCTGAGAAGCCTTTGACAGCAGTGATGAGATGCCCAGGAGGAGAGTATCCATCAGAGGATGATTTCCAGAAAAATAAAATAAAATAAAAAGCAAGAAGCACAAAGAACACCCAGACAGGGCTGGAGATTGAGAGTACCCTAAGGATGTCTGTCTGAGCTGGCTGCCTTTATTTGCCTGAGGACATAGTGCATGCACCCTGATTTGGAGGAATGCCTGGTCTGTCTTTGGCACTGATACCTTTTGGATCAGGTTGTACAGAAGACACTATATGCCAGATGCCCATCTGTCTAACTGTGTCCCTATCACCCAGAAGCAGCTGGCCTGAAAAAATGGTGGGATGGCTGATTGAAAACTAGGTTACAGTGCTAGTTAAAAGACAATATCTTGAAAGTATGGGATTCTGTCTTACAGGAATCAGTTTAGAATCAGTAATCTGTATCTGGTGCTCCCTCACCCACAGCCAGAATGCCTGGGTCCAGGAATCAAGGCTGGATGTGAGAGTGGCTCCTCCCACTAACGCACTTGATAAGCTTCTTGCAGGATTTTTGCCTCTTGTCCCTGCAATGGTGATCTGTACAGGTTTGAAGCTCTTATTCTAAAGGGAAGAATGCTTCCTTTCAGAAACACGATTCCATTGAATTGGAAAATTAGGCTGCCATGTGGTCATTTTGGGGTCCTCACGCCCCTGAACCCATAGGCAAAGAAGGGGATTACTCTGCTGGCTGGGTGCCAATTAATCCTGAGTACCAAGAGCACATTGTGTTGTTACTACAAACTGAAAGTAGGGAGGACCATGTCCCAGACTTGGGATTCTCTGGGATGTATCTTAGTACTTCCATGACCAATAAAGGTAGTAGAAAACTCTGGAAACTAATAAAAGACATAACCACTGAGGATTCAGACACCTCTGAATTGATTCTGACATTCATTCGAGAATGAATATTTGTGTTACCTCACCAGCTAAAGGACCCTGACCAGCTGGGGTTCTAGGTGAGAGCATAGTATACTTGAAATAGACCAGGTAGAGAGAGAGACGGAGACAGAGACAGACAGTGTATGTGTGTATCTAAAGCAGGGGTAAAACTTTTTCTGTAAATGGCCAGGTAACTAGTTTAGGTTTTGTGGACTATATGGTCTCCATGGCAACTACTCAACTCTGCCATTGTAGCCCCAAAGCAGCCACAGACAATGTGTAAGTTAATAGCTATGGCTGTGTTCCAACAGAACTTTATTTTTTAATTTGGATTTGACCCATGAGTTGGAGTTTGTCCACCCCTGACAGAAACTAATTTCATATTTCTTCTTCTCCTTCCCCTTATTATTTTACATAAAACTTTGTAGTCTTTCAGTAATAGAATATTCTGATGAGACTTTGAATCAGCTAAGATAGCTCAAAGATGGATACTGTGACTGTCTCCAGAGATAGATAAATGACAGTTGGGACTTTGTGTTCCCTCCTTTTAGGGGAAGGTTGAGAACATCTTCATCTGCATTTTGTTAGGGGGAAGCCTGAAGTTGCTTTTCTTATATGGAAGAAAGGCACCTGTGGTTGCTGAGTAGTCAAGGGTGTGGCCAGTTGTTAAGTTACTGTTTCTCAGCGTCAACCGAGCCCCTCCTCACCTTTTGTACCCTGCTCTGTGATTCTGGGGCTGAGACTCTGCAGACCTGTTCTCCTTTATTAGCTCTATCCCTGGTAAGCTTTGTGGACAGGGGCCACTAGAGGAAGACTACAAGCCTGGAGGAAGAAGGCACTCTCCTCCCTGTGTGCTTCCTCTTCCTTTTTTTCTTACCATTCGTCCCTGTCAGCGCCATCCTATCAATGGATCTTCACCCCCGGGGGCAGCAGCGGGTTGTTCCAATGGCGCACTTGATTCCAGGTTATTTTCCAACACTAGCAGAACCAGCAACACAACGCCCCCTAGAGACCCGGGCACCAGTCAGTGCCCCTCCTTGGAGGGCTGGGTCCACTCCACCCCACCCCACCTTCAAGCTCCTGAGGCAACAGCAGCTGAGCAGTGACCCCTCCTAGAGGTCTACACTCAGCTTTGCAGGGCTCCTCCTCCAAGTCTAAACTTCAACAATTTCAAACTCTTCGGTGTATTCCCCCAGTTCTAGGGCAGTAACTGCTTCTATGATGGCTACTTTCTTAGCATTTCCTTTTTGCCTTTTCACTTCTTCAATACTTGGCGAACAATTCTTTACATGAAATGTCTCTGTTAAAATAACTGGTGTGATTTCTGTCTCCCGACTGAAACGATTGCTCCTCCGACAACCCTATGACATTAGATCCATTTTTTATATGATAAAATGGAGACACAGAATAAATAAATAACCAGACCAAGGCCACACAACTCATATGACACAGGAATAGGGATTAAACTCAGTCTTTTCTGGTTGCAAAACCCCTTGCTCTTTTAAACACTACACAGTTCTGCAGGGAAGGCAGATCTATTCAATTGCCCTGTGATCTCTTCTAGCAAGGACACTGGTGTTGAAATTAAACTGAGCAGGTCAATGTAAATGCAAGAGCAAGCGTACCTGGAAGCTTTAAGAAAATTTATGACACTGGGCCCAAGTGAATTATCTTCCAAAGCCTTAAAAGAGCCTGCAGACATGATCTGAGATACTGTCATAATCTCCAAGAAAACATGGGGAGCTGCTGGAATACTGAGAGAAGAAAAGACTTTTCCCTTTAGAAAACAGATATACAAATATTTATTCTTGACATTAATCCCCAGGAAAAAATCTATGATGTTCCTGTGTGTACTTTTAGCAAAAACTGCCTGATTCTGAGTGGGATACATTGGGTACATTCTTTGGGGACACTGAGAAGTTCTGCTACCACCTCCAGCCAAGGACTGGGCATGGGACCAAGCCAGGCCAATCAGACACTCTCTCCTTAAAATCTGAATTTTGATCAAAGACTGAAAACAATTGTTGCTGAAACAATAGCAGTACCTTGGAAAGACTGTTCATTAGTTTCTATTTAGATCCTCTAAGCTGCCTCTGTTCAGTTCTCTCCTGGCCAATTCTTCCACTCTCCCTTCAATTTTCTGAGTTAACCCATTTCCACAACCCCACAAGGTGTATTGGTAAGGGAAAATTCACAGGCTCTCTACAAACTTCAGAGGACTCTCATGTAGGAAAGACAACAAACGGTCTTGTTCTAGATTGTTTTTCAATTGCACATATTCATCAGAAAGTTACAGGGAGCAGACTGTAACTTCTGTACCTTCAGGGACTGAGTTCATTTTGTTAACCACTAGATCCAAAGTGCCCGGCACAGTGCCTGGCATAAAATAGGTGCTACATAAATATCAGTTGCATAAGATAATGAAAATGATAAAGAACTTTCCAACAATTTAAAAATGGAATTGCTATATCATGAAGTAGTGAACTTCTTGTACCTGAAGAGATTTAAATAGAACCTATCTTTCAGGACAACAACAACAATAACAACAAAAAAAGATTCCTGCATTGAGGGGATGGTTTCCAAAAAAGCATTCTAATTCTGGCTTTGTAATTCTACAACTGTTTCTTATTTACTCTTAGAAAATATATTTTAAAGTAAAAACAGAACACCATACACATTAAGACAATAGATAGAACACAGACTAAGTGGTCAGGACAAAAAGTATGTGGCATTTGTCGAAAGGTAGGACAGCATTTCTTCATATGGCCACAAAAAAGCCAGCAGCTGCTGTTGCAGAAGACGTAAGCCATTGCTGGACTTGTTTGCAATGACCTATATGATGTATTTTCAGTTCCAAGGAAAATGAAATAATAAGAAAATGGAGAGTTTGGTTGCCATGGTTATTTGCATCCACCACCTCACCTTGCACCCATTTTCCACCATTTCAATAACCCCGTTTCCCAGAGCACTATCTTAGGAGCCTATGACCCAGATTCTTTATTAAGTGGCTTCTCCTGGCGCTACCCTCATCCAGCCGTTTTTCCAGCTTCCCTTTGTCTTGCCAGTCTTCAGCAAGGCTCAGGAATGCAAAACGTCCACCCAGAGCTACCAAGATTTTTCAGTGCAGTTAAGTCTCATGCTTGGTTGCAACCACTCAGGAGTCTGAATGGTGTACGTGTTCCTGAGCCTTGAGGGTAAATCTCTATGTGGCCAGGGCGAAAAGCAGCTGAGATGGTGGGTTGCTGTTTCTTTAACACTGACTTTAACTTATTTTATAAGCAGCACACCTTGTCTGGGGGTGCGGGGATGAAATTTAAGAAAACTTAATCTGGGGAATGTGCTATCTGGTGAAACTGAGCTAGACACTCTCTTGGTTGCTTCGGATTTCTTGAGTAGCCAACAAAGACAGCATCTCAACTTTCGGCAGAAGCCCGTGAGAATGGAAAGGATCCATTTGGAGCCTCTTAAGAGAGGCTTTATGAGGAATTATGCTCCCTTGGTAAACTGTGGTGTGGATTACAGCAGGCTGTGGAAGTTTGGCAAAAATTTCTGTAGACTCACACAGTTTTTTGTTTTTTAAAGGTATTGCTGGTGTCACATACCTACGTGTCTAAACACTAGGTGGCGACCTTGCCTTTTGTGTCACCAGTCAAAGCCATTTTATAAAACCAGAATATTTAAGGCAATAAATCGAACCATCGAATCTCAGCCTCGCTCTCCCTCAGTTTTATTTTAACATTGGCATCCAGATAACGCAAACAGCCAAAGGCCATTCTTGAAGGCAGACCCAAATTAGGGGATCGTTAACCGTGTATAGACTTGATTTTTTTCACAGCGTTCACCGAACACCAGCAGCCTCACAATTGTTAGAATTCTCTCACCTCCCTGGGTATGGACATTCATTGATTAAACACTGTTCCAGGTACGGGAGATTCTATGGTGAACACGAGACAAGGTCCTTGCTTTTGTGGGGCTTGCATTGGAGTAGAAAAGGCAGACACTAACCAAGTAGGTGAAAATAATCTTAGATAATAACTGCAGTGAAAAAATAACACCATAATGTCCTAGAATTTGGGCATGAGGGGAGGGGGATGGTGGTCAGGAAAGGCCCCTGAGGAGCTGGCATGTGACCCAAAACCCAGATGAGAAGGAGCCAGGCAGGCCGAGGGCTGGGGGAAGAGTGGTCCAGGCAAAGAAAGAGCAAGCGCAGCAGCCCTGGGTAGGGACAAGCTTTGGGTTTAAGAGTAGGAAGAAGCCATGTGACGGGAGGCAAGGGTGGAACAAGATGAGGCTGGAAGATCTAAAGGAGTCAGGCCCCAAAAGGACTAGCTGGCCAAGGAAGGAGATGGATTGTATTCCAAGCTCAATAGAAAGCACTGGAGGAAGAGTCCAGAGGGCAAAGGAACCTGAGTTCACCTCCCCATTATCACCCACCAGGATGTACTGAGCTCCTGACCATTCACCGCCTGGGAAGGCAGCAGGTTTGCTAGACACGGCCCCAACCCCAGGACCTCCCAGCCCAGAACAGACCTCAGAGGCGCAGCATCCTCCAGTGAGGACATCCTTCTGATCGTGGATCCCTGGAAAAGGAAAAGACATGAGCAGAGGAAAAATTTTGGAAACACTAAACCCTGAGACAAGCATCCATTTTTTGCTGAGAAAGTTTTTTAACCCACAAACCTCCTTTGGGCCAGAAAGAAAATTAAAAGAGGTAGAATTTTCCCATGATGATAAGCACAGATCAAATTTAGGCTCTAGGGCACCTGAGTTCTGCGTGGTTCTCTTGGCCTGGCACCTAACAATGAAGCTTTACAATAAAGGATGATGGTGACAATGTGATAGATTTGGTCTACTTAGTGCACTAACTGAGGCATTTTGGTCAGGAGGGCAAACATTCTGAACTACATGCAGCCTGGCTCAAGTGAGTCCCAGGCAAGACTCCTTTCAGTGCAGCCACACCTGGATTTGTTAGGAGCTGCTCTGGTCCCTTAGCCCTGTGGTGTGGTGTCAGCAGCATCCCAGGAGGCTGGGAACAAGAGGAAGGAGAAGGCTTTTCCCCCTGACCACACAAAACACAGACAAAGGCGCAGGACTGCATTTTCCTGCACAACTACATGTGTGCACCCGGACACTCACAGAGTTAAGGTACATTTTCATGACTTTTCCCCCATCTTTTGAGGTTGTTCTGGATCAATGTCATCAACTAAGAAACTGGCCCATTCAAGTAACATAAGTGAAGAATGCACATTTTGTGGGATCTGTGTCCAAGTGGAAGACATGCTCCATCCAAAGGGGACCGCCCCCACCCAGCTCTAGCTAACTCTTTCCATGCAAGAACATGGGGCCCAATGTTATCAGATCTTCTGATTTGTCTGGAGAAACTGGAAACCCAGGTTTTTATGTGCAAATTTCCTCATTTTTAAATGTTTGCAAATGATTCGATAAAAAATATCCCTGAATGGCCTGTAAATCGTGTCTGTCGGCTTTACATGGCTTGGGCCCCTCCTCCCCACTTGGTTTGTAAACTCTGCTTTAGACATTTAATTTTCCAACATTTATGGAAATTTCAAATGTATAGAGAAGTTGAAGTAGTTTTACAATACACACCTCTGTATACCTATCACTGAGATTCTGCTTGCGTTTTCACATATCTATTCAGTTACTTATTTTAATCAGATTTTAACTGTACGGGAATTTGAAGAGGCAGGAAAGAGGGAAGGGAAAGGGAAAGTCCTGGAGAGGTGACTCTAGTGTCGTAACTCATTTCTCTTGGTTTTTTTTTTTTTTTTTTTTTTTTTTGAGACAGAGTCTTGCTTTGTTGCCCGGGCTAGAGTGAATGCCATGGCGTCAGCCTAGCTCACAGCAACCTCAAACTCCTGGGCTTAAGCAATCCTACTGCCTCAGCCTCCCGAGTAGCTGGGACTACAGGCATGAGCCACCATGCCCGGCTAATTTTTTCTATATTTTTAGTTGGCCAGATAATTTCTTTCTATTTTTAGTAGAGACAGGGTCTCTCTTGCTCAGGCTGGTCTTGAACTCCTGACCTTGAGCAATCCTCCCACCTCGGCCTCCCAGAGTGCTAGGATTACAGGCGTGAGCCACCGTGCCCGGGCTTAACTCATTTCTTAAAGTCCTACTGCTTCCACTAGCCCGGGTTTCTATTTGGCCATGACTTAAAACTAGATCCTAGGGATTAGGGGCTTCAAAGCCCTGCTGGGCAGGGTGGCACCGAGCGATCCTACCTTCCTTTCAGAGGGAGATTACAGGAAGTGCCCTTGATGCTGGGAGGTTTTGCGGACCAGAGAGAGCACAACTTCTTCTCCCATCTCCCTGGATGTGATCAGAACCTCCAACCACCCCAGAAATGAGGCCCGGAAGGTCTGGGCAGGACCACAAGCCATGGGGTGATTGCTTTCCACTGCTCTCAGCTTAGTCAGAAAGAGCAGGATGCAGACCAAGGATCCTTACCCGGAGGAAGAGCATGCAGTTAGAGGTGTCGCTTGTTCTGAGTATGTGTGAGCAGGGCCTCTTTGCACAAGGGATGCTCATTTTGCAGGGAAAGTTAGAGTCGAAAGCCTCAGCTGTGAAAACTGATTATTTTAATTAAGTCCCATGAGACTTGATGCAGAACACTTTTTGGAGGTTGAAAATAGCCTTTCTCTGGGTTCCCACATGTGCGCTGGGATCCAGGGAAGGTATTTAAATTCTGACAGCAGCTCTCATGTTGGCTTGCCTGGAGAGATTGATCGGTGGCCTGACTTGTCCTTTGTGGTGATGGAGGAGCACCTGAGGGACGGAGGCGGAGAGAAAGCTTTTATACTCACTACCGTTCCCCACTGCTTGCACTGCGCTTAAAGAAAATTGCATTCCCTGTGCGGTAGCAGTGTGTCATTAAGGGATGGTAATCACCATGGTAACCAAGGATAATCTGCTATAAGCCAATGGAAAAAGAAGGAAAAGCGTCAGGTCAGAGCTTGCTACACTCACATTTGCTCAAAATGTCCCAGCTTTTAGGTAATGTGGAAAAGGAATATATTGTCTAGACTGGCAGCTGGACCAAATTTTAGAATCATTAAATTCTAAAAGTGAAAGAAACTTTACAGAATGACTGAGGGCTGCAACTAAATGGTTGCAAGGTCAGCAGATCAGGTAAATAATCAGCCTGGTGACACGTGATGGTGGAGGGGATGGGGCAGTGACACGTGGTGGTGGTGGAGGGGACGGGCCGTCTGCGGGAGTGGGGCCAGGCTCTGGGAGCCAGGGCAGCAGCCGCTGCAGCTGCAGCTGATTGCAGCCGTGGGAGAGGCTGCCCTCTGATATTAGGTCATGTGATTTTTCAAAACAAGCTGAGAATGCAGATTTTTATATGAAGGATCCCAATTTTGACTACTCATTAAAACTGATTTAAAGCAGGTCAAATAAAACACATCTGTGAACCCCAGTTTATAACATTTGATTCAATACATGCACCCACTCTTTTTCTTAAACCCAGAGGATACTGAGGTCCAGAAAAGTTGTTAGTTGTGAAGGTCAGTCAGTTAGTGAGCATGTCATGCCTTGGGTCTGGACTCCCAGTGCAGTGCTCCTTCCCTTCTCAATGTGGTGGTGACAGGCCAGCTTTGCTCCTGGGGCTTCCTTCCACGTTAATTGATACATAAACTCTGCTGGCTGTTAGGTCTTCCTAAAAATAGGCTAAAAATTTAGAAACCATAAAAAAACAGTTCTCAGAGAGGAAAGAGATGCATCTATGTGTTTATTTCATTAGAGATCTCGTGAGAAGGTGAGTTGTGTGCGGTCAGTGTCCAGAGCCTGACCGTGCCAGAGGTCGGCACCGTAGCCATGCTCAGCCCCATCTCTGGGTGAGCCCGCACACAACTGCACATTGTCCTCATCTGCGGAGACCTGAGCACCACACTGTGCTGTCTTCTGTAAACAATGGCAAGCGCCTGCATGAGGACATGTACTTTGTGCCATTTGGCCATCATGGCGGGAGGCTGGCTTCTCCTGGCTTCCATTGACAGCCCCTTATGCCCAGTGGTGCTAAATTTGCGAGACAGGGGGGTGGGCCACCGACAGCCTCTAGGGACCAGAGGAAGGACTTCCAAACACTGCAGATGGAAAAGAACTAAATACTCATGGGGGGCAAATACCCATCAGGAGGGTGGGTGTGGGCCCCAATGCTGTGGGCAGCTGCCCCACCACAGCCCCGAGAACCTGAGAGTGCCTCGGTTCATCCATTAGATGGCTTTGTGTGCAGGTGCATCGGTGCCTTTATAAAGTGCTTGGAGAATCTATGGTTTCAGTTGTGTTTCTTTTTTTTTGTGAAGCCACATCTCCTCCTCAACTGAAACGGACTTTCTCGCAGTCCTGCCACGGAGTCCGGGTTCACAGGCTCCACAGCAAGGGAACAAGAAGCACACCATGCTACCTTGTTCATTTGCAAAACTTATTTTTCTTTCTTTAACACCAATTTATTTTAAATGTTTTTTATTTTGAATAGGGAAGAGGCCCAATAAAAAATTCACACACTCTAAAGGGGGCTGTGGTTAAAAAAAAAAAAAAAGCCAGTCTTCCTTCCACTCCTAACCTGCCATACCCTGGTTCTCTTCCTCACAGATGTGCATAGCGATCCGTTTCTTGGATATCCTTCCAGAGATATTCAACACCTATTTTCTTAGCATTGCTTTTGCTGTTGTTTTCACCACAAATTGCAACATGCTATATGCTGTTCTGAACCTTACTTTTTTCACTTAATATATGTTGAAGACAGTGCCATATTATTACATGCAACTCCACCTCTTTTTTCAACACAAAATATGCCATTATTCCATTGTATGGATAAGAGTAATTTATATGAACAGCCTCATATTGATAGACAATTAAGTTGTTTCTAGTCTTTTACAATTTTGATAATGCAATGAATTTTATATGCACAGGCATATCTATTGATTAATTTTTAAAAGCAGTATTGTTAGATCAAAGGGTTTGGGTATTTTTAATTTTGAAAAATACTGTCAAAATGCTCTCCAATGAGATTACACCAATTTATACTCCCATCAACTCTATATGAGTGCTCATTTCTCTCCAACCTTGCCAACACCAAACACTTTCAAAATCTTTGATCTTTGATAATCTGATAGGCGAAGACTGATACTTGTAGTTTTAACTTGCTTTTCACTTACAATGAATGAAATTGAGTTTCATATGTTTAAAAGTCAGTTATATTTCCTTTCATGTGAATTGTCTGCTTATATTTTTTTGTCCATCTTTCTATCAAGGTTTGTAGAAATATTTTACATATTCTATGTCAAGCATTTGGCAGTTTTTTTTTTTTTTTTTTAGATTCAATTTGCTTGGGATGGAAAGAACAAACAGGAGGACCAGGTTTACCTTTAGAAATAAAAGCATACAGTGGACTGTGTATCTCTCTGCAAGTTCTCACTGGTTTCCTCTCAGAAGATATAAGGAAAGGGTCAATGAAAAGTTAACTTCATGATAGCTATTTGGGAGTTCCCAGATACAGGAAGAAGAGGTGATAAATTATTATTTTAATGCAACTCAAAGTTTATAAGCAGCTTTCTGCATTGACGACCTTAAAGGTTATGATACCACCTGTTAAGACTCACATCACAAGTGGCCACCTTTATCTATGGAAGAAACAAGCAAATAAGACATTAAGGCAATTAGAAGACTCTTGTGATTCATTCCTAAGGAACTGAGGCACACTGCCGAGGAGGCCAGCTCAAGCAATGATGGCAGCTATAGCAGCAAATGCTTTGGAGAAGCCTACTTTTGGTATTTTTGTTTATGGCATCATTATCATGCAAAAAAAATTTTTTAAATATATAACATGTTATTACTTCTCCTTTATTGTGATGTTAATGGACATTCTTGCAGTTTAAGATAGCGCTTTAAATTTTTTTTTTTTTTTTTTTTTTTTGAGACAGAGTCTA
>CM052439.1:105229821-105256686 GCA_028533085.1 Varecia variegata | reverse complement strand
ATACACAAGGCCCTGCCATCTCCCTGTCTGTGAAAGTCCAACACCAACACCTTGACATTGTTCCTAAGACGGGGTGCACATATATGCCTTTCTCTGAGACATGTAACCAGCCAGTAAATAAATTTCTAGGAAAGGAAGCTGGAATACATACCTAAAAACCCAGCACTCCAGCTGTGGGGTGACGTGAACCAGCTGGCGTGCGTAAATATTCCAGGCAAATGAGTTCCAAAAAGAAGTTAGAGATAATTATATTTCAGGATTTCACTGTCTGCCACTTCTAGATTATACTTGACTTCAAAAAAGTGCTAATGTTTAATTAATACATTCGTGCTTTTAGTAGCTCAGCTAAAAGCACTGCTCCTAGTGAACAGGTGGCACATTAGATTGAAACATAAAAGAAAGAGACTTAAAGTGCTTGGAATAACGAGAAAGACCGTAAGCAGATGGAAATGATGATTACCGTAATTTTTTTTTTTTTTTTTTGAGAAGGATTGATCTTTCACTCTGAAGGAGGTGCTCCAGCCATGGTTCCAGTTTTCCACCATCTTTTAACCTAATTTTGTGTCTACAGAGAGCAATGCCTTTGATGGAACACACTTGAATAGGGTCCTTGCTGTGCTAACTGGGTGATCATAGAGTTATATAGTGAAAAGCCTTTGAATAAAATGTCTAGCACCCTGCCTGTGATGAATAAAGTAGCAATTATTGTTATTATGTTATTCATCTCCAAAAATTCTGCTGTTGCTCTGTTATTACCTAAATGCATGACATTGGACTAACATTCTTTCCCAACCTGATATCACAGATGAATTATCCAGTGGTTAATAGCTGTGTTTTTTATTATTAGGTGATGGATGAGTTCCTGTTTGCAACTCTGTTGGATTTTAAGACATTTCTATTCAAATGAAGACCTGTGTCTATGAACATTGTACCCAGATCAATGTCTATTGTAACTGCTTCTGACCAATTGACAGATTCATATTGGATGGAGCTTAGATCCATCTTAGGAGTTTCAAATTAGTGTTTGAGACTTAGCCACCTTGTTCTCAAAGGAAAATCATTGTATTGTTAGGCAAGATTTCTCCCACCCTATTTGGAAGTGTATCTTAGGACAAGTTCCTTGGAAGTAAAAACTGAGATGGGGATTTTTGTGTAAGCAATTTTATTGAGAGAATGAGATGATACTCTCACAAAAAACCTGAAAGGGAGTAAGGGAAGCAGAATAGGAGAAGAAGGGAAGAAGTTAAGCACAGATGTGGTTTCAGGAGAAGTCTAGCCTTAGCCTGGTCTCACAGGGAACTTGCCACAATTTGTTCAACCATGAGTCGAGGAAGTTAGGCTTCTATACCACCTCTTATCAGTCAGTCTTCATCCATAGATCACCCTCTGGGATCATAACCTCCCTGGCTTCTCTGGACAAAGTGGTTCCCCTTGGCTAAGGCCAGCTGCCCTAAGAAAGGTACAGCTGCACACCGCCATTGGCAGCCAACACCTGTAGCAAATGGGAAATGGGAGCTCCAGCCCAGAAAGTGGGGATCAGAGTGGGACACTGTATTAGTCAGGGTTCTTCAGAAAAATAGAACTAATAGAATATATAGACAGATAAATATAAGGAAAATTTGTTATAGGAATTGGCTCATGTAGTTACGGAGGTTGAGAAGTCTCATCATTTGCTGCCTGCATGCTGGAGAACCAGGAAAGCCAGAGGTATAATTCACTCTGAGAATTCAGTGGCTAATGATGTAAGTCCTGGTCTGAGACTGAAAGCCCAAGAATCAGGAGTGCTGATGTCCAGGGACAGGAGATGAATGTCTTGGCTCAAGCAGAGGGAGCAAATCTGCCCTTTCTCCACGTTTTTGTTGTATTCAGGTCCACAATGAATTGGATGCTCACCCACACCAGGGAGGGCCATCAGCTTTACTCAGTTCACCAATGCAAATGCATGTCTCTTCCAGAAACACCCTCAGGCACACCTAGGAATAATGATTTACCAGCTTTCTGGGCATCCCTTAGCCCAGTCATATTGACACATAAAATTAACCATCACAAGTCCACCCTTTGTGAGCTTGGCACCTACACACACTTCTTTAAACCATACTTAACCTCCAAATAAAAACAATAACAAGGTCATAACTCCACCTAACATGATACAACTATCCTACAGACAACTGAAAACATATTAATCCCTTCCCTGGAAGAGGATGTAAAGTCTTTGAGTGATGTTTACTCTTCTGATATCATATAACTCAAATACTATTATGTAAAATTAATAATACTTAAGTACTTTGTAAAGTAAATACCTCTTATGTTACATGATAAAGGAATAAAGGAGAAAAGAAAACAAAAATATTTGCTTAATGTATGTATATATATACACACACATACACAAATGTACTCATAACAAAATAAGGAGAAAGTACTCGTGACAATTACAGTCCTTGGTTCTGTAACTGGTCACATGGGGTCATAGCTACCTTCTCCTATTACCCATTCTATGTTCCCTTTGCCTTCAGCAAGCATCTCAGTAGGTCAGAGTTCTTTACCCTGATGGTATAACCCAAACCTTCATTCCTGAAGGGTTGTGCTATTAGTAGTCCTGCTGGATTGGGTTGTTGTATTATAGTTTCCTATTGACCTTAATCACAGGGCATGGTATACTAAGAGACGCCCCAAGAGATCTCCTGTATTCCAGACACACTCTTCTTTGCCTCCATTGTGGAGTAGTAGTCCAATTTCCCCTTGGTAGTCAGGATTAATCACCCCAGCTAACACTGTAACTGCCTTCTTTGCCTGTTGATTCGGAGGCATGAGGAGTCAAAGTCATCGAGTGGCAATTTTAACTTCCACTTCAATGGAATCATTGCTATGTCTCCTGGTGGAAGCATTCCTCACTCTGGAACTAACACCTCTATGCCAGCAGAGCATAAAGTTTTGAAAACAGAAAGTAAAAATTTTGCTAGTGGGTCACTAATGTGTGCTAGGGGTAATAGTGGGTGGTGTCACTCCCACTTCCACTCCTTGATTCCCAGACCCATGAATCCTGGCTGTAAGAGAAGTAGCAACATATAATGAATGCTGATTCAGAGCATGTACAGCCTTCTGGAGAACCTTGCCCAGCTCTTCAAGGTATTGCCACCTACCTGGCACTGTCACTGAGTCTTCAAAAAGGCCATTCCACTATTCTATCAAGCCACCTGCTCCAGGATGGTGGGAAATATGGTAAGACTAGTAAATTCTATGAGTGTGCCCATTGGCACACTTCTTTGACCATAAAGTAAGTTCCTTGGTCAGCACCAATGCTGTACGGAATACTATGACAGGATGAGGCCTCCTGTAAGTCCATGGATGGTAGTTTTGATGAAAGTTTTGCATGTGGGGAAAGCAAATCCATATCCAGAGAGTCTATTCTAATAAGGGCAAGACACTACCCCTTCCATGATGGAACAAGTCTGGTGTAGTCAACATACCACCAGGTAGCTGGCTGATCACCCTGGGGAATGGTGCCATATCAGGAACTGTGTTGGTCTCTGCTGCTTGCAGATTGGGTGGTCAGAAGTGGCCATAGCCAGGTCAGCCTTGGTGAGTGGAATTCCATGTTGCTAAGCCCATGCATAACCTCCATCCCTGCCACCATGGCCACTTTGTTCATGAGCCCATTGGGTGATGACAGGGGTGGCTGAGGTAAGAGGCTGACTGGCATTCACAGAACAGGCCAACTTATCCACCCAATTATTAAAATATTCCTTTGCAAAAGTCACCATTAGGTGAGCATTCACATGGGACACAAATATCTTCATGTTTTTTGGCCATTCAGAGATGTCTATACACATACCTCTCCAAGACCATCTCTCTTCTGCACAGGCCAAATAGGAGAGTTGAATGGCAATGTGGTGGGAGCCATTGTCCCTGCCTCTTTGAAGTCCTGGATAGTGGCACTAATCTCTGTAATCCCTTCATGCATGTGACATTGATTTTGATTTACTCTTTTCCTATGTGGAAGCCATTCTAACGGCTTCCACTTGGCCTTTCCCTTCAAAATAGACCACACTCCATGATCAGGGAACCAATGTGGAGAGCCTGCCAGCTGCTAAGTGTATCTATTCCAATTAAGCATTCTGGAACTGGAGAAACCACCACAGGATTGATAGGGATCCAATGGACCCACTGTGAAATAGACCTGAGCTAAAAGTCCATCTACCACCTGACCTCCAATAGCCCCTACTCTGATTGGGGGGCCACGGTGTGTTTTTTTGTTTGTTTGTGTTTTGTTTGTTTGTTTTTTTTTGTTTTTTTTTTTTTTTTGAGACATACTCTTGCTCTGTTTCCCAGGCTAGAGTGCTGTGGCATCAGCCTAGCTCACAGCAACTTCAAACTCCTGGGCTCAAGCGATCCTTCTGCCTCAGCCTCCCAAGTAGCTAAGACTACAGGCATGCACCACCATGCCCAGCTAATTTTTTCTATATATATATTTTTAGTTGTCCAGGTAATTTCTTTCTATTTTTAGTAGAGACGGGGTCTCACTCTTGCTCAGGCTGGTCTCGAACTCCTAAGCTCAAACGATCCACCCGCCTAGGCCTCCCAGAGTGCTAGGATTACAGGCGTGAGCCACTGCACCCGGCCCTCACTGATGTTTTTGTCTCCTGGAATCAGTGTCCATACAGAACCAATATCTAGTAGTTCCCCAAAGGTCTGATTATTTCCTTTTTCTCAATGCACAGTTACCCTGGTGAAAGGGCCATAGATCCCTTTAGGAGAAATATTAACAGTATAAATTTTCACTAGTGTACTGGGGCCTTGCCCTGGTGGCACCTGACCTCCCCTTTATTCAAGGGGTTGGGTCTGTAAACTGGCTCAAGTCTGGGAATTGATAAAAAAAATTGTGACTTATTGTTTTTATAATGTGAGTTAGACTTTTGTTCACTTGACCTACAAATTTTCCTGTTTTTACAGATTATGTAAGGATTTAGCAGTTTTCCTGTCTATTTCATTTCTAGGAACACCTTGATTAGCCAGCTAACACCATAGGTCTGTGAGAGTCAGACTATTCTGATTGCTGCTTTGACTCTGCTGTGCAACCCAGAATCAGTTATGTTCACTGCATTTAGGTTTTCCAGTTAGGTGTTTGCAGTTCCCACTGCAAGATCCGGCCTAGAGAGCAGAGAGATCATGGAGCTCCACAGACGCTGGGGCTCCCCTCAGAACCTATTTCTCAAAGCACTGGTGAAAGATGCATCTTCTGGACCCTCTCATTGTGAGTGAGTAGCTCTTACATGACAAATCCATTCTAACATTTCAATCTCCCTAAGCCTTTAAATCTGTTCCTACATTAAACCAAGGAAAATCAGGCATTTCCAATTTGCTCATGGTAGCCCATCTTTTGATTGATGTTTCAGCCAACCAACCAACCAACCAATCAACCTGATAGGGCCCTTTCTAACTCCCTGAGGTACAACATTAAATGCAGAATATCTCCTTAGCGTGCCCATATCAATAACTTGAGCCTGATCAAACTTCATGTTCCTTCAACTATTAGCCCACACCCTTAATATCCATTCTCACATGTGTTTCCTGGATTTATGCTTATATAAATTAGAGAAACTCAGGGAGTTATTTCAGAGCGTAGCACAGTTCCTCATGGATCACACTTTGTACCTCACCTTTAGGGGCCTGCTGGGACTTGAGTCTAAGTTATAGGTCCAGAAGTAAAGAAGGGTGATGAGGAGGGTCCTGAGCATTGTCTGGCATGGCAACTGCCTCCAGGGAAGCCACTATGGCTTCCTCAGGCAGTGCAGGGTTAATCCCTCAGACAGAAGTGGAAAAGCTAATACCACTGTGGATAGAGGGCATCACCAGTGGGGTTGGGGAAACCTCTTCTACTGGCAAAGAAGAGGTCAGAGTTTAGGGTCTCCGTGTTCCCAGCTTCTCCATCCCAACTTACAGATCTCCTTCTTCCCCAGTCAATGCCCTCACTTTAGTAGGAGACACCCTGCAAGTCTGAGAGTTCAACTTGTGTTGAATTCTGCCAATCACAGGGTGAGGTTCTGTGTTTGAGTTTCAGCAATTTCAGTCCTGTGGCTACAGCAAAAAAGCCCTCTTTCAGGGAACACCTAAAAACTCTTAGGTTATTTATGCCGTGCTTGAGCTGGGAATTGAATCCCTGAACTCATCCTTTTCTTTCACCTCTGTCCAGTGACTTTGGAGCAACCAACCAATGTCACTATATTCCTTAGTTTTAAAAAATGTTCAAAAGTATCATATTCAGAGTCACTTAGTTCCTTCCTCCTTTAAGTGGTTGATTGGTAGTATCCAGTGCAGATATTTTTCATATCTCTATAAGCAATTTATGCTATGTAAGTGCTGTCTTTACTACTGGAAATATAGTCATTAGCATCTTTAAATCTATTCAAATTATAAGAACTAATTCCAGAAATTCCAGAATCAATTCAGAAAACTCACCCTTTAAATTATGTTCCTTTAGAACCACTCTCAGTACCAAAATCTGCATTAGTCAGGGTTTTCCAAAAAAACAGAACCAATAGGACATATATATATATATATATACATATATATATATGGGAAATTTTATTGTAGGAATTGGCTCATGTGGTTATGGAGGCCAAGAAGCCCCAGGATCTGCCATCTGCAAGCTTATGTACCAGGAAAGCTGGTGGGGTAATTCAGTCCAAGTCCAAAGGCCTGAGAGTCAGGGGACTGATGGCATAAGTCCCAGTCTAAGCCTGAAAGCCTGAGAACCAGGAGCCCTAATGTCTAATGGCAGGAGAAGATGGATATGTCAGCTCAGCAAATAGAGCAAATTCACTTTTCCTCAGCCACTGTGTTTTATTCAGGCCCTCCACAGATTGGATGCCCACCCATTCTGGGGAAGGCCATCTGCTTTACTCAGTTCACCAACTCAAGTGCTAATTTCTCCTGGAAACACTATCACAGAGACACACCCAGCAATAATGTTTTATCACCTATCTGGGCATCACTTAGCTCAGTCATGTTGACACATAAAATTAACCATCACAGACACCAATAGCATCTGCCTCAGAAGACAGATAGCTCTGGTGATTCCAATTCTAGACATGATGCAGGAAGAAGGATGCAAGCTTCCTTAAGCCATGCCATTTGGACCGTTGCTGGCAGTTCTTGAATGCTCAGTCACAGGGCTTCTCAGTGATTAAAATAGTGCTCTAAGAACTTCCAAGTGGCAACAATTTATCAGGGCACTAGAATTACAAAGAAGCTCATCCCATAGCTTTCTGTTTCTATTCCCCTATTTAATAATTTTTAAATATTTTTTAGGACACGACAAGTGGAAAATAACATATCAAAGTCAATGCTTGTTTTATAAATGCTTGAATTTTGCAACATTTGATGCCATTAGGAAATGTCCATACAAGATAAGGATGACATCATTATGATATGAGTCTAGCTGTCTTTTTTAGAAGTTAAGCCCCAAAGGACAAAATCTTGGTTTGGATGAGTAATGTGAAAAAAGTCACAGGGTAATTTGCTAGGTACATGACGTTATATTGCTAGGAAAAACGTAAGTACATCACATGTGCTCTGTGCTGTTAGTGACCAAAGGTTACTTCAGTAAACCATTATCCAAGGTTAGCAGATAAACTTCAAATGAGCAAATAACACAAATCAATACTTGTTTCTGCAGCATATTAATCACAGAGAAAGACTCCCTGCAAATTTCTATCCTCTTATTTTGTCTGCTACTGAAAATGCTTTCTCAAGGCATAGATTTCATGACCTGAAAGGGTGAATATAATAGTGCCCCATCACAAGGTTTATTGTTCATTATCTATGCTTGTGCCCAGCTAGAACTAGCACATGGAATGGAACCACAGAACCTGAATTCAGGAGCCTTTGTTTCCTGTGTGGGAAGTGAGTGATGGAATCTCCTGACAGGATGCAGTATGCTTAGGAAGGATGCCAGGACAAGAGTGCTGACATGAATTCAAGATTGAGGAGAGAAATGATTCTGTCTTGCCATCTACTTTGAAGAATTCTCTCCATGAGACAGGAATCAAGGTGGGTCCCAAAGAGAACAAATGGTTGGAAAGGTGATGAGGTCATCCCGTGCAAGCATTTGGAAGGCAAGAACTACAACATCTATTTTCTTTGAAACTCCCAAACACCCATGTCTGCATGCAGAGGGAACATGACTAGCTAGACTGGAAGTTCTTTGGGTAAGGACACAGCTGTGGTTTGAATGTCCCCTCCAAAACTCATGTCGAAATTTAATTGTTAATGTAATATTATTGGGAGGTAAGGCCTTAAGAGGTCTCTACCCCCATGAATGGATTAATGTTGTTACCATGAGAGTGAGCTAGTTATTGCAGGACTGGGCTCAAGATAAAAAGTATAAGTTTGGCTCAATGTTTTTCCTCTGTCTTACGTGCTCGCTTGCCCTTCCACCCTTCCACCATGGGATGACCCTCACCAGATGACAGTGCCATGCTCTTGGACTTCCCAGTCTCCAGAACCATGAGCAAAATAAACTTCCATCATTTACAAATTGTCCATTCTGTGGTATTCTGTTATAGCAGCAGAAAATGGACTATCTTAGACATATTTGATTTTTCCAATGTCCTCCAGAATTCCTAGTATTAAGAAAGCACTTACTAAATACATGTTTAAGTAATTAATATTGTGTTGCCATTGATATTCTATGTGCTGATTAGTTTTAACTTATTTAAATTTAAGCAGATGGTATTAACTGGATTTATGCATGAAAGGATAGCTTTTGAGCAACGCTATGTTTATAAATTACCTCAAGACACCTTTATGTTTCTCAATTCTCACTCATTTAATTAAATTATTTGGTGAGAAAACCTTGTTTCCTGACTTCTTTCTAGCCCCAAATCTCTCAGAACAGTTTGGGGGTTTTTGCTTTTGTTTTCTTGTAGGTAAATGTAGCAGCTCTCCGAGTGCTAACCTACTGCTCTTTCCATGTCACTAAAAATAGCATGGTGATAAATGTTGTCTGTAGCTCAGCAGTGAGCATAAGAATCTTCCAGGGATCTTGCTAAAATACTAATTTCTAAAAACACCCCAGAGATGATCAGTTATTAGGTCTAGGGTAGGGCTCAGAGACCTTATGCATGGTAAGCACCCTAGGTGACTCTGATGTAGATGTGTTTCAGTTGGTATTGCCATAATATTAATAATGCCCCCTCCCCAATCTCAGTGACAAACAAAAATAAGCATCTTGTTCTCACTCACCCATGTTCAGATAAACTGGGGTTCAGCTCATCTAGGCTGGATCTGGCTTCAAGCCATTGTTTGAGTCTTGTTCTGCCCCACCTGTCTCTCATCCTCCTTAAACCAGCATCTACCTGAGGCAGGTTCTTCTCACTACAGAAAACAGGTGTGTGGGATGACAAATCCTACCACCCAACAATCCAAGTGCATGTCGAGTCTACACTCACCTCTTATCCATTAACATCCCATTGGCCCAGGAAAGTCCCATGCCCTAGGCTAAAGTCAAGGGAGGAGAAATATACTTCTTTCATGGAATTCTGGTAGGGGGAGTAATATTGCTTAAACAATAATTTAATCCACCACAAAGTAGTACCAAAAAAATGTCTTTAAAAAGCACTGGAGTCTCTTGAACTGTCCAGAGAAGGGGAATGCGAGGTCAACTTTTTATTTAGTTAGTAATGCAGTAAACATGTATGAGTTATTACCAAATGCCAGACAGACAGATAATTATTGTCTGCCTATGAAGAGTCCAGTCCAGGGACAGATAAGTAAATAGATAATTAAGGCAATGTGCAAGACACCATATAATAGAAGTGACAGTTATTTTTAAAAATCTAAAACAGACCAGGAAAGCAAAAAGTAATAATGCTCTCTCTGAGCCAGAAATTATAAAGAATCCTTAAACTGTGGGAGACACAGAGAATCAGATTGTAAGATGAAATCAAGCCCCAGTGCACTCACTGAAGAAGATTGCTGCAAGCGATGGAAGTGGCTCCTGAAATGTTCCGGATCACAGGTTGTAGACACGAGGGCAGCAGGAAGCCTGGGAAGCTTCATTCCCATTCAGCTCAGCAGCCAGCAATGACTCATGGGCGCAGATTGGGGCACATAATCATGCCTGGACCATTTTTGTGTCACAGATTGGCCTAACATGGATCACAGTCCCACTCCTGAAGGGAAGAGGTAAGGTGGTCAACCACATGGACAAAGAGCGTGGGAGGTGGTTTCCCAGGGGAAAGTCGGGGTATGGGTAAAAGAACAGATGTCCTCTATGCTGGAATATGGAATACAGGTTTGGTTTTTTGTTTTTTGTTTTTTTTGTTTTGGAGATAGGGTCTCACTCTGTCACCTGGCTAGAGTGCAGTGACATCAGCGTAGCTCACTGCAACCTCAGACTTCTGGGCTCAAGTGATCCTCCCATCTCAGCCTCCCGAGTAGCTGGGACTACAGGCGCACACCACCGCCAAGCCCAGCTAAGTTTTGCACTTTTTTGTAGGGATGGGGTCTCACTATGTTGCTCAGGCTAATCTAAAACTCCTGGCTCCAAGCAATCCTCCAACCTCAGCTTCCCAAAGTGCTAGGATTATAGGCATTAGCCACTGCGCCCGGCCCTATACAGATTTTTTAAAAAGAGATTTATTTATGCTGACATGGAAATATCTTCAAGATATTTGTTGGGTAAAATTTCAAAAAGCAGAATATTTTATATAAGATATTTATGTGAATAAAGTATACACTTCTGTATGAACATGTGTATATCTGAAAATGCATAGAAACCTTATAGAAGGTTACACATCAAACTCCCACAATAGTCAGTACTTGCTTTGGGGAGGGGACTAGGATTTGGGGATGAGGTGTTCTAGAAAGGGACTTTGGGTTTATCCATATTACTTGAGGCTTTCTCCCCTCACTAGACATACCAAAACAATACAGTCCTGGCATAAGGGCGTGGCAGTAGGGATAAGAAGCTGGTGATGGTTTTGCGAGGCCTGCAGGTTTTGTGGACCTATGGAATGTTAGGACAGGTGGGGTGTGTGGGAGAGGAAGGGGTTGAGATGGCTCCCAGGTGTCTGGATGGGCAATTATGTGGATGATGGTGCCATTCACCAAGTGAGAAGGAACATGAAAAGAGAAGTTTGTGGATGAAGGTTATGAGATCAATTTTGGACATGTTAATTTTGAGGTCACCATGGAGCATCCAGGTAAAGATGTCTGGCAGAAAATCTAGGGTCCATGTTGAGGTCACACTTTTCTCTGCCCAGAGAAAGCATTAATATTTCATTAACTATTTGGATAAGGAACCAATCAAAAAAAAAAAAAAACCAGAAAATGTAGTGCTTAGTAACTTACCAAAAGAGGGGCAGCCCAGAAGGAGGAGTTTTGTCCTGGGGTGTAGGATTTCAATTCACTCAACTTTCTCTAATAAATACTATCCTCCTGTTTCATTAGCCAGAATGACATTAACTGTGCAATTTGTTAGAAAGAAAGAGAAAGAAAATTTTACCCCTAGATCATTAAAAACAGAAGGTACACAGAGAGGTATCTGGGGACACAGGTTGTCTTCCACGTAAAGGGTTCACTTGGCCAAGGGTTGCTGGGGGAGACACAAAGAAACCCTCCATCCTGGAAGCTGAGGTTTTGTCTGGCCTGAACCTCAGCTCTCAAAGGCCCACACTTCCACGCTGGCCTCTGGAGCACCTATTCATTCCACCTGCTTGTACAACTTTCTCTTTCACCTGCTTCAGGGTTCAGAGTTTGCAACAGCATTTGGAAGCAGTAAGAATCGGGACTTCTGGCCACAGACCTCGATGGCAATGACATTCTGATTCCCCTGG
The DNA here is from genome assembly GCA_028533085.1 of Varecia variegata. Taxonomy (NCBI): domain Eukaryota; kingdom Metazoa; phylum Chordata; class Mammalia; order Primates; family Lemuridae; genus Varecia; species Varecia variegata. The sequence goes on along the minus strand of CM052439.1, from coordinate 105,244,849 downwards.
GAACCAAGTTCTGCACCTGGCACTGCAGTGCAAGGAGCAAAGCATTAATAGTACAAAAGAGATTTTCACCCTGGATTCTTTTTCCCCACTCTGAAACAAAGAAGCCTGGGATGAGGGGAACTTTCCTCTCCTACAACAAAAGCTGAAAATGTAAACCCACCTTGTGCCTAACCACCAGCCTTTCTGGAAATCCTTCCCCTCTTTGTCTCTTTGTGTGTCACAGCTATTGGAACTGGATTGCTCAAAGAAGTACCTGACCTTGTTTGTCAGATGAGAAACAGAAAATGCTGAGCCTGGATTCTTTGGTTTGTTCCTGCTTCTAACCGAGCAGTACCGCAGAATCTCAGACACTTCAGCAGCTTTGGCCAGGCTGGGGTGCAGAACAATGAATGCATAAAGCTCCTTCACGGGAACCTCCCCTCCCCTCCCAGCACCGCATTCTGTGCTAAAAAGGAGAGAGAGAGCCATTAGCAAGGAGTAAGCACAAAATGAAGTGGTTTGGAGGCGTGCTGGGGACAAAGGCTAATTTCAGCCTATGCTGTTTGACCTGCTGGTACTGTTTTGACTCAGCTAGGGTTTTGTTTTTCTTGTTTTTTTTTTTTTTGTTTTTTTGTCTGGGTCCTGCTGTTAATTCTGTCAGGGAAAGAATGGGAGCCCCATAAGGACAGAGGTATCTCATTCATCTCCAGAACTCAGCACAGAACCTAGCCTAGTGAAGGAAATGCAGGATTTAAAGAGGCAGAGAGTAGGGGAGGGCATCTTTTGCAAATTCGAAAGGTAAGTAGCTTTCATTTTCAATTTGCAGAAGAGAAACACAGGTTTGGAGATGGGAAGAGGCTGGTTCAAAACAGAAAAATTAGTCAATAGCAGTGTCTTCGCAGGTAAGCAACAGAAAACAACTCAGGCATATGTAGCCCAAAAGGTCAGTTATTGAAGAGATACTGGGATACAGAGAGGATGGCAGTCTAGAAACTCAAACCAGAAAAAGGACAGGCGTTAGGACAGATACAAAGGTACCATGAATGACTCAACCATCTCACCTAGGAGTCAATTTACTCCAACATTTGTCCCCATTCTTGCCATCACTCTACTCAAGAAGGTGGAAGTGCTGGGAGAAAGTAAGAGGTCGACTAAGCTCAGTTTCACATTGGAGAGTGGAGTACAAGATCCTAACTCCAAGGCTTGGAGTCTCATTAAGTCTACATACAGTGGGACAAAAAAGAATATTTTTTTTTTTCTCCAAAGGAAAATGTGGTACTGTTAGAAAGGGAGAAAGGGTACCGAGTGGCTCCAAAATTCGAATATCCACCTGAGAGAGCTGGGGTTCAAGCTCATGTACATTTGATGCCAAAGTTTGCGTTCTTCTACTATGCCAGCATGGCATATACGGTGGTTCTCAACCAGTGGTGATTTTGTTTCCCTACTCCCAGGGACATTTGGCAATGCCTGAAGACATTTTGGGTAGTTATAACTGGGAAGAGGTGCTACCGGCATCTAGTGGATAGAGCCCAGAGATGGTGCTAAAAATCCTATGATGCACAGGACAGTCCCACAAAAAAAGAGTTAGCCAGCTGAAAATGTCAACGGTATCAAGGTTGAGAAACTCTGGTACAAGCAAAGACAGGGGACTGAGATGACATATTGGGTTTCAGAAAATTCAATAATTCAACTTAATGGAAGTATGGATTACATACAGAAAGAGCAGAAGAGAAAAAAAACTCAAAAAAAAGAAGTTTTTGACCAGATTTTGTGGGGCCTTGAATGCCAACCTAAGTTGTCTAGACTACATTTAATAGGACTGGGTGCTTCTTAGCCCAAAATTGACTGGGCTAAGTCAATTGACTGGGCCTGGCTGGTCTCTCTGTTTATTCTGAAGTTTATTTCTATAAGACCTTCGGAGGACATAATCAAATGACATGAAACTGTCAATGACAAGCCCCATCAGGGTTCCCCATCCTGGGCGAACTGTCAGAGTCGGGCCCAAAAGTTTTTCTTCTCTATGCTTCTTACATCTGTCAGGTATATATTAGAAAAGTTCTTATTTCTTAGAGTGGATGCTCCTGCTACGGAGATGAACACTATTTTCAACATTCTTTCCAATCACGTAGCCACTAAATAATCTTTGTTCTTTCCAGAATACCCTGATTTTAAAATTAACATATTTCACTGATTCACATTTTTTCACATCTCTGAAATCAGGATGTACTTACAATTAATAATGTGCCCTAGTTTAATTGGCAGCACTTTGAAAGATTATTTTACATAAAATAATGGCACTTACAATCAATGGCACTTTAAATTCAATGAAATATGATATATTTATTTTTCTCTCATTGTCACTGGTTAAATTTTATTCACGCTCTAAAAGAACTGGCTGTTGGCACTGTATGTGGGTATTAGTGTTGAACTCTGGCAGAATGCTAAGGACCATACAGAGTATCATGATAGAACTGGCTGGCCCCTCTCTGTCATCATTATTTTATAATTAGAATTACAGCTCTCATGTTGAACAGAAGAGGTTTTGTAACCACGCAACCATCTCCCCAGTGGGAACATCCAGAGCCTGCCCCCAGTGCAACGTTTCGTCTGTGTTTCGAAGCTTTTAAAGAGTATGTGAAAGAAACATTCATTCAGGTTAAATTGCCTTGGCATATGCTTTTGGGCTGTCCTTATTTTATACAGACTTCCTTGGTCCATCGTTAGATAATTTTGTTTGTACAAAGGAAATGGAGTAAAATTTCCTTCTACATCCTTTCTCTATTTCTCATCTTTACCTTCTAATAGGACTTACTGCTTTCCTTTTTCATTACCATATATCAGTGAAATTAATATGTAATGAGATCCACCCTCCTACGATGTATCAGCCTAAGAAACAAAGGCGTAAGACTAAGGGAGAAGAATGAAGAAATGAATAGAGGTGAAGCTTAAGCAACTGTGAACTTCCAGGAAATATTTATGAGCTAATTTAAATACTAATGAGCTGGTAGTCTGACAGCCGAGGGAAGACTAAAACACAGGAGCACAAAATCTCAGCTGGGCTGTGGGTTGTCTTCTATCCACACAAGCTGTCCAGTAGAACAGACACATTTTAAGCCTCCTGCTGAACAGACTTTTCAAAATGCGATTGAGAAATTGACATTTTCCCACTGATTTCAATTTTTTATTTCTATCATAGTACTAACCAATCTATTAATATTTGAATCCCATGTCAAGGGCCTGGATGTAAAAACCTCTTCACCTAAACCTTTTTTCTAAATGGCTACTGTACTGGAACAACTCTCAATTTCCTTTTTGTCTCCTTAAAGAATCCACCAAAAAGCCTTCCTTGCAAGTTCCTATCCAGCAGCTTAAACAGTGTCTCCCGAGTGCAGTAAGAGGTAATTTATCTGAAAATGTCTCTTCTGTCTCAGCCTGACTGCAGGAAAATACTTCAGTTGCCTGGGGGTTAGAAAAGATAAAAACACTTGCTATTATAATAAAACAAATTTAACTTCCAAAGAGCTTTTTTACATATATTGCCTTGAGCATGACAATCTGCTGACTTGATTCAAAATAAACAACTGGCTTTTACATTTCTAAATCATATTTCAAAATTCCACACATGGAATTGTTGTTAGGGCTTATTCAGCTAGGATTTTTTTTGGGGGGGTACCTTTTTCCTATCATAAAGATGCTAATTATGGTAAGGAGAAAAGTAGAATGAGCAACCCAGAGAATCTCTGGAATACTAGCCATCTTTAGAATTGTGGAGCTTTATGTCCCAAAAGTTAAACAGCAGAAACTTGGGTCACATCATCTAGAAACCTTGGAAATGTGGTGGTGTACGCCCCAGGGATGTAGCAGTAGCAGGACTGGGGCTCAAATGAGGAAAGTGAGGCACTCACTCACCTCAGGTGTAAAATATAAGACAGCACCAGAAAAAAATTAAGATAAATACTATTTTGATGCAATATTTTTAAAAATAAAAAGTAATGCAAAAGTCATGTATTGTGTTTCCTCTAGCTTTATTCTTTTTGCCCAAGATTGCTTTGGCTATTTGGGTCTTTTGTAGTTCTATACAAATTTTAGAATTTTTTTTCTATTTCTGTGAAAATATCATTGGAATTTTTATAGGGATTGTATTGACTCTGTAGATTGCTTTGGGCATTATGGAGATTTTAACAATATTAATTCTTCCAATCCATGAACATGGGATAACTTTCCATTTACTTCTGTCATCTTCTAGCTCTTTCATCAATGTTTTAAAGTTTTCATTGTACAGATCTTTCACCTCCTCTGTTAAATTTATTCCTAAATATTTTTTTTGTAGCTATTGTAAATTAGATTTTTTTTCCTGATTTCTTTTTCAGATACTTCACGGTTAGTGTATAAAAATGTTACTGATTTTTATATGTTGATTTTGTATCCTGTAACTTTATTGAATTAATTTTTAGTTCTAACAGTTTTTTGGTGGAGTCTTTAGGATTTTCTACATAAAAGATCAGGTCATCTGCAAACAGTGACAGTTTAACTTCTTCCTTTCCAATTTGGATGCCTTTTATTTCTTTCTTTGTCTAATTGTTCTGGCTAGGACTTTCAGTGTACTATGTTGAATAGACATGACAAAAGTGGGCAATCCTTGTCTTGTTCCTTTCTTTCTCTCTTTTTTTTCCCTCCCTCCCTCTCTTTCTTTCTTCTTTCTTTCTTTTTTAGTGGTAAGAAAAGTTTAACTTATAAATAAGCTTTGGACAGCCTTCTGATTCAAAAGAAGCCTAACAGCTTGCCTTTGGAGAGAAAGTTTATCATGGAGCCTAAAACCCCCCAGGGGAGGGAGCAGCAAGGGCCTGGCATCAGCAGAGCATCCCTGGAAGCTGGTCCTGTGTTCAGCAAGTACTGGCAGAGCCTGGAGTGATGAGTAGAGTGATTTTCTTAGGTAGGGGGCTGTACTTCCAATTGCCCTTGCATTTGCATTTACTACCATAATAAAAGGGATTGTCTTTATTGGCAAACAGGTCGTTGGCTTCCAAGGCAGGCAGGCCTGCCAGTACAAGAAGAAGAGCCTCGATTACTCTCTCCACGTACAGGTTGAGGGACAGGACATCTGTGTGACTCAGTGGATTACTCAACCTCTCTGCCTCAGTGTCCTGAGAGCTCACCTGAGCCAGGGGCACTGAAAGCGAGTCTGAGGAGGCTGCTGGGGTTGTGGACCAGGAAAAGCTTTCAACTTTTCACTGCTGAGTGTAACATTATCTGTGGGTTTGTAATACATGGCCTTTATTGTGCTAAGGTACATTCCTTCCATACCCAATTTCTTCTATACCTGACTTCAAAATATACTGCAAATCCATATGAATCAAAAAAGCATGATACTGTCATAAAAACAGACACCAGACCAGTGGAATAGAATAGAGAGCCCAGAAATAAATTCTTACATTATGGTCAATTGATTTTCAACAAAGGTGCCAAGAACATACAATGGGGAAAGGACAGTCTCTCTAATCAATGGTGTTGGGGCAACTAAGTATCCATATGTAGAAGAATGAAATTAGGCCGTTATCTCATGCCATATACGAAAACCAACTCAAGATGGATTAAAGACTTAAATGTAAGACCTGAAACTATAAAACTACTAGAAGAAAACATAGGGGGAAGGTTCCTTGTCATTGGTCTGGGGAATGATTTTTTTGGATATAAACCCAAAAGCACAGACAACAACAGCAAAAGTAGACAAGTGGGATTGCATCAAACTAAAAAGCCTCTGCATAGTCAAGGAAACAATAACAGAGTGAAGACACAACCTATAGAATGGGAGAAAATATTTGCAAACCATACAACCAATAAGGGGTTAATATCCACACTATAGAAGGAACTCAAAACAACTCTATAGTAGAAAGCTAATAATCCTTTTTTAAAATGGGCAAAGGATCTGACTAGACATTTCTCAAAAGAAGACATACAAATGGCCAACAGAAATATGAAACAATGGTCAATGTCACTAGTCATCAGAGAAATATAAATTAAAATCACAGTGAGATATCATCTGACCCTTGTTAGAATGACTATTATCCAAAAGACAACAGAGAAGACTCCCACACTGTTGGTGGGAATGTAAATTAGTACAGCCATATGGAAAACAGCATGGAGGTTCCTCAAAAAATTAAAAATAGAATTACCATATGATCCAGAAATCTCACTACTGGGTATATGTCCAAAGGAGATGAAGTCAGTACGTCAAAGAGATATCTGCCCTCCCATGTTCATTGCAGCACTATTCACAATAGCCACGGTGTGGAATCAAGTGTCCATCAACAGATGAATGGATAAAGAAAACGTGGTACATACACACAATGGAATATTATTCAGCCTTAATCATAGAAGGAAATCCTGACATTTGTGACAACACAGATGAACCTAGAGGACATTAAGAGAAATAAGCCAGGCACAGAGAGACAAACACCACATGATCTCACTTATATGTGGAATCTAAAAGCATTGAACTCACAGAAGTCGAGATAGAATGATAGTTATCGGGGGCGGGGAAGATGTTGGTCAAAGGATACAAGATTTCACTTAGATAGGAGGGATAAGTTTAAGAGATCTATTGTACAACGTGGTGACTACAGTTAAGAACATATATTCCTGAAAATTGCTAAGAGAGTAGATTTTGTGTCCTCACCACAGAAAAGTGATAAGTATGTGAAGTAATACATATATTAATCAGCTCAATTTAGCATTCCACAATATATATGTATTTCAAAACAGCCTGTTGTACACAGTAAACACATACAATTTTTGTCAATTAAAAAAGAAATTTTAAACATTTTAAAAGTTCATGCTCTTTAACCTGTCCAGGAATCTGTATTCCAAAGAGATCATCACAAATGCAATGAACCCAAGTATTCATCATTGTAGTGTTTCTAATAGCAACAATTGAAACATCCTAAATATTCAAGATAAGGGAAGAGTTAACTAAATCATGGTTCAGCCATATGATGAAATGTTTGCCATCATTAATACAATGGAAAGGTTAATGAAATAGGGTGCATCACTTAGGATAGCAAATGAAAAGTGGTTCAAACAATAATGATGCTTACTATCTCACTTAGCAAGAATTTGGGAGGTAGGAAAAAAGGCAGTTAGTTGCTCTGGCAAAGACTTATTGTTGTGATTCAATATTTATTCTCTCTTTTTCTCACAAAAAGAACCCTGAATTTTAGATCAGCATATGGCCTCCCCAAAAATTACCACCTTTCCCAAACTCTATAAATACTAAATACAGATCAATATGATATAAGCTGAAATGTCTTATCCCACTTCCAAGTAGCATCATTAAAGTGAAGGAGAGCAGAGTGCATTCCCCATTGATGACTGGAATTCAGAAGTGAAAGCTGGAGATTAGGCAGCCATATTAGACTATAAGGAGGAAGCCACATCCCAAGAATGGCAGGGCGACAGGAGAGGAGGAGTCAGGATCTCTAACATCAAGGACTACATCTGCTCTGGAACACTTATGTATCTAGACTGCTTTTATATGAGAGAAATAAGCTGCTGTGAAGCCATTTTTATCTGGGGTTTTCTGACCACACACATTTGAACCTAAAAAAAAATGCAAAAAAATCCATGATGAATAAAATAGCAAAATTTTAAATAAAAACTAGGTCCAACAATGATATGTCACACCATGTTAGAACCTGAGGCAAAAAGGAAAATGTGCACCACCCCCATGTACCTGTTTTTATGTCTTTTTTAATGTTTTTTCCAGAAGTAGATTTTGAATATATTATTGATAAGATTGCTTTTATTAAAGCAGGAAGGTAAAATTATTTTTAAAATTCTGTTTGAAGTACGAGTGAACTGCTTAAACTTAAAATCATGTTGTAAGTTTTAATACACCTACTTTTCAATTCTTAAATATTTTTTCAGCTACTTGAATGTTCTGGTCGGAACTCTTCTGTGGCAGCATTGCATGGGGCTCGTCCAGAAGACATGTAAAGATGTCAGTATGTGAGGCCAGGAAACCAACCGGAAGGCAATGTTAAGACCTTCATCAGGGGTGTTCTATTATTCATGACTGTATTTCATTTTATGTGCAACATTTGTAGACCACTGAATTGTGATGCTACATTAACAGTCTACCTTACCTAACAATGAAGGAAATGTATTCACAATGTAACCAGAGGTCCAGAGAAAGGTGGCTGCAAGGTGGTTAATTCAATATGTCAATGACATCAGCTCTGCTGCACGCAGAAGCTGGCATCATCTTTGGATGCCTCCTCTCACAGATAGAGTCCCATGCAAACCTTAGAATGCCTCTCAAAAGAAAAGAAGAGGGATTTTTCCTTTTTTGTTCTCATTATAAGAGTGAGGAAAACCTTCTTAGAAGCCTGCTAGTAGACCTGTCCGTGTCTCATTGGTGAAAACTAGATTGCATGCCACCATGAAACCCATCCCTGAGAAGGAATATGAGGGGACAACAGAAGGCTTAAGTTAATCAAGATTTACTCTAAGTCCCACAAAGGAGAGATAGTTACCCAGGCAAAATTAGGACTTGGTGGGAAAGAGAAAGGAAAAAATTTCTGTCAGCTGGGAAGCCCACAGTGTCTGCTACAATGCCAGTTATGGGTGGTCTGGCACTGGGTAGAAAACATATCACTGATCTTTGTATCAGGTTCATCATTCCTCGGTACAGGAAATGGCCACAGTGTTGTGTAAGACAAACTGCAAAAATCGTTAGTGAAACAGTATAGTTAGATCCATACCTCCCAGCCGACAGTAGGATAAATTCCAAATAGATCATAGAATTAAATGTGAAAACTTTACTACTATGAAATGAACACATTGGTGACCACCAGAAGCAAAGCCAAAAGATAATTAATCAACTGAGGGGGAAATTGTAACTCATATCACACACAATCAGTTAATCTCCCTTTCGTATAAGAGCTCCTGCAAATCAATAAGAAAAAAAGCCATCACCATATAGAACAACATAGAACAATAAGCAAAGGATAAGAACATCCAATTCACAAGAAAATAAAAAGACCACAAATGTTTTTAAACATATGAAGAGTTGTTCAGCTTCATTTACATTAAGAAAAAAATGAATATAAAAACTATCTTAAGATATCATTTTTAGCTATCTGATTGGCAAAAATCCAAAAATTTGATAGCATACTCTGCTGGCACAGTTTTAGGGAAACAGTCAGTCTCATAGAGAGCCAGAGAGGATATAATCGTATGGAGGACAATTTGGCAATACATGTTAGATGCCTATACTTTTAGTCCAGCAGATCTGTTTCTGAGAATGCATTTATGGAGTCTATAGATTCTACATTTTACAGATATATTTGACTACATGCAAAAATATTTTACAGAACAAATATTTAACTGAAACACATAAGACTCAACTGGTTAGTTCATGCCCAGTATCTGAACTAAAGGCTGATGCCCATGATGTACTTAGATTTGAAAAATTTAAATGTTACCCCTTTAAGGTATGCAGAAGGCTATTTTTGTAGAAAAGTATTGGAGACAATCCAACAGCCAACAGTAGTGGATTAGTTACACAAATTATGGTGATCCCTACAATGGAATAATATGCAGCTATACAAAAGAATGATGTTTTATTCTGTTCTGGGTGCTATAACTAAATACCATGAACCGAGTGGCTTATAAGCAACAGAAATTTATTTGCCACTGTTCTGAAGGCTGGGAAGTCCAAGATCAAGTTGCAGCCAGAGGTCAGTGGCTGGCAAGGACCTGCTTCCTCATTGGCAACTACTGTCTTCTCACTCAAAACTCACCTGGTGGTAGTGGCAAGGGGTCCCTCTTGGGCCTCTTTTGTAAGAGCACTACTCCCATTAATGAGGACTCTGTTCTCATGACCTAGTCACTTCCCAAAGACCCCACCTCCTCATACCATCACTGTGGAGGTTAGGATTTCAACATATAAATTTGGAGGCGGGGGACTCAAACATTTAGAACATTGCAAATGAGCACATATCTGTACATACTGATGTGGAAATCCAAAATCCAAAACCTACGATTAAGTTTTAAAAAAAAAGCAAGGTGCAGATCAATATATATAACACTCCAACTTTTGTATAGAAGGAAAGAAAAAATAAGTATCCATAATTACATTTTCTTATACAAGTAAAAAGAAACTCTCAAGGAAACACAAGAAAATAATAACAGTGGTTACCTGTTTGGGGCGAATAGTGAACTGGGAGGATGGAGGACATAAATAAGGGAAAATTTTCATATATATCATTTATTTTTCTTTTGTTTTTGAAATATGTTAATGTATTTATTAAAAATAAATAACATTTAAAATCTACAACGATTTACTGTTGCCTATGTTCAGATTCCAAATTGTTAATTTGGCATTCAAGACAAATCACAATTTAGCTCAAATCAAATTTGCACAATTGATTCCTATTAATTTCTCCCCACTGCCACCCCTACCCACCCCGCACAATGCCATCCTCAGAACCTCTCCCTGAAGAGAATCACTATTAACAGTTTGCACTTCAGAAAAAAAATGATATGCATATGCCTACATTTATATTCTAGACATACATCATTATTGCAAAAATTTACATATTTGATCATTTTTCATTTATTATATATCTATAAGAATTTTATGTATTATAAATTTTTTCTCATCTATTTATATATCTTGTGATTTTTTTATCATATATCAGTACATACGGCTTTTTTAGTGGCTAGATAATATTCCATCACATGGATACATCATAATTTAACTTACTCTTGCTGAACAATTAGATTGTTTTGATTATAGTTTTTGTCAGCATCCACAAAGCTGCAATAAATTTCATGGCATATTTTTGCCAATATATCAAAGTGGAATTGTTATGCAAATGTTGTGTGCATTTAAATTTTTCATTGATATTGTGAAATTGCTGTTATGACTCCAGGGTTTAAAGTTGTGTTTAGAAAGACTTTTCTACTTCCACATGATACACACAAAAACTCTTCTATATTTTCTTCAAGTCTACCATAGATTTTTAAGTGTCTAAATCTTTAATCAGTCTGGACTGTGGGGGCGGGGAGGAGTGGTATATCCTGAAAGGTAACATTTTTTCCAAATATCCCAAAACAGCTTCCTGAATAATTTATACCTACTTCACTGATTTGAATTACAAAATTTATTATATTATTTACCAAATTTCCCTAGGCATATGGATCTCATTCTTGGCCCTGGGTTCAGTTCTATCTGAATAGGTCTTCTCACCTACTATCACGCCACTGAAGTTACTATAGCTTTATAGCAAGTTTTTCATCTGCTAAGGCTGGTCCCCACCTCAGAAATCTTTTCCACCTTCCCCAAAGGATTCTCAGCTATTTCAGCACATTAAATCTCCCAGATGAACTTACAGATTAATTTGAGGGAAATGATATTTTTAGAATATTGGATCTTTCTGACTCTAAGTCCAGTGCTCAAAATGTCACGTGAAACCACTAGATAGTTACTTAGTGAATCTGAGACCAGATTTCTGTGGACATTTTTGACGGATTAGTTGTATGAGTCATCTGATTCTATGATATAATTGTGCAATTCTCCCCATTCTTGTGTAGACATGTGAGAATTACCCAGGTATCAGGAAAACTGGGCCCAGAGCAAAAACAATGAACAATCCCTCCATATCCTTCAGGAATTATTTAAATAGAAAAATTAATCATTCACATCCTGTCCACAGTGAGAGTGGAGCTCCCGCCACAACCAATACCGCCGCTCATGTGTGCTGTAGGTTGCAGGCATCTTGGGTGTAGAATTCCTGGCTCCTGGCCATAACCAATACAGGAATAAATGCCATTTAATTCCACCCAGCTGTTCCTGGGGCCTCCCATGGGTGGGTCTGCTGAAGAGTGTTTCATTCGATTCACAAGAAAAAAATGCGCCCCTCAATTGCTTGGCACAGGGACAGACTTGGTAGGACTTTCCAAACACCCCACTGCGGGGGAGAAGCCACCAAGAATGCTCACATCATAAACCAAATCCAGCCCCAAGGTATTCTGCTAGAGGCTCTGCCAGTTTGTTGCAGTGTTCTAAACTTGCACTTTATACTGAAAAACCATTGCTTTGTGTTCAGAATGAAATTTTTCTAATATATGGCATTAAAAAGACATCTTTACAAATTTAAATAAATGAAGCAGTGGAAATGATTAAATAGAAATTATACTTTACATAGTATTTAAGGTGATATTAACCTATGTAAATTAGTATAATGGAAGAGACTAATGCTCTTATTCTAAAAAAATAGACCTTCTTTTGCTTGATTGTAGGCTACCAAATTAATAAGTATTATATATGTGTATTTAGGTGCCAAAAAAGTAATTTCAGGCTCTGCAAAAAGGAATCATTTTCCATTTCATGTCATAATGTCAGCATTATGGTTCAAAACTATCCTTCTTCCCTTGAAAAACAATTAAATGCAAGGAAAAAACAAATAAATGCAAGGAAATTTGTGATGGTTTGCTCTTTTGCTGTTGTTTTATTTTTTGATATTTTTCAAAACTGTATTAGAAGGTTTAGAAATTGTGCACCATGTTCAAGATTATATTAAGAGAGTAGGCTGGGCGAGGTGGCTCACGCCTGTAATCCTAGCACTCTGGGAGGCCAAGGCGGGCGGATTGTTTGAGCTCAGGAGTTCGAGACCAGCCTGAGCAAGAGCGAGATCCCATCTCTACTAAAAATAGAAAGAAATTATATGGACAGCTAAAAATATATAGAGAAAAATTAGCCGGGTATGGTGGTGCATGCCTGTAGTTCCAGCTACTCGGGTGGCTGAGGCAGAAGGATGGCTTGAGCCCAGGAGTTGGAGGTTGCTGTGAGCTAGGCTGATGCCACTGCACTCCAGCCAGGGCAACAGAGTGAGACTCTGTCTCAAAAAAAAAAAAAAAAAGAGAGAGTAGCTAGTGTGGCTAATGCCAGTAGGATTGGGAGGTTCTTGGGAACAGAAATATGGCTTTGGGGCAGCCCCCCAGTCCAAAGGCTCCCTGCATTTTTGCCTCTGGTAGACAGAAGCTGCATGGGGAATAAAAAGAGAAGGAAAGAATCCTTACTGAGAACCCACTTGATACAACGTGCATATTTCATCACAGTTAACTGCCACCATACTCTGCTTTGAGCACTCTCACTATTTAAATTAGCTGTATGCATTTTAACTTATTCATCAAGCTCTTAACAATTTCAATGTGTAAAATCCACAAAAGGAAACATTTATCAAGCACCTACTTTGTTTCAGACCTGCGCTAAGACTGCTATTGACAATTTCTAGCCCACGATGTTAGCCTTCCAGTATTTCAAATCCACATTGATTCATTACATGATGGATTTTTTAAAAAATTTAATTAAAATACATTGCATAATCTATAACACTTGGAGAAAGGGGAGTAGGGAATTTCTTCAAAGGAGAACTTTAAAATACAGAGAAGAATTTCTTCAGAGATCCAGATGCTCAGTTGAAGAAATGTTAGAAGGTTCTCGAATCCTACAATGCAGCGTATCATAGGAAGGGACCTTCCTCCCGAATAGCAAACAGCAAGGTGCTGAGGAGAGGCCGGCCTGGACGTGTCGGCTGTTGCTCAGCGTCCTTTCCCATCTCCTCTGTGCTTTCCTACAGCAGAGGCTGCAAAACTGAAATCTCCATTTTCCAGACTCTCTTGAAGCCGGAGTTCTGGGTTCCGCTTGGGCTCTCGCAATTGGATGCACTCACATTTGATTTGGAAGATGGGAGTGGAGCCGAGACCGTCTTCCTGTGACCGTTCCTGCTGGCAAACAAGGTCTGAGAGAGGGCGGCGAGAGGCGGGTGGTGGCTGGACTCAGACTCCCAATTTCTAGTCTACAGTGTTGCGTGGGTGGAGGGGCAGTTGTGTTCACACGGCAGTGGCTTCCCGGTCCCCAGCCCTGCTGTGGCCGTGTGTGCTTTGACTCAGTGTTGCCGGTGGCCACCGCCGAGCCCTGCTCCCTCAGTCCTTCCGGTGGTTTTGGAAGTATCTAATGCCCAGTGATAAATTCCTTTCTGCTTAAAATACGTAAAGTTGTTCTATTTCCTTCACTAAACGCTGAATGATACAAGAGCTCTTTAAAATTTTCCTCAGGTCCCCTGCATTTAAATTTATACCCCTGGTAATGAAGCACCAGCAAGAAGAAACTAGATAAATAATAAGTCACTTGTAAGTAGTTTGATGCTATAATAATTAGAAGGCAAAATAATAGCAGCTTATGTTTATTGTGCATTTACAGTCTTTACTCCATTTAATCTTTACAGAAGCCACATTTTACAGAGGAGAAACCCAAGGTTTAGGAGAATTTAAGAAATTTTATTTGACAACATTGTGGAAGACAGAATAATGCCCCCAAAGATGACCATATCCTAAGAATCTGTGACTATGTTACATTACGTGGCAAAGGGGGCTTTGCAAATGTGGTAAGTTAAGGATGTTAGGATGGGGAGATAATCATGAATTATCCAGGTGGGCCTGATGTAATCACAAGAGTATTGCTAGGAGGGATGCAGGACGGTCAAAGGAGGAGCAGGAGACGTGACAACGGAATCAGAGGTCAGAGAGACAGAGAGAGCTGAAGACGCTATGCTGCTGGCTTTGAAGATGGAGGATGGAGCCACGAGCCCAGGAATGCAGGCAGTTTCTAGATGCTAGAAAAACAAGGAAATGGATTCTCCCCTAGAACCTCCAAAAGAAACACAGCCCTGTTGACCCGTTTTGGATCTCTGACCTCCAGAGCTGTAAGAAAACTATAAACCAATTTGTGTTGATTTAGCCACTAAGTTTGTGGTAATTTGTCACAGCAGCAGTAAGAAACTACTGCAAACAGTTAATAAATATTGAGATCCTACCGAATGGTGCTGATATATAGAGAGGTAACAAAACTAAGTGCCTGTGCTAATATTCCAGTTTGTATTCTTGCCTGGAATTAAGCAGCAGCAGGACCCAAGCCCAGGCCAGTCCAACTTGAGAGACGGTGCTCTTAACATTATATTGTGCCTCCACCAGGCATAGAGACCTC
>CM052439.1:105134618-105229321 GCA_028533085.1 Varecia variegata | reverse complement strand
CCTCTAAAAAAATAAAAAAATAAATAATAAATAAAATAAAATTATCTCTCTTTTGACTATTATCATTGATCTTATTGCTTTTTGCAAATCATGTTGAAATAGTCACTGCAGGTAAACATTCTCAGACTGCTAGGATTTTTTTTTTTTTGAGACAGAGTCTGTGTTGCCCAGGCTAGAGTGAGTGCTGTGGCGTCAGCCTAGCTCACAGCAACCTCAAACTCCTGGGCTCAAGCAATCCTTCTGCCTCAGCCTCCCAAGTAGCTGGGACTACAGGCATGCGCCACCATGCCCGGCTAATTTTTTCTATATATATTTTTAGTTGTCCATATAATTTCTTTCTATTTTTTGGTAGAGACGGGAGTCTCACTTTTGCTCAGGCTGGTCTCGAACTCCTGAGCTCAAACGATCCGCCCACCTTGACCTCCCAGAGTGCTAGGATTACAGGCGTGAGCCACCGTGCCCGGCCCGGATTTGATTTTTTTAATGTAATTTAAATTCAGTTACAGATTGTTTCACTGAAATTGTCACTTACTGGTTTGTGGTTTAAGAAATTCCTTGTTGGTGACAGCTTAGAAGCTAACTTCACTTCACTGAAAACAACAGATTGTACTGGCTTCCCTTAGATATTTACAATACTTCATCGAACCGGAGAATTTTATTGCTGTAAAGAGCACCCTAGAGATTATCCAGCCCAGCACCATCATTTTGCAAATGGAGAGAATGTGTTTCAAAGAGGGAAGTGACTTATTTGCCTAAAGTTACAATGCAGTTAAGAGGTAGAAATGAGACTAGCAGCTACTTTCCTGGCTCCTAATCCATTCAGAAGCTCAAGGTAACCACAATTTTATTTATAAATATTCTTATGACACTTTCATTGCTTCCAGTGTGGATCAATTTTTTATAGTGGATAATCTGGAGACTATAAACTTAAAATACTCATGTTATTGTTTTACTCTTTTCCCCTTTGCATTACTAATAAATTCAAGACCTCTTCCATGCTGAGCCCAACTTTTTCCCCTTGGTATTCATTATCCAAAATAGGAACAATAAAGACTTAGAAAATGTGTGTGGATCTCTACATTGTTTGCCTTATTCAGACAACTCTTCCATTCAAATAAAAACAATGTTGGGGGTGGCCTGAGAGAGGCCTGGAGCACTAACCTCACTGTGTTTATTTAACACACTGTTGAGCACATCATCTCCAGCCCTAACCCCAAATCCTCTCTGCCTTAGTTACTATAAAATAGCTGCACACAATTTAACCAAGTGAAATTCTTTGAACAGTTGTTAGGGCAGGAAACTCAACACCCCAGAATAGTGACAACAGAGGTGGTTGTATAACAGCTGGGGCCACAAGCTGACATGGTATAGGTCCAACTCTCAAGTGACCATTGCTCTGATTCAGATCCAGGAGCAGAGGCTTAGAGCAGTGAACACCCTATTCAGTGTAAAATTT
Organism: Varecia variegata; assembly: GCA_028533085.1. NCBI lineage: Eukaryota > Metazoa > Chordata > Mammalia > Primates > Lemuridae > Varecia > Varecia variegata. The sequence continues at coordinate 105,227,865 of CM052439.1, read as the reverse complement.
GCAGACATACATGCCCTGAGTCTAATTAGTGTAACCAAATGACCCCTGAGGGCTTCCTATTTGCTAAATTCTCTGGCCTGAATGTCTTGTCTGTGCCATTGAAGAATAAGAGCAAAATACGGCTGACAAGCAGTGCGTTGGATTATGCACAGCAGCTGGGTATCGAAAGTGCAGAAGAAGTTGGTGGACAACAGAGAAAGGAGGTGGGAAGGAGCATGGGGCATGGTGTGGCTAGCACTGATCCCACCTTACCTCTGTTCTGATTAAGTCAGGTTCCTAACGCCCATTCGGAACTTCTGGTTTCAGCTCCAACATGCAGAAGAGCCATACTTGGAGATTATCTTGACATGAGGCAGAGCAGGAAATTGAAGTGGGGGAGAGGGTTTTCATTATGTCTTTTGGCAGCAGGGCTGACAAGTCAGAGGTGGAGGTAGTAATTTTGTGGGAGAGGCTGAAAATTAGTGTGTGTTTTCACATGCCTTTTACAGATTTTCAGTTCAGGCTTGTGAAAAGTTGGGTTGGCCCCTACATTTATTGTGGCCTTGAATTCCAGCCCATCTGGGTCAAAATAGTCTTGTTTGGTTACATCTCACTGGAAAATTAGTTCAATGTCTTTTTCTTCCATCAGAACACAGATTTTCTCTGTAACAATGCATTCATTCACTTATTCATTTAACAAATAATTATTTCTAGGTACAGGCACTTGCTGGGTGTTGAAGATGTGGTGGTGATGACAGCTCCCTTCATAAAACTTACAATCCCATGGGGGAAGTATACAATTAAATCATGACAATAAAGTGTATTAAGTGCTACAATAAGGGAAGTAAAGGAATGAAAAACTGAAACTACAATCTTTCTTGCCTATAAATTGAGAATGATAAAAAGGGTATCTACCTCATGGGGCTGGCATGGGGACCAGATGAGATCATGTGGTTAAAATGCTTTGTTAAGTGTAATGACTCTCAGTTGTACGTCCCAGTCAAATACCTTATTGAAATAATTTAAATGTTGCAGAGAAAGACTTGGGAGAACACCCCTCTTATTTTGAGAGCCCAGGCTCTGGCTCCAGCAGATACCAAAGGCCAGCCAGGGACCATCCACCAAGTGCTGAACAGAGAGTCTGTACTATGAGTTACTCCTAAGGAAAGCCCTGCACCATCAGGCATCTGTGTCCCAGAGCAGACTGCAAGGACACAGGCAGGAGACAGCCAAATGCAAGGCACAAGAAGGACAATGTCGTTCAGGTCTCAGCTCACCAGGCACCCACCAGGTTCACCTCCACTCTCCTGGCTTCCCTCCTCTCTCTCACTCAGCACTTGTCACAGTTGTAATCACATGTTTGTGTGACCATTTTGGTCAGTCTCTCTCCCCTAGTAGACAGTGTGCTCCACCAGGACAGAGCCCAGGGCTGTCTTGCTCACCACTGTGTGTCCAGCTCCAGCCCAGGACTGGGAATAATGCTGCTCAACTGGTAGTGCCTGAGTGAATGACAGAACGTGTGTTACTTCCTTTGACTTACACGGTTTAAGAAGGATCCTTTCTCTCTGAGCAGCAGTTTCCTTCCCTTAACTTTTCTCAATAATGAAATTCCCACAAGTCTGCTCCTGGCTGGGGCAGTCACCTGGAAGTGAAAGCTCAGGTTGAAAGGGGTGAGGGCAGTCACCCAGGGTCCCTTTCAAGTGTCTAGAGCAGGGATTCTAGAAAGAATCTCAAAGCCCACCTCAAGGTGGGAACACTCGTAGAAATGAGGAAGACACATCCTTTTGAAAGCTGAGCATTCACTGCCCGTTAGTGTCTGGAGAGGCCGGTGGCTCAACACCGTAAGATGCTGAGGTCCCTTCCCTCAGGGGGTCGTGCAAAGTCTGGTGTGTCCTGCCAGGAAATAGTAAATGCTGTCCCTTGGCTTCTGGTGTCTGTTTTTATGCCCTGGTTATGCGCAGTAGTTTTACTGGGAAGGGAGAAATGGAAATATGTTTTGAGTGTGTGTGTTTTTTTCCCCTGATGCCTGCTGTCTCCCATGGAGGCTGTAAATTCTAAAATACAAACACAAGAAACCCCTGTCAGGAGGCAATGACCTAACAATTTGGACCCCGCTCGACGTCTACATGAAGAATATCCTTGGCAGAGAGCAGTTGTAGCATATTAGTGGTAAAAGTTACAACCATTCTCCCAGTTTCCAACCTACTAGTTGGCTAATGGCTAACGCACTAAAACTAATCAGATTTTTTAACCTCCAAAAAATCAGTCTGAAAATCAGTATTACCTACAACATACAATAAGTTAATACATAAGTATTAACATGACATAAGATATTCTAGACTGCTGTGCAATTACTTGTTTTATATAATTACCTTAGAATTTGAAGTGTTCCACTGTTTCCTATTATGGAGTAAAGGGAGAATTTTTAAAAATAAGATCGATTTTATAATTTTCTCTCTATAAGAAAGTACATATTCTGTATGTGGTAAAAAAAAAAATAATACCAAAATAGTCTATAATCTAAAGACAGAGTAAGTCTAATAAGCAATGAAGACTACTGCAGCCTTTTGGTTCAGGTAAACCTGCTAAGGGTACTCAGAGCATGAAGGAAGTTGAGGTTAGCTAACTGGCTCCCAGATGTTTGTGCCAAGTTGGGGAGTGACTGCAGACTCATTGACAAATGGATCCTTCAGTAGACAATTGCCCAGTGAAAAACTGTTACTGGAGAGGCAGTGACTGTGATTTAGGAAGCACAGTGTAGGGAAAGGGACACTGACCCAGGAAACATAAGGTTAAAATTTGAAAAAGTAAGGGAAGGGGAGGGGAGTTTAAAGCCAAACATCATGCCCATTATGGTTCCTTGTCAAACTTCCTCTAATGAGAAACTAAGATGACATCTTCTCTGCAAGTTTTACTTAATGGAGAATATCAGAATCAACTCCACCTTTCCCCTGAGAGAGGAGATGCATCAAACCTCTTCCCTGCACATCTTAACCAGGAAGTAGACTAGGCCAGGTCCCCTATTATACTATTTTAAGCCCCATGATATTTTCTTTCATAGCACTAAATAGGAGTTATAATTTGAAATTTATATATGTGGTTATTTGGTGAAGGTCATTCTCCCCCACTAAACTACAGGTTGGGTATCTCTTATTCAAAATGCTTGGGACAAAAAGTATTCTGGATTCCAGATGTTTTTTTAAGATTTTAAAATATTTGCATATATTATATACATCATGAGATATCTTGGGGATGGGGCCCAATTCTAGACAGGAAATTCATTTATGTTTCATATACACCTTTTATACATAGCCTGAAGTTAATTTTATACAATATTTTTAATAATTTTATGCATAAAAGAAAGATTTGACTACATTTTGACTGTGACTCATCACATGAGACCGGGTATGGAATTTTCCACCTGTGGCATTATGTCAGTGCTCAAAAAGCTTCAGATTTTGGAGCATTTCAGATTTCAGATTTTCAGATTAGGGATGCTCAACCTGCACAAGTTCCCCAAGTGGCAAAGATGTGTCTTTTTTTTTTTTTTTGCAAGCCCTTGGTTCCTAATGTTTAGCACAGGCTTAACACATTACCCTACATGTAGGATATATTACTTTATCAACCAAATGAATGAATGTAGTTTAATTATCTTTCTCCTTTTTGTCTTCTTTTCGTCTTCCTTTCCTACTCAGTATGTTCTGTTTTTCTTCTATTTTATTTTATTTCATTACATTTCATTTTCAGGTCTAAACTAAAATTCATCTCAACTCTTCCACACAATGGGTTCTTTTGGTCAACAGCCCTCTGTAACACTTTTTAGACGCCTCCTTTTGCCTCCAAACTACTCCTGTCTCTAATCCATGAAACAAAGATTAGGAACCTTAGAGATGACTAAACCAACAAGCCCTTGGAAAGGCAATGGTACAGTGCTGTGACTAAGAGCACAGACACTGGAGCAGCCTGCTTGGAACACTAATTGTGTGATCTTACATGAGTTGCTCCAGGTCTTAGTTTCCTCAACTGTAAAATGAGGAAAATAATAAAATCAACCACCTTAAAGGGTTACTATAATGATACAATAATTTTCTGTAGTCAATATAGTGTCTGATATGTGGAAAACACTATAAAGTATCAGCTACTATTATTACCTCAGTGAACACAAATCCTAAATGTGTATTCTCTTACACATTTTTGCAACTGGTACACAATTTGTACCCCAAAAGTGGGAAAAGGGACTCAACTTTAGACCTCTGTCCCCTGCTGCCTGCTCGTTGGCAGTCTCCCTACCCCATAGCATGCTGCAGGAGTGTCTGCTCTGCATCAGGGCAACAGTGGAAGGGGTATAGCAGAAGAGGGAAAGACCCTTGGCCAATTGTTATTCCAGGGCAGAAATTTCTTTGTCTCTGTTCTAGGCCTTCAGGCTACTATGGCCTAAGGCATTCCCTTAAATCTTCAGGGAGGCAGTCTGTGTCTACAAAACACAGCATAATTCTAAGAGCGCTGCTTTCTTTAGAGCTGCCTTTCCAAAAAGCGCTAACAGGAGTCAGGTGGTCGAATGCCTGTGTCATTAGGAAAAAGGAATGCTTTATAACTTTACTTCAAGCATCCGAATCTTTCTCTCCAAATCTGGGAGAGATGAGATTTCTGTGACATGCAGCTCACAAACGGGAGTGGCTGGCGCCGAGGCAGTGAGAAGAGGTGCAGTGGGCAGAGATGCTCAGAGGCTGGGGTCACTGCACCTGCCAGCTGCTGCTTAGCAGAGGGTGTCTCAAGCGAAACGGGGAAAGGGTGGATGCACTGCCCCAGACAACCAAAGAAATGGAGGTGGCAGGCAGAGTCCCCTGCCTGGGAAAACAGCTCTCTGCCACCCAGCTTAGAGGATTGGGAGTGGAGAGGAGGATGAAAGAGTCATCCTAGACACACGTCTATGTGCGGGATGTGGAGAAATGTAGGAAAGAGGCAGAACTATAGCACATCTCCAAATGGACGGCCTCCTAAACTGAAGAGACGGTACACAGAGCTGGACCACAACTTTCTGGGCAAGGGTCTGTCGCTGCAGACGAAAACTGATTTGTCAAGGACCCCAGGAGGTGATTAGAAACCAGAAAACAGAAGTGCTGAGAGAGGGTGAATGAGGCTGGAGATCTCCTGAATTCAGATTTGTACAGGTCTGTGCTCTGCAGGTTCAATTGTCCATTGAGACAAAGGGAAAACCCATTGAGATTTTGCTTTTTTTTTTTTTTTTTTCCATTCTGGGCCATGTTTGGGGCCTACCACAGACAGGGCAGTGCCTGGAAAGCAGGAATGAAAGGGGCAGGGGCAACCTGAAGCTATGTGTTTAGGTTCACAAACCCCAGAGCAGGGAAGTCTTGGAGATCATTCTTTTTTTTCTTTTCTTTTCTTTTTTTTTTTTTTTTTTTTTGAGACAGAATCTCCCTCTGTTGCCTGGGCTAGAGTGCAGTGGTGTCATCATAGCTCACAGTAAGCTCAAATTCCTGGGCTCAAGTGATCCTCCTGCCTCAGCCTCCTAAGTAGCTGGGACTACAGGCACACACCATGACACCCGGCTAATTTTTCTATTTTTAGTAGAGGCAGAGTCTTGCTCTTGCTCAGTCTGGTTTGGAGATCATGCTTTTGAATGCTGTGTGGAATCAAACTTTTACAAAATTACAGGACCTCCTTTTTTCACTATTGAGCCACTCAGCAAGAACTCTATGTTTCCTTAAGGTTAACTCAATATTCCCCCATTTATGGGAATGAATGAATAATGGGGTTCAGGACACACTATCCCAAACGATGGCATCTTGACATTTGAGAAAACAGTAGAAGCAGGAAGTTCTCTCTGACCTTCTCCCACCCTTCTCCCCAGAAGCAAGTCCTAAAACCTAGAAAGGGTTTCTTGACCTTTTCCTGAAGCAGGTTGTACAGACCCTCATGTGAGAGATGCCCTGCCTGTACCTGGAGGAAAGGAGCATTCTAATCTCTAAGGACAAAGCTTCACAGAGAAGAATCTGAGCAAACTGGCCTTGCTCAGTTTCCCAGTTTATTACCATTAGCTCCTACCTCGTGCCCTGTTATATTCCTCCATGACTGACCACTCTTCATCAAACTTAACATAAAAATACATAGATTGACTGTTTCTTTGGGTCTTCATTTCCTTATGAAAGCTCCTATGTCACATAAAGCCTCTATTAAATAAATGTGTACGCTTTTCTCCTGTTAATCTGTCTGTTGTTATAGGGACCTCAGCCATGAACCTAGGACAGGTGAGCTAAAGATGTTTTTCCTCCCCCATGACGAAAGGAGAAAGCGGAGAGCGTTTGTCATCACTTTCCTCCCTATCAGGGTTCTCATTTTGGGGGCCTGAGTTCAAAACACTTCTGTTGTCTTCACCTTTGAAATTAGTCTGAGTTTTAATTTCTTACTGATTTTAATTTTTTTTTAAGTTTCTGCTTCGGTAAATCTTTTTTGCTGGTGGAGAATCTAGTGAAGTTCGCAGGGGATAACATTTTCATAATAGTTGTACCACTTCAGAAGGAGAAAATACTTAAAACACTGAACATTTTAATATTGGATTTGTTTTCCCAATGCTGCAAAATAATTAGAACTCCAAAGCAAAAAATATTGGGGAGAGACTTTTACTCATTATGTAAATGGAAAATAAGTCAATTTCCAGAAAAGAGAAACTTTGATTTTCAGGGGGCACCTGGGTGCTGCTAACACTACACTGATACTGTTGTTAATACTCCAATACTACTTACTGTCAATATTTGATACTACTGTCAAAACTACTGTTAAAGTTACTATTAATCCTGATCCACATACTCTGAAGCCACACTTATTTATTTCAGCAAGCATGTATATTAGGGCTTCTAGATTTCTCGGCCAAAGGCTCTCATTTTAATCATGCATTACATTGACATAGCATTTTCCAGTTTTTCCAAGTGCTTTTAGAAACATTATCATCTCACGTTTACTCCTCAGATGTCTTCTGGGACAGACAAAGCAAGCATTATCATTTTTGGTTTTGTTTTTTGCTAGCTTACTTCTTGAAAAATGCATTCATGCACATAGTAACAAATTCAAGTAGAAGGGCACAAATTGAAAATTTAGTCTAAGCTCCTAACCTTTCCTCCTCAATCCCCAAGTCTCCTCCAGAGACATAACTGTTAAGGTTTCTACATGTCCTTTTAGAAATTATTACGCACACACTAGCACAAATCTATCTATGCACACCCTTTAAAAATGAACTCAAACACATGGGAGCAGGCTCTACCCTGATTTGTGCCTTGCTTTCTTCAGTTAACCATGAGTCTTGGATCTTCAGTGAGAACATGTAAAGGTCTACCTCATTCTTTGTTTGATAGTTTATTTAACTGTTCTCCTAGGGTTGGTAGTAAGGTTACTGCCAGGCTTTTCTATCACAAACAATGCTATTAATACAATGAATACTCATACATATTATTAACAAAAACTTATGTAGTGCTTACTAGGTGTTTTTCTTGTGCATGAAGTCATTTAATCCTCACAATTATCCTAGGAGGTAGAAACTATCATTACTCCATTTTACAGATAAGAAAATAGGCAGAGAGAGGTTAAGTAATTTGCCTAAAGTCACATAGCTATTAATAGTAAGTGGTAGAGCAGGAACTTGAATCCAAGCAGTCTGGCTCCAGGACCCAAGCTCTTAATAAACACTCCAGACTGCCCCTCTGTGTTTTCCATGTGTGGAAAAGCCATGTGATACTTTACGTTTAGGGAAACTGAGATCAGAGGCGTTTGTGCCCATGATTGTACAGCGGGTAGCGGCTGAGAGAACTGGAAACCAGGTCTTGCTCATTCCACGGCCCCTTGGTGACATGCCAGTGCCTTAGGAATGTTGTCTCTTTGAATTCTTGGGAAATTCTGAACACTTCAGATGTGGATGGAGGATCGATCTACACTCAGCAGCGTTTAGGAACGTCTTGCAGAGACACCGGGCAACAAATGGGTTTATTCCTCAGGGTCTTTCTAACACTCTGATTCTGCATTAGTAAATACTGTAGTTAATGCACGTGTTACCCCAGAAAATCATTCATGTAAAAAATGTCCTTTTTGAGGTTCAAGTTTAGAGATAAATTACCCCACATTTTATTCAATGTTACCACTCATTTTTAGCTATTTCCACAAAGAAAAATGTATCAAGTCATGAGGTGAAAGTTTAGACTAAAGAAAGCATAGCAAACTTAATCCTACATAACTACTTATTTACCATAGAGAAAGTGGCACAGAACCCACATTCCGCCCCTGGCTTGGGCATTGTGCAGCTGCACTCTATCTCTGAAACCATCTTCCAGCTCTTCAGAGTGGTGAGCAAAGCTATTTTCAAGCAGCCCCTTAGTTTAAATAGTTCAAGCATCTCCCTCAGATCCCCACACACCTTCGTCCCTGCCCCACTTGATTACAAATGCCTTAGATTAAAAAGCCAGAAGTCTTAGAACCGTTTAGTCCAACCTTTCCCTGTCAAAGGCCTTGCTCTGCTGGGTGCTTCACAGTCTTCTAATCACTTTGTCACAAGTTCCCTTGACTCCCATGACCACTTTATGAGAACAGATACTGTGTCTTCACAATTTTTGTACCCCCTTCACCCGGACAGGCTCTGACACACAGTGGAAGCTCCACGAATGTTTCTGAATCTGCCTCTGTTCTTAGGGTGTCCTAAAATTCCCCCCACTATTGTCCCAATTATTACTCAGCATCTAGGCAGGCTTGATGGAGAACCAGGCCCCCTGCCTTTGTTGCCAAAGGAAGGACTTGAGATAGTTTTCTGGACTATGCATTTAGGTTCATAGCTTTTTCTTCCTTCATGCATTAGTTGTGTACCTACTGTGTGCCACGCATAATTCCAGTCACTTGGTGTGTAGAGATGAACAAGAGAGATGGAGAGTTACAGACTCATGTGGATGACAGACACAATGTGCAACACACAAATATATCAGCACCTGGCAGGTGTACTGAGGGTACTATGATGGAGACTACTAAGGGAGATGCAATTTAGATTCGGAGATCAGGGAAGGTGTCTCTGAGGAAATGATATTTAAGCTGAGGGATCCAGCTACTCACAGAGTGGGGAGGAAGAGAAGTCCAGGCCCAGGGAACAATGTGCATGAAGCTACCAATGCAAGAAAGAGCTTAGGGTAGGAGATAAGTCCAGTTCCCCTTGTAACATCCCCTCAACCCTCCTCTGTTTTCAGTTGCAGCTGTGGTGGACAGTTCCCTGCAAGCTCAGACTCACCTCCAACTGGCAGCCACCCACCTGAAGCAGCTGAGCATCTTTCTGCCTTCTCTGATAGTGCAGATGGCAGCCTTGAGTCAGGGAGGGGTTAATGCCCTCTAGGCAACCCTGAGTTGTGGGAGACAAGAGCTGGTAGGCAAATGCCCCAGCCTCTCTTCCTTTAGGTTGACATCTCTGGGAGGCATTCTGTGTTCTTGTCGGGAGATCTCAGCAGAATACAGCCCTGTTGCCCAGAACAGCAATCTCCAAAAAGGCACTCATTTTGTTTTTCTGCCTTCTTTTCTTTCCCATTGTTCTCATGCCCTCACTCCTTCTGGATCACCCCCGACCCCTGATCTTATACCTAAGTCATCTCCAGGGATCTCAATCGAGGATGGGCACATGTTAGAGAAACTGAAAAAAGATCTGAAAGCGAGTGAGCAAGGAGGAGAGTAAAGTAAGACGGGGCTGGAATTGTAGGATGGGGCAGACAATGCGGAGTTGCAGACCAAGGTGAGAATGTTATGCTATATGCTTCTTGGTGGAGCCTGGGTAGACGTACAATGCAGGAGTCCAGACAACAGAAGATCGAGGCTTGTACTGTGACATTAGCAGTGGTGATGAAAAGAAATGGACAGGTTGGGATGTATTTAAAACATAAAATGGTCTGCATTTGCTAATGGATTGTGTAAAACAAAGGAAGGATGATCTTGCTTGAGCAACTGTGTGGATGGTGGTAACGTTTAACTGAGAATGAAAAGATTGGGCAGGAAAATCAACAGTGTAATTTTGTACTCATAAAATCCAGGGTGTCTGTGTGACATCCAAGTGGAAACATCAAGTACACATTTAGCCATGTGAAGTAGGAACTCAAGGAAGAGGCCAGAACTGTAGATTTGAGGGTCATCTGTGTACATGTGGTGTTTAAACCAGGACACTGGATGAGTTCACCTGGAGAGATTGGATAGCTAGAGAAGAGAAGAGGGCCTGTGATGGAACCCTGAGAAACTCCAACATTTGGAGGTTAGGTAGAGAAAGAAGAGGCGGCAAATGAAATTAAAAAGGAGCCACCAGATATACAGGAGGCTTGTGGTGTCACACAATCCAAGAGAAGAGAATATTTCATGAGAACGTTCAAGAGAATGTTTCATGAAGGAGGGGTTGGTCGACTGTTCTGAATGCTGCTCAGAGGTGGAATAAATTGAGGACATAGAACTGTCATCATCTCTCACATCTTTCATCCACATTAAATCAAAAAAGGCACACACCCTCAGGCCAGACAGCCTGAGTGCAACAAAGCTACTCCTAAAAACAAGCAGATGACTTGAGGCAGTAACTAAACACTGGGTCTGGCTTAGGACATTTCTTACTGAGAGATTCTTAGATTTGTGTTCTTCATCTGCCCGGGTCTCTCTTTCGTTACTTTTCTAATATGTCTATATTCCCTTTCGATTACACTGTACTTCTGCTCTGATCCAAGTCCTTGAGCTCTTCCAGCCTCAAGGAAGCAGCTAAGGGGAAGAGTATATTATTCCTTCCTTGGGTCCTAGACATGATTTAAGAATTCCACCACCTTAGGCCTATTTTTCCTGGGTCTCCTGGTCACGGATTTATGCAGTTACTCAATTTCTAAACTCTCCCTTTTAACTATCTCTCTCTTTCTTTTACTCATTTTCTCTTATTCCAGGCATCCTTTGGGCTTTCCTTGTTTACTGTTGAGCCCATCTGAGTACCTTGGCATTCTCACTCAGGTTTAAAGTTGACATGCTGTTGGCCTTTGTACACAGTCATTCATCAGGGATACCCAGACTGGTCCCAGGAAAGTTCACTGAGATATACAGGACCTTTCTTCCCCCAAGTTGAGAAAGGTGTCCTCACCAAACCTGCCCAGTGCCCTATTGCCTCAGAAGGTTAGTTTTCTAGAAGTAGTCCATCTCTTTCAGCAATCTGAAATTAGATTAGCCAGTAATAGCTAATAGTCTAACATTGTAGGTGGGGAAAAATTGTTTATTTCATGGCCATCCCTTAAAAGGATAGGATCATATAATTAGAGAACTTGAAAGGGTCTGCATCTTGCAGCCAGATTTTCAGGATAATCAGAGACACTCTTCATCTCCTAAACCACCCCAAATACTTAGAACTTAACTCAACTGCCTTGAGTCATGTCATTTTACAAACAGAGGTCAAACCTCTGTTCAGAAGTTTCCAGCGTCTCTTTTTGCTTATTTCATCTAATCTTGCTCCTGTTAAAGTCTTCCATGAGCCAACCTACCATACTACCATCCATGTGATAAGACAAGCTCTCCACTGATGCAGCCCTTTTTCCTGGCGGCCAGAGAAGTCTGCCTTGGCTCTTGGCTTACCCAGAATGCTCTCCTCATGCAAGCCACACCCCCTCATGGACCCCTGCCTGCCACCACCCTCCAGTCTTCATGTTTTTCTCTCTCAAAATCCCAGAGCCATTGATACCAACACATAATGGAGCCTTCGACTTTATCTTGAATTTTAATCCCACTCGGCATTAGTCTGAACTCTCTATCCAGATTATAAAATCCTTTCTAGTCTCACTGTCTGCCACTGACCTAGGTCAAGCCTTTCCTAGAACTATTTTAATAGCACTTAATTGGTCCAAGATAGTCCCTCCTCTATTTAGAAATCCTTTAAAAGCTCTCAGGTTAAGTTCATTCTTTTAATTAGCACACACAGCCTCTCACGCTCCAGGCCCGCTGAACTTTCTGGCTTTATCTCCCACCCTTTGTCTTCCACCCACCATGACACACAGCTTTGACTCCAAGCACACGGAGCCTCTTGTTCCCTGAACCTGTCATGCTAGTTTATACCTCTCAAGTGCCATTACTTGGAACGCACTTCTATGGCTTATTCACCTAACCAATCCCTATATTCCCTAATCAATCCCTATTCCTTAGACTTAGCTAGAGTGAAACCTCCTCCAGGAAGTCTTCCCTTATTTAGATACCCCTAGCCTGCGCCTCCAAAGTACCTGTTCCTGCCACTCCCAGCACTTGTTTGGCCTGTTTGATAAGCACTGGCTCACTTCAAGAGCAGGGGATATGTCTTTTTTGTATTGGTATCTGCAGTGCCCAGCATTGCAATTGTTACATGATAATAATAATCACATTTCCCACAAATATTTATTAAGTGATTGCATAAGTTAATGAATTATTGGTTTTCTGCCTACTGTCTCTTCTTCTTCTAATTTGGTGCCATAGTAACCTTCCTATTAGAACAGGTATCTTATATAATATGTTCCTGACCCAAAGCCACTGATGGCTCATTAGGGCTAACAAAATCCAGCCTCGGCCGGGCATGGTGGCTCACGCCTGTAATCCTAGCACTCTGGGAGGCCGAGACAGGAAAATCATTTGAGCTCAGGAGTTTGAGACCTGCCTGAGCAAGAGCGAGACCCCGTCTCCACTAAAAATAGATTGAAATTAGCTGAACAACTAAAAATATATAGAAAAAATTAGCCGGGCATGGTGGCACATGCCTGTAGTCCCAGCTACTTGGGAGGCTGAGGCAGAAGGATCACTTGATCCCAGGAGTTTGAGGTTGCAGTGAGCTAGGCTGACGCCACGGCACTCTAGCCCGGGCAACAGAGTGAGACTCTGTCTGAAAAACAAACAAACAAACAACAACAACAACAAAAAAACAAAATCCAGCCTCTTCAATTTGGAATTAGAGATCCTTTTGGCAACCTGATCCCTACCCTGCACACAACCCAGTTCTACTTGCTGTTTTCTAAGAGTGTCTTCTATACCTTCCAAACCCCAGTTATTGACACAAATCAAAATATGCTACCTGGAATGACATACCTTTGGTCTCCCCCTCCCATGTTCTCCTAAACATATCCAATCCATTCCCCAAGCCTCAGCTCAGATCTCATCTGCTCTGTAAAAATATTCCTAGACTTCTCCTCTGCCTGAATCATAATTACCCTCTCTCACCATCTACTTTTATAAAGTTGTGATATCTAATTATAGTATTCATTGCTGTTTGCTTTATATTAGAGGTGTGTGTGTGCGTGTGTTCTATGCAAGATCAAGATCAAGATCAAGATGTCTCCCACAGCACATATGACATAGTTCATACTCGTAAATGTACTAAACTGAGATCCTCTTGTTAGAGGCAGTGCTTAGCTCCAGACTGGCTTCTATTCCAGGCTCTGCTGCTTGTAACCTTGGGTAGGTCCCTTAACTTCTGTTGGCTTCCCTTGCCACATCTCTAAAATAAGATTAATCATATTACAGATGCTTGAAAATTAATTATTTATCATTGTGAAAGTGCCTTGAGATATTTAGAGATTGGTATTTCTATTTTTGTGGCATATTTCTTGCAAAAGCTTGCAGTTTTTTCTTTTTTTTAAGAAACATGCAAAGGAAAGGCATGATCTTTTCAAAGAACAGTTTTTTTTCAGAACCTGAAATAATTACATCCTGTATTTCAGACAAGGTCATCTTTTACTCTTGATAACACGTGGTGGACTCTTGAAGAAACTTGCTTTTCCTAACCAATGACTTTAAAGTGATTGCAGGATTTATGTTGAATTATAAAAAGATGAGTAAGAATTCTGTCATGCAGAGAACAGGGATTTCCCTGAGGGGAGAAATAAATAAAGAAAATGTTTGGAGCATACCTAAATGTAAATGACCTTTAAAGAAATAAATGTACTGTTTATCTGCCTTGGTCAAGGCTAGTAGTAGAAACACTTACTTGAGTGATTAGCTCATTTCAAGACACCCAGGGCATATCCAAAGTCAAGGACAAAGGGAGCAAAGTTACCGACAATAATAACTCATGTTTCATACACATTAACTTAATGCTCACAACACTCCCATGAGATACTTGCAGCAGGTATTACTAAATCTGTTTTATGGTTGAAGAAATTGCAGTCCGGTGTGGTTATGCAATTTGTCCAAGGCCACTCTGCAAGCAGCGGAGCCAAGACTCAAACCAATCTTTTGACTCAGATCCAGGGCTCCTCCCACTCACCTCACGACCTCCCAGCTCTGTGAACCAGACACCAAGGCTGCCTGAGAAAGACAAGATGGGAGAGCAAAGAGAATCGGGGACCTCAGAGAGCTTCCTGTGCAGCTTCAAGTCCTTCCTCCCAGTGAGGTCCCTGAGCCCCTCTGCAGCCGGATCCTTGATCCCCTTTGCCTTGATGCTCGGGCTCTCTCCGTGCCTGGGTGAGCTTTATTTACCTGCCTCCTTCACCTCCGCCACAGTCCCCCTCTCCTCCCAGGCTTCCATCATCTGGCGCCACATGGCAGTAACTTGCAGGTAGCCGGGAGGGAGACACACTCAGCACACGAAGGGCAGCGTCCGAGGGGATCTCAAGTTTGTATTCACAGCATTTTCGCTTGCGGTTCTCTGAAGAGAGGACTTGGCACCCAGATTTTAACTCCTACAGACAGAGGGGAGACTCTAAAAAGTTTCAGTGGTTCAGACACAAACCTCCTAGCTGTGCATTCCCTCTGTCCCAACCTCTCCTTGCTCCTGTGCTCTTACAGCACCTTAATGTGTCTTGCACATTCCTTACCTTGGACCTTGGGCTGCAGTTCTATGAGGATGCGTTGGGCCTATCTTATCTCCCCTATCAGAGAGTAAGCTTACTGAGGGCAGGGGAAATGTTTATTATTCTGATAAAGATAATGGGAAGTAGCATCTATTGAATACTTATTGGGTGTTAGGAATGGTGCTAAGCACTTTACACCTGAGAGTGTAATGAATCTTCACAACAGGTATCATTATATTCATCCAAATTCTATAGCTGAGGAAATGGAGAAGTGGAGCAATTATTTGTCCAAGATGTCACATCTAATAATCATCAAAGCCAGGACCAAGAGTGAAGTCTGTCATTATCTTTTACTGTAACCCCTGAACAGCTTAGCAAGGACAACGTAATGTTCACTGAATCACAGTGAGACCTAGAAGCGCACTCAGTAGAATGTTACGAACATTTATTTGAGTTAAGTAAACTATTGTATAGTTTAATTTGGATGACACATGATATAAATAGCTAAAATTTTTATTGTCAGGTCCTGTACTAAATATACTATTGTGCTCAATCTCTCTCTCTCTCCCACACCCCTCCTCCAGAGAAAAAGAGCTTTATTTTCCTTTCAATTAATTTATTTGTTGAAGAAACTGAAACACTCATCTTGCTCCTCTTGTACAGCTTCCTCCATTCTGGATTTTGTAGATTAATCCTCATAACAATTACATGATAAATCTTATGAGGTAGGTACTATTATTATCCCATTTTGCAGGCCAGAAAAACATGGCTCAGAATGGTGAAAAATTTGCCTAAGGTGACATGGGAAGTGGTAAGGACACAAACCCAGCTTGCACTGACTCCGAGGGACACAGTCTTTTTTTTTTTTTTTTTTTTTTTTTGAGGCAGAGTCCCGCTCTGTCACCCTGGCTAGAGTGCCATGGCATCAGCCTAGCTCACAGCAACCTCAAACTCCTGGGCTCAAGTGATCCTTCTGCCTCAGCCTCCCAAGTAGCTGGGACTACAGGCATGTGCCACCATGCCTGGCTAATTTTTTCTATATAGATTTTTAGTTGTCCAGCTAATTTCTTCCTATTTTTCATAGAGACGGGGGTCTCGCTCTTGCTCAGGCTGGTCTCGAACTCCTGACCTAGAGTGATCCTCCCACCTCGGCCTCCCAGAGTGCTAGGATTACAGGCGTGAGCCACCACACTCAGCCTCAAGGGACACAGTCTTAACCACCAGGCAGACAGCTTCCTGTAGTCACACCCAGCATCTGCTAAATGGGCATCAATCACTCTGCTATAATTCATTTTACCATTTATCACAGAGACATAAAAATTGAAGTAATATAGTGCTTAGATGTTTTATGGTCCTTTGCAAGTTTTATGGGGATCATAACTAATATTCAATGTTTCACTAAAGAAGCACAGCACACACAGTTCTCTAAAATGACAAACTTATACATTTCTCTTTAATAAATCAAAGACATCGCTACTTTATCTTGGGTGATAATTTACAATGTTCTTGAACTCATAAGTTAAAAGGATAAAATATATAACTTCAAAAAGGATTTAGATAAATAATAGATCTATAGTGGTTTATGAAAGGAAGCCAAGAGTATTCATGATAAATATCTCATCTTCTCAAATTGTAAATAAAAGTCATAAATGTTTATTATTGAACATTTGAAAAAAAAATTAGAGCACAAAGAAAATAAAAACCACTTACAATGGTCTTACCATTAAATCCCTCATCTTTTGAGGTTGACACGTAAAAAGCAGCCAGTCTCTTCCACAGTATGTGACTGCAGGGATGGAGTTTGTCCTGCCAGTTGCAGAGGTCTGACCTGGTGTGGAATCTCTAGAGAATTGTTCACAAGGGGCAGAGAGTATGCCCAGAGACAACAAAGCAGGAAGACATTTGAGATAAATACCGTGGTAATGGGGTAAGGGTCATAAAACCTGGAATTTAAAGGTGAGAAAGAAAGACAAGAATAATAAAATACAGATATTGATACTTGTATGAAAAAATGAAGAGTAGAAGATGAAAAGGGATGTAGATTTTCATTGTAGGCAAGTTCCAGAAGTTTTGACACTAAAAATCGCTTAAGGAAATCACATGCATTTTAAAAACTTTTCTTTCTTTTCTTTTTTTTTTTTCCTTTTGGCAGCCAGCCCAAATCCAGCTATGCTCAGGCCCTAAAAACATATATTTTGACCAATGGAGTGTGAGATCAGGTCACATGATGAAATGGGGTATAAGAAACTGAAGAAACTGAGCTGCAGATCATTTCTAAATAGATAAAAGACTTCACCTCTCCCAAGGATGCCAAGCCAGGCATTAACAATGCCACAGTGGGGCTGTGCACCGCTCCCTGAGCTTGCCACTGCAGACACAACTGGCCAGGTCTTCCTGTTCATTACAGCGTACCCGGGTTCCTGAACACACACCCCCTGGCCTTCTGCAAGAAGCTTCAGAGCTGGGGTCCTCTTGGTAGAGATCTACAACCTCTGGCCTGGTGTATGCCTCCACCACCCTCTCTCTGCTTGTCAAAGGAAGAAACAGGCCTTGCTGACCTTGGTGCTAAGACCTGGCATAAATGATCAGCATTCAGCAGTCCACAGGGCCGACAGAAACGGTTTGACGTTACATTGCAATTGGCCCTTCTCCAAATGGAATTCCTTCTGGAGATAGCCACATTTTTAAAAGTTAACCACATGCACATCTGTAATGTAACCTGCAGTGCTTATTATGTTATTTAATGAATGGGGCATAATAGATCATAAATAGTTTTATGGAGAGGCCTAAGAAGCAGGCCTGCTTATTTTTTCCAGTTGTAAGACTGCTCCAAGGCCTTTGCTGCCCTCCCTTAGGTCATTTCCATACTCAAAACAAGTGAGAACATACACAGGGGGCTGAGGCAGATGGTCATTTCTCAGAAGCCAAAGGTGACAGCAGGCTCAGCTCCTGAGACAGACACCACCTTATTAGTCTGATTTTTTAAAATCTTATTTTATTTCTTTTTTTTTTCCTATCAAGAGTTGATCAGAAATGTTAGTCTGATTTTAAAATTGGAACTTATCACACTTTAATTTTTGGAAGTTTTATTATTATTACTTTTGTTCAGACAAACTAATCATAAATTAATTTAAAGATTTTTCTACCAAGAAAAGAGAAGAAAAGCAGGCTACAGTGAAATGAGGCCAAGCAGGAAAGGGAAAGAAGAACAGGAAAGTTTTTAAACAAATATAAGTCAAGTCAGCTCAGCAACCTCCCTTCAGCCAGCAGGAAAGAACACGCTCTTTCTCTCCCCTCCATAAACCCAGCCCAATTCACTTTTGGAAATTCCGCAGCTTGGTATGTTTACAGAAATCTCCCCAGGCACACGCGGTTATATTTCTTCCTTCCGGAAAGGTTTTGATTTTGTGGTTTCAAAAAGTGTACCTATGATGTCTAGGCCTAAATGAAATAACTATTTACATTTCTTTCATTCTCCTAATCTATACCCACAAATGCACATACTTTTTACACGGTTTTTATCATAGAGTATGTACAATCTTGTGCTCTACATTTTTAACTGTGTATTTCCACTGCAGATTTTTTTTTCAAGTCATCCTGTATGTCCTGAGACCCTGTTCTGTCATGCTTACATTTCAAAATAAAGATTTCTATTTTAAAGTGATTTAAATTATAAAAACTGAGGTGCAAGAGTTGCTTCAAGTGGAATATCTACTTTACCTAATTCCTGGGTTAAAAGACTCTACAGTAACTTCATGATGTCATCATCTCCCCGGTCACCTGGTTCTGCCCTTTGTTCTATGTCCTTCATGCACTATTTCTAAAAATAAACTGCAAATGTGAATGTTATAGGAGAAAAATATTTCTTAAGAGATTTTGAACAAAGAAAATTGAGATTTGGAACCTGGTGATACAGAGGAACAAACTTCCAATCAGTGTGGACCAGAGGGAGAGAACAGTAGTGGTGTTGGTGACTGAGGATATTTAACAACTCAGAGAAGCCAAGAGGATTTTTAGAAGCAGGTGGAGAAAAATCATGTTAGTTAAAGTTTTTGGAGATAGTATTAAAGCCTTATTTTTCTTTTCTTTCTTTCTTTCTTTTTAAATTTAGAGATGGGGTCTCACTCTGTCACCCAGGCTGGAGTGCAGTGGCAACATCACAGCTCACTACAGTCTCAAACTCTGGCCTCAAGTGATCCTCCTGCCTCAGCCTCCTGAGTCTCTGGGACTACAGCCCTGAGCCACCCCACCTGGCTCTAACACCTTCTTGACTCTAGAATTCGTTGAAGTATCTCTATCAATTGAAAGCATTAACCTCCCCATACTGTTTGTTCTCTTTACAGGTAAAATGTGAGGGGGAAGGATGTACTGAATAAATTACCTCTTTTATTAAATTTATAAGTCATTTATAAATTACCACTATTGTCCAAGAAATAAAATGACAAAAGATTCCTCAGGTTCCCAGGAGTAAAAAGCAAAGATTAACATATTATGCATGTTTAAGACAAAGAGTTTATATCAACATTCTTGTTTAATATGGTGAATGAAACTGCATATTTTTAAAAAGAGAGCAAAAAATATTGTAAAAGCCAGCCTCAACTTTACCAAAAAGAGCCCAACTAGGAAATGTAAAAACTTAATGCAATTTTATCTACTGCTGCTTAAGAAATTACCCTAAAACTTGGTGGCTTAAAACAATAAATGCGTACTTTCACCGTTTTGTGAGTCAAGAATCTTTGAGGAAAAAAAAAAAGAATCTGGAAGCAGCTTAGCTTGGTGGTCCTGGTTCAGGGTTTCCCATTTACAGACTTGACAGGTGCTGGAGGGTCCTCTTCCAAAGTCACTCACGTGGCTGTTGTCTGGAGGCTTTCATTTTTCGCTAACTGCTCACGGAATCACCTTGTAGATCTCTGTGCAGGACTGGTGAGTGTCCTCGTGATAGGGTAGTTGGCTCCCCTCAGAGTCAGTGATCCAAGAGTGAGAGCTGAGGGGAGTCAGGATGCATTTTATGTGCTGATCACATATCCTCATTTCCACCATATTCTATTCAGTGGAAGAGCATCTCCAAGTCCAGCCTACACTCAAGAGGAAGGGAATTAGCCTCTGCCCTTTGGAGGAAGGATGTCAAAGAATTTGTGGACACATTTTAAAACCACCACATAATAAACTTTAAAAACTGTGGGAGGTGGTTGGCATGAAGGGCTGGGGAGGGACAGCAGCTTCGAGGACAGAGCAGAGAAGCTAAATGAACAGGAAAGCTCAGCTCCTAACTTCACTACTACCTCCACAACGGTCAACAAACTCCTAAGGATTCTCACCAATACCCCCAAATCTGGAGGAAGAGCGATATCGGTGTGTATCTTTCATCTTCTGACTGAGGAATGGTGGAAATGGATGCTGGAGGGAAAAGGATAAAATAGAGAAGGAAGCGATGGCATTGACTCTCTGGAAAGTATGGAAGGCCCCAGGATTCCAGGCTGATTTGGGGAAACAATCCAAAGCACACAGCCTTGGCATTCACAACTCCCATGTCTGCTTTCTGAGCTTCAGTTGCAACCTCCTGCAACCCCTGTAACTCCTACAACTCCCCGAGGGTTCTTTTGACCTGCAGAGCCCGCTTGGCCTCTGAGGGGCAGGCAGGAAGTGCTGGGGAGTTAATGCCTCCCCCCAGCAATGCTCAACCAGTGACACAATGGGTGGGGTAAATAGGAATTCTGGTAGCTCTGGTGTGTGCTCTACACTGCCCCCCAGAGTTCCCTGGTGGGATTGAGCTCCTCTTACCCACAAAAGTAACCTACTCCATAGCACACCCTGGACTGGCTCTCTTCCCTTCCCTTCCTTGCGTCTCCACTCCCCTACCAGTGCTTCCTGGTATCATCTCCCAGATAAACTACTTCCACTCATTTTCTGTCTCAGATTCTGCTTCTGAGAAAACTCAGCCTAAAAACCAATGAAAAGAATAGGATACACACCTGAATGGGAAGCATGAGCCCTGGTATAGAACAATTAACAAAAGCCCCAAAGAGAGAGTAGAGCCCAGGTACTGTCAAAGATAGCATACCCATCATTATCTATAGTACGTATCCATTTTATAAAAGTGTCAACCTAAAAAACAGAGAGGCTTCCAGAAGCAAATGATATTTATTCAGGAGTAGGGCATTGCAATGGGAATGCACATGCCACAGTAAACTATGTGAGTATTCAAGAGGTAAAGGAAGACAACGGTTTTTAAAGGAAAAACTGAGAAGCATTACATAATTGTTTTGAGATAATTATCTTTGGCTAAAAGGATCAATAGCAAGAGTGATGCCAGTCCAAGTTTGGACAGGCAGTTGCTGGGCAGATGTTCTTGCAGAAATATTTTTCGGTTTTTGTACAAGGCTGTGTACCAGGTTTTTGCAGTCTTTTGTGATAGTTTTTGTTATCAGGCATTTATTAGTGAGAATGCTTCTTTTCATGGCCTTCCCTGGCTCTATTTGTCAGGATTTTTTTTACTATTGATACAAGTGACTCCATTTGGATTCTGACGACTTTCACACAACATTCCTCTCTTGCTCTCCAGCCAGCCATCTATTCATCTGTCTCTTATTCACCTATCTGTAGACATGAGTAGAAAGATGTCTAACATCATTTCTAGTATTAAGTCTAATTACGTCTACATGGTGCAATCTGGGATGTTTTTAACCTTCATGTTCATCCTTTTCTGCTGTACCTATTCTTTGTAATAAGCATGTAACATTTTTAAAGCAACAATGTGATTTTTTTCCTTTAAAAAACAAAGACTGGGAGATGTGGGGGAAACAGGAAGATGTTGGTCAAAGAGTACAAACTTGTAGTCATAAGATGAATAAGTTCCGGAAGCCTAATGTACAGCACGGTGACTATGGTTAATATTAATAATGTATTGTATACTTGAAACTTACTAAAAGAATATACACCTTGAGCATTTTCATCACAAAAAAAGGTAACTATATGAGGTGACAGATATGTTAATTAGCTTGATTGTGGCAATTATTTCACAATGTATATGTACATCAATTCATCATGTTGTATACCTTGAATATATACAATTTTTGTCCTCAATGAAGCAGAAAAAAACAAAGCAGAAAAAGAAGACTAGAAACAATCAGGCCAAGAGGTGAATAGAAGTAGCTCATTTTAGACAGTGTGAATATAGATAATTATGATTTTCTTTTATGACTTTCTGTATTTTTCAAGAGAAGCTATTTTCTCTTCCTCATTCCTATCAAATCAGTAATGATTTTTAAAATCGATAATACACATCTTGATGAAAGAGCAAAATAGGCAGTTTTACATACTACAAGGTAGGGAGAAGGGCACTTTGAAGCAGTAACTTGGCAAAAGTTTTCAGGAAGGTAAACTAACAATATAAATCAGAGGTTTTCAAAATCTCTATGTTTTGATGCAGTAATTCGGCTTCTATGTATTTAGCCTAAGGCAGTGTTTCCCAAGGCTTGGTCCCAGTGTCAGAATCACCTTGGCCTCTCCAAAGACATCTGAATCAATATCTCTGGGGCTGAGATCTAAGAACTGTGCATTAATAAGTTCTCCTAATAATTCTCATATACACTAAAGCCTAAGCTCTCATGGCCTGAGGAAATGGGAGATTCCTTCATTAATGTTTATTCCCCACTAAGAATCAGGCTCTGTTCTCTGCACTGGGGACATAGCCATAAATAACACAGATATAGTCCTTGGGCTCATGGAACTTATTTTTTCAACTCAAAAATCTTATATAAATATATTCATTACAGTGTTATTTATGGTAAAAATAGGAAGTAATGGAAATAGTCAAAGAATGGTATGGTATTTCAAAGAATGACATGGCAAGATATTCATTATGTGATGTCAGATGAAAATAGCTATGATCCCTTTTTAAAAATATGCCTCAATAAAAAGACTAAAGGGAAATACATATACACAAAAATATTAATTTTACAGATTACAGATTATTTCTATTTTCTTTGTTCTTTTGGTATTTTCTAAATTCCAGGAATAAACATGAATTACTGACGAAGTCAGAAGAACATATAATGTGTAAGAAGGTTGATTTAAACACCAGGGGAGATGAGAAATTTACAATGCTAGGTCTATCTTTTAAATTATGTTTTGACTTAACTATATTAAGACATGGTTACTTTCCTTACTGAAGTAAACATTAGAACTTTCTGTTCGATTTTGGTAGCTATTCATTTACAATTTCAGTCTTAGGAAGGTGAGCTTTCAAATTCTTTATGAAAGAAGAGCTCAAGAAGATTCTTAACGTTTTTTCATACATTTTTAATCTTTATTCTTCCTTTGGACTTCAGATATACTACTTAATTGCCATGTAAAAATATTAGAGAAATATAGAATATAGAAAGAGAAAATTAGCCTTCTTTCCAGCTCTTCCTCAACTCTAAGAAAACCTCAGGATTTGGTTATGTTCTTCCAGATTCTTTTCCCATACATACAACACATATATATTATTTATATTATATATGCCTTATATAAATAAATAAATAATACATATGTAATATATATACTTTATATTTATATAGTATATATTTATATAGTATATAGTATATATTTATATAGTAAATATTTATATATTTACTTTATATATATATAGTCATACATCAATCAACAAAGGGAATACATTCTAAGAAATGCATTGTTAGGCAATTTCGTCACTGTGTGATCATGGAGTGTATTTACACAACCTAGATGGTATTGCCTAATACACATCTAGGCTTTGTGAGTCAAGAATCCATGAGGAAAAAAAAAAGAATCTGGGAGCAGCTTAGCTTGGTGGTTCTGGCTCAGAGTTTCCCATCTAAAGACTTGACAGGTGGTACTAATTTGCAGATTCCTTTCTCAGGCATGATCTTATTCTATCCCCAATTTCCTTTTTCTGCCACCTTCTATCACAGGAGAAGAAAAAGAATTTAGGAACCCTCATGTTCTGCTGTTTTCACACCTGTCCTATCCCCGGACAGCTCTACTCCTTGCTGGGTGGCGGTAACCTAGGAAGGTAGAGCTGATTCATCAAACAGCAAAGGGCTGACCTGGATCCCTGGTATCTCTCCAGGTCTCTGTGGCAGGGGTAACTAAACATAAAAACTTTGCTAAATTGCTGGTATTATTAAGCCCATCTAGAAAGCTGCTTTAAATTGAGTGGGGGGAAGGAAAGTTAATTTAAAAAAATTATTTCCACTTGATCTAAAAATCAGGCTAGAAAACTAGACTTTGGGGGAAAAAAAGCAAAGACTGAGGTCAGCACAATGCTGTCAGTACTCAAGTTGGAGAAGTTGGAAAGTTAGGCTGTTTTTACTTAGTCTCATCTTGTTCTCAGTAATTGCTTCCTTTCAACCATAAAGTTGTTTAGTGTAGGAGAGATATTCCAAGGCTTCTCTTTATATTCACTGCTGCAAGATCCCATTTTAGCATAATTACAGTCTTGGAGTTGAAGAGACAGGCTCACTCTATCTAGCTATGCAGCTGGCTTTCTGGAATGACAATAGGATGCTCACCAGCTTAGCAACATCCAGGGCTGTGAGCCAGGGGGAGGCCCTCTGCTGAATTCTGCCCCTGCTTTGTCTGTATTTCCTCCATGAAAATGGGGAAACAGATTAGAATTTTTAAAAGCATGACTTTTTTTATTTTCCTAGGACTTTTAAAGGGACATGTTGAGCTCCAAATGTAGATTTCAAAATCCCAAATCAGAGATTATTCATCTTTACATCTCAAATGGTGTTATTTAAAAAAAAAAAACCAAAATTTTCAGTGCTTTTCTCCTTCTCCTTTCCCTTCCCCTTATAATCTTTTTTTTTCTTTTTTGAGACGATTAAAGAAAGTCTAACTTTTTCTGTCTTCTTTACCTACAGATGATTCCATGTTCAACTTGATTACTTGCCATAGAAATGCTTTTCATGATTTGAAATAATCAGTAAGTGATCACACTTCACCCTCAGTAATCTAGAGATTTATTTATCCGCACTGATTTCTCTGCTTCTCAATGAGACCAGGGTCTCTCCTTTCTTCTACCCAGCTGGCCCAGAGGTATCGTCTCCTACCCCAAGTTCTGTTCATTCTTCCTTTACGTAAATTCATGCATCCACCCCCTTTCTATCCAATTATGCAACTGCAGTTTAGGTCTTTAATAGCTCCTTTCTAAATGATTACAAAAGCTTCCTAAATGGTCCATTTACTTCTAGGCTTTCCCTGTCCACTTCTTTTAAAGATAGGATCAGCCTCCTTATAGCACCATTCAAAAAGGAATGAACAAAATACTTAAAAACCGTTTATATGTGAAGGTGCTAAAACCAGCACTTGGAGTACACAGATAAATGGCACTCTCATAAATAGACTTTCTGCTGCAGTCAAACCAATGTCTTTCCTGTTCCAGCTACAGGTTCCATATATCAATGGCTCTCAAATTGGGGGAGAGAAGGGACTATTTTGCACCATAGGGAACATTTGAAATGTTTGGAGACATTTTTGATTGTCACAACTGGGGGAGAGAGGGAGTTACTGGTATCTAGCGTGTAGAGGCCAGGGATGCTGCTAAGCATCCTATGATGTACAGGACAGGCCCACAACAAAAAGTGTACAGTACAAAAGGTTGAGGTGCCAAGGCTGAGAAACTCTGTACATGTTCATAGATAACTAATGAATGCCTCCCATCTCCGTAAAATCAAATCCCACCCATTCTCCAAAGCTTGTTTCAACTCCACCTCTCTAGTTCTCTCTCCAAGTTCCCAAAGCACTTTTGGTCTATGGCACCCACAGTTGGTGTATCAAGCCTCACCCCCTTTCAGAGGTATTGCTCTGGGTCCCCTATGCCCCATTGTCCACTACCCTGTCTTGTCAGGGTATTGCTGCAAGTCACTGGGGCCATGTTCTGCTGTATTGTCCACAGCACTGAACACAGGGCCCTTCACACATTACACAATTAGTAAATACTTGCAATTCAAAGATGAATCCATTAGCACAAAAACTGACAATTGAAGTGGTTAGAGGAGAATATGCTGCAGGGCTGAGATTAGGGCAATTAATCTACAACAGCAGAGCTCAGAAGAAAAAGAATATAGAGAAAGAAGGGAATGAGAACTCTAGGATGTACTGTCTGGGATAAGAAAGTTAGAATGTGAACTTAATCAGGTTCTTTTTTTTTTTTTTACATAAAATTTACCATCTTCACCATTTTTAAGTGTACAGTTCTATGGCATTGAGTACCTTCACATTGTTGTGCAACCATCACCACCATCCATCTCCAGAACTTTTTAATCTTCCCCAATTGAAGCTCTGTACATATTAATCACTAGCTCCACATTTCCCCCACTCCAACCCCTGGCAACCACCATTCTACTTTCTGTCTCTGTGAATTTGACTGCTCTAGGAACCTCATAAAAGTGAAATCATACAATATTTGTCCTTTTGTGACTGACATTTCATTTAGCATGTCTTCAAGGTTCATTCATGTTGTAGCATGTGTCAGAATTTCCTTCTTTTTTAAGGCTGAGTAATATTTTATTGTATTTGTATACCGCATTTTGCTTATCCCTTCATTTGTTTATGGATATTTGTGTTGCTTCTACCTTTTGGCTATTGTCAAAAATGCTATTATGAACATGAGTGTATAAATATCTGTTCAAGTCTCTACTTTCACTTCTTTTGGGTACATATCCAGAAGTGGAATTACTGGATCATATGGTAATTTTATTTTTAATTTTTTGAGGAATTATCATACCATTTTCCATAGCAGCTGCACCATTTTACATTCCCACTGGCAATTCACAAGGGTTCCAGTTTCTCCACATCCTCACCAACACTTGTTATTTTCTGGATTTTTTTTTATACATATACATAATAGCCATTCTAATGGGTATGACAGGGTATTTCATTGTGATTTTGATTTGCATTTCCCTAATGACTAGTGAGGTAGAACATCTTTTCATATGCTTATCAGTCATTTGTATATCTTCTTTGGGGAAATGTCTATTCAAATCCTTTGCCCAATCTTTAATCAGTTGTTTGTTTTTTTATTATTAAGTTGTAGAAGTTCTTCATATATTCTGTGTATTGATCCCTTATCAGATACATGATTTGCAAATATTTTCTCCCATTCTGTGGGTTGCCTTTTCACTCTGTTAATAGTGTCCTTTGATGCACAAACATTTTTAATTTTGATGAAATCCAACTTATCTGTTTTTTCTTTTGCCTGTGCTTTTGATGTCATAGCCAAGAAATTATTGTTGAATCCAATGTCATGAAGCATTTCCACTATGTTTTCTTCTAAAAGTTTTATATTAATAGTTTTAGCTCATACACTTAGGTATTTGATCCATTTGGAGTTAATTTTTGTATATGATGTAAGATAAGGGTCCAACTTCATTCTTTTGCATATGGATATCTAGTTTTCTCAATACCATTGGTTGAAAAGACTTTCCCCATTGAATGGTCTTGGCACCCTTGTTGAAAATCATTTGAACTCATATGAGAGGGTGTATTTCTGAGCTCTCTATTTTATTCCATTGGTCAGTCTTTATGCCAGTACCACCCTGGTTTGATTACTGTGCTTTGTAGTTAAGTTTTGAAGTCAGAAAGTTTGAGCCTCCAACTTTGTTTTTCTTTTTCAAGATTGATTTGGCTATCCAGGCTCCTTTGAGATTCCATGTGAATTTTAGGATGGATTTTTCTGTTTCTGAAAAAAAAAATGTTGGAATTTTGATAGAGATTGCATTACATCTATAGAGCACTTTGGGTAGTATTGACATCTTAACAATATTAAGTCTTAGAATCCATGAACATGGATATCTTTCCATTTATTGTGCCTTCTTTAATTTCTTTCAAGAGCGTTTTATAGTTTTCAGTGTACAAGTCAATTATTTTTTTTTAAAAGAATGTTTTTTTACACCAGGCAGGGTGGCTCACTCCTGTAATGCCAGCACTTTGGGAGGCCAAGGTGGGAGGATCACTTGAGGCCAGGAGTTCAAGACCAGCCTGGGGAACATAGCAAGACCCCCACCTCTACAAAAAATTTTTAAAAATTAGCTGAATGTGGTGAGGTGCACCCATAGTCCTAGCTACTTGGGAAGCTGAGGCAGGAGGATCACTTGAAGACATGAAGCCCAGGAGTCATGGTCATACCACAGCATTTCAGCTGGGAGACCATTTCATGGTCATACCACAGCATTTCAGAGGGAGACCCTGTCCCTAAAAATAAATAAATAAATACATAGAATTTTTTTGCAAACAATATAGTAACGGCAGTATTGGAAATTCTAAAATAAAAATTATTGATCCCAAATCTCACTTTCCAACAGATCATTTGGCTTCATTTTCCCTGCATGTATATATAATTTCAACATAATTGTAATCATTTCATAAATCCAATTTTGAAGCAGAGTTTCTTTACTTATTATTATATCCTTCTCATTTTTCCACGTTGTTGCATAGTCACTTGAACAGATTCTGAGTGTGCTGTACCAAGAGTGAACTCTCTGGGTGGAGAAGGGATAGCCAGTGGCCTAAACCTTGGAGAGGGAGTAGAAATAAAAATCCTCATTCTTTTTTCTTTCCAAGTGGTGGAAATAAATGTTTCCTAAGCAAAAATGAAAACAAGAGATTCAAAGATTGCCCTGGGGAATCCATTTTGGTGCTTGAATAGTCATAATTCAAGAAAATATATTGACGGGTTTACCTGTGTCCCCTCTGCATCTTCTCTAACCCTAGCACTAAAATGTAGTGCTTGACTTGTGGGATCCGTCTTGACAGACAAGAGTCCCAAAGCATCAAGAACATACATTCGCTACACTTGTCCCAGTGGATGATTGATATATTTATATCCATCTGTAACTTTCAATTACTCAAGAGTTTTCAACAACTGCTCAGAAATTCTATGAAAATGGATCACATGCAAACAGGTTTTTATATTAAGAGCCATCTTAGTGATATTTGATTGTATCCTCTTTCTTGTAATGAAAAACTAAGCTGACAGCGTTGAGTGTTTGTTGAACTGGGAGGTATGAATCGGTAAAGACAGGTTTAAGAAGCCTTGGCACGCCAAGGTTTATAATCAGAGTAGTGAACATGCCCCTACAGCGAAAGCAGTCTGTCTCCTAGAATTATCTTTCCTCAAGTAGTTAGAGGGAGCCTGTACATAGTTGAATGCACCAATGAAAACCCACAGCTTCACCTTTCCTTTACAAGATTTGTGCCATTTCTTGGATGAATTTGAGGACTGATGAAATGTAAGCCGAGGTCTTGGATTCTTTCTTTTTCTGGCTGCTCCCCTGCTTTTTTTTTTTCTTAATTTGAAGACCATATATTTCTAATGAGACTTACTAAAGATATTATGGACAAAACAACTCTGCCAAGTCTTTTTCTTCTTCATCATCATCATCATAGATTCTTATGATTTTAAAGCTATTTATATAAATGTCTCAGTAAGTCACATTTTTCTACTGTTACTACTTTCACAGAGTTCAGGAATTGAAATATGGTTAAATTACTGTTAATATTCCTTTTAATTAACTTCTGTTTGCTTTACCACTCAGTTGAAAATGAAATATTTCTTAAACCGGAATATATTTTGATAGACATTGATTAAAACTCTTTTTTTTTTTTTTTAACTCTCAGAGTCTAGCCCTAAAAGATCTGAGACCTTACTCAGATTTTACAGGTTAAAATAGCACCCTACTGAATAGCTACTAGAGAATTTGTTAGTTTAACTTTTTAGGCTGGGTGCCCAAGGTGGGCTGCTTCCATCTGTGGGACACACACACCTTATTGTAGAGTGTAAAATGCACACATTTTAGCCAGTCACTTTCAACATATTCCAGAAAGTAGATAGCTCCATTAAGCAGTGTCAGAGAAGATAAATGTGTTTAAATTACTTGCCAAAAATGCTTAGTGAGCATCAGAGAGATGCATTCTGCTTTCCAAATTGTTAAGCAGACTATTCAGAAGTACTGAAACATTCATTTTTCATTGCAGATTGTTCACCAGGAGCCAGGGACAGCTGTCTTCCTCTGATGCCCCATGGTGACGCCCACAGGAACTTTCTCCCTTCAGGGTTCAACCCACTAAAAGGTGTAAAAGGATGTGCATTATTTAGCAGCCCTGACATCTAGGATTTGACTGAAGGATTTTATGCACAGAAACCCATGAATCCTGAAAAGGCAATGATCTACCTTTAAAAGCATTTGTCTCAATAATATCAACATATCTGGTTTTCTCTGCATAAATATACTGAAATAAGTGAGCACAGTCTGTATGTTATATGTATGTACAAATATGCCATAGTAGGTATGGATGCATATTTCTGGGAAGCAGGACCTGAATCTCAGTCATGATGTATTTAAAATGTGGCATTTTGCTTGATGTGCAAAAATGGTACAGTGAAAAAGTCAACCATCTCCAAGGAAATTTAAAAAACTGCAGATTTCAGAGTTTTCCTGCAGGTAGAGCCTGGGAACCTGCTTTTCAGCAAACAGCCCAGATGGCCCTTTGCTTAGACATCTTTTGTCTGAGAAGTACCCCTCAGCATTCCCCTCAGAGGGATTGAGTTCTCTTCTCTCTCGTAGTGGAAGAAAGGAATCAAGCATTTACACCGCTGGATTATTTTAGGCAGAACTACTCATAAAAAACAATTAAGAGCAGTTAGTAGAATTATTTTAATGTCTGTCAATTTAGTCATCTTCTTTTCTCATTCTGGTTTTCCTCCAGTTTTTATCCATGACAAAATGAACCCTTGTGCTCCAGCTGTGAGTCCTCAGTTATTCTCACTGATTTTTCATCTAGCTCACTAAAGAGCAGAGACTATCAACCACAGCCCCTATATTTAGGGGACGATTCAGTGATCAAATGACTATTCCTTTATTAGCAACTAATAGTGAGTGACTAGACTTCTAGCTAGATTTTTGCTTTCTGATCATGAGGGTGCTTGGGCTGCTGTAACAAGATACCACAGACTGGTGGCTTGTACAACAGAAGCTTATTTTTTCACAGTTATGGAGGCAAGAAGTTGAAGATTAAGGTGCCAGCCAGTTGGTTTCTGGTGAGGCCTCTCTTCCTGGCTTGCAGATAGCTATCTTCTTGTTGTGTGCTCATACAATGTTTCCTTGGTGCATGTGCTTGGAGAAAGATCTGGTATCTCTTCCTCTTCTTATAAGGGCACAACCTTATTGGATTAGGGCCCCACCCTTATGACCTCATTTAACCTTTCTTACCTCCTAAAGGACCTATGCAAATATTATCATATTAGGAGTTAAGATTTCAACATATGAATTTGGGGGCAACACAATTCAGTCCATAGCAGTTCCTTAACTGGGGAATGAATAAGTAAACTCTGGTACATTCCTACAATGACATACCACTCAGCAGTAATAAGCGACAAACTACTGAAACACAAAACATGGATGAATTTCAAATATATTATGCTAAGTGAAAAAAAAACAAATTAAAAAGATTACATATTATGTGAGCCCATTTATATGACCTTACCTGGAAGAAGCAAACCTGTGGGAACAGAAAACAGATCAATGGTTCCTAGGAATTAAGGAAGAGTTTAACCAAAAGAGATATGGATAATATCTGATAATGTCCTGATAAAATATGGAGGAATTTTTTGGTGTGATGGAATTGTTCCATATCTTGATTGTGGTGGTGGTTACATGACTGTATGCGTTTACCAACACTTACAAAACTGTACACGAAAAAGGGTGAAATTTACTACACCTAAATTATACTTAATTTTAAAAATGAAAAAAACTATTTTGTGGCCAGGCGCAGTGGCTCACGCCTGTAATCCTAGCACTCTGGGAGGCCGAGGCGGGTGGATCGCTCAAGGTCAGGAGTTCGAGACCAGCCTGAGCAAGAGCGAGACTCCGTCTCTACTAAAAATAGAAAGAAATGATCTGGCCAACTAAAAAATATATATAGAAAAAATTAGCTGGGCATGGTGGCGCATGCCTGTAGTCCCAGCTACTCGGGAGGCTGAGGCAGTAGGATCGCTTGAGCCCAGGAGTTTGAGGTTGCTGTGAGCTAGGCTGACGCCACGGCACTCACTCTAGCCCGGGCAACAAAGCGAGACTCTGTCTCAAAAAAAAAAAAAAAAAAAAAAACTATTTTGTGTCCTATATTCTATCAGCTAGTCATCACATTATAAGGTAATAATGTCTGGTAATGATATAATAATTCTTCCCTACTAAGAGGTTTTCTTTTCTTTTTTTTTAATTTTTGCTTTTTAAATTAAACAGAACCCTCCAGGAAAAGATGTCTTAATAAAGCAGTAAATCTCAGTGAAAATTTTAGAGAGAGATTTGGGAAAGGGGGTTGGAATGTCCTTTGTGTAATCCCACAAACCAAAAAATCACTTACTAAGCCTCGAAGCCCACAAACTAATAATACTGCTACCAAGAGTAAAATAGAAATCTTTGGAAACAGAGCCCTGAGCTTTATTTCTTAGGGCCAGCTTTTTAAAAGAATGGACAAAGGCATCAAAGGGATCCAGAGAACATGAACCCAACCGGCTGTGTCCTACAGCAACACCTGCTCAGGGGAGGAGAGATGGGTCCATTTCTCCACTGCCTCCCTCCTCCATGTCTCCTCTGCTCTCTCCATTTTCCTGCCATCTGCCTCGTGTCCACATAGCAACCAAGTATCATTTCTGCCACATTTTACCATCAACTAAAAAATAATAATTTGGTGAGCAGAGCCCTTTGTTATAACAACATCAGAAATGTTTTTAAATCCCACCAAGCAGGAAATAACAGTTGAAAGAGGCACAATCCTTACTGGAAACCTCTCTTCAAGGGAACAAGCAACATGGCATTGATAGGCTATCAGTTAGAGGATGTGGCAAACATGCAGGCAAATTTTCCAGCACATTATTCCCTAGGGAGTCTCTCCATTTATTTGATAGGCTGTGAACGGTGCTTAAAATATGTTTAGGGAATCATCAAACTAAAAAGTTCTGCAGAGGTCAACTTGTCCAGGATGAAAACAAACCCAGCTTTGCTCCAAAATAAAAATCATCCACCCTTCCCTCACCACTTAGACTCCTCTCATCACAATGGGCAGTCAGCTTTGCACACCGTGGAATGATGGATGGGAGGAGTCTCTTACCCAAATCTTTTCCAAGCTAGGAAAATTAGCCTGAGAAGTAGATGGCAGTGAGAGTGGGGGTGTGCAAGTGGGAGCCCTATTCTACCCTTCAGGAACCTGCGCCTTGAGCCTTTCCTGTGAGTCTGAGGGCTGTGTATGTTGGCACTGGCCTGCACTGGAAGAAAGCTAGGCCATTGTCAAGGTTAGCCTGCGAGATAGCTGGGTTGCAGACTTGGCTGCTGAAACTGGTTGCTGGATCTCCGCAGCTGCAGAAGGCAGCTCCGCATTGTCTCCGTCAGGGCTGGGCTGCCTGATGAAACCCACGGAACCATCCACTCCTCCCTGCCCCTCTCAACCAGTCATTCACACCCTATTTTTAGGATTCCTTAGCAACTGAGCAGCCTGTTATTCCATAACTAATATTTTGCATTCCTGATTCCATTTCTACACTTAACCAGTCCCCCTACCCCCACTGTGTGCTGTAGCATCATCTGCAAGTTCTCTGGGGACAGGAAAAGCACATGCATCAGGAGCTGCTCGGTGCCTCACGGCTCCTGGATGCAGGAAGTTCTTCCTATGTCCACCCTAAACTCCTTCTGATGAAGTTGACCCCTATTCCTACCGCTCCATCTTCACTGGAGATGAGAATAGCTAAGCAGTACTTTTATTGTAAGCTTTCCTTTTACTTTATGAAAAAACAACAAGAGCATGACATTTTAAAAAATTAATTATCTGCTTTTGGAAAAGCCATAGAACAAGAGAGCTGCATCTGCCCCACTATGGCCCCAGTATGGGAGGTGGGGGTAGAATTTATATTTTAAGTCCCCAGGCCTAAGGAATTTTGCCATTTTTGTTGTAATCACAGAAGCATTTGTGCTACTGTTGTAAGATGTTGTAATTTAAGGGGGTGGGGGGAAATCTCTGCTTTTTTCAACTCAGGATCATTTTTAATCATTCAGTCTTGGCAGGTCTACTTCTCACCCATCACTCCTCCTACTAACAGCTTGTTCCTATTCTTAGCTTGGTGGGAATGTTTGACTATGTGCTATATTTTGGGAAAATCAGCTAGAGTCATTGAATGTACAAATGAAGAAGCTCATTTTATAGATATATAAATTTATTTAACATAATGCTACCCTTTAAAAAAGTGTTCTACTTTCCACAAGAAAATCCAATTTTAAATGTGTCATATTTATTATAAACATTTTTTTCTGATGAAAAAGAGATACTATTTTTCTTTTACCATGACAACTTGATCTTGGCCAATGATGCTATAATGAGCTTCTAACAAATAGCAATGCAGTTTCAAGTTGGAGCAGTGTGGGTTCTAGACTCCCGCTGATACAGACACTGCTTCCGCTTTCCTATGGCAGCTGGTATGCTCCACTGAAGAATTTGTCCTTGGTGGAGCCTGAAGCACAGCATTCTTTGGGACAGGCCCTTCATTTTCTTGCCAACTATTTGGTTGGGCTGTCCATTGCAAAGTTTACAGCACTCTAGGACTTAATGGAATGATGTGGGTAATTTGCATTAGCATGAGCTCTAAACTCATGGGCCCCTGAGTTCTCAATTCTTTTGCTGTAGACAGAGATAGAATATACCTTGTCTCAACATTAACTTCAGCCAAGTAAACCAAAAAAGGAAATGAAAGGAAGAAAGGGTGGGATTCTGGGAAAGCTAGGCACATTGATTGGCTCAAAGAACCCCCTTTCCCCTGAATATTACATATCTCCTAACAACACTATGGGGTAGGTCATCTATTATGACTATTGCCCCTGAGGTGAAGCTATGCCCAGATTTCACACTTCACTCGACAATTTTCCCATCAGACTCTATCTTTCAGACCTTGTCATCTGCTCTTGGTAAATGCTGTGGGTAAATGGATTCTAATAGCTTTATATACATTAATATAATTTTTCCAAAAATTTATATTTTAATTCTCTATACCTATCAAATGATGTAAATAATTTTTGTTGGTATCTAAGATAAGCCAGAAAGACTATTTTTGCATCAGCCATCTGTGTGTTTGAACAGAAGTACAATTTTGGTAGAATTATTTAGACCATTTGCCTCAATTTCCAGAATCACTTTGATCCAGCTGATGCTCTGGTAGTTTTAACCAAATGCTGCTTTGAATGCCTAGCACATGGGTCCCCCCCTCCGCCCCCGCCCAAATGCTTCTCTGAGGACTTTAAGGACCCCAGAGTCTTTGGTGCTCTAAGTCCAAAGGAAAAGCTTTCAGCTGAGGGGCTAGAGGCCCTGCTGGGAGACTAAACTACCCAATGCCACTGTTCTTGCTGCTGTCCTCCCCTCTAAAGTCCAGAACGAGAGTCCATCCAAGATCTGGTTAGCTGTCTTTGTTTCCAAAAGCCAGAAAAAGAAAAACTCCATGCCCTCTATGGCTGCTTTTCCTAAATTCCCAGCATCAGGATTTGATGTTTCTAATAAAGCCCTTATCCCTTCTTCCTTTCTCTGTTCCTTTCTGCCTCCTGCCAGCAGGAGCAAACGGTGGGCATCACGTGTCTCCAACCACAACCACAAACAGATTAAATTCTGGTATCCAAAGGGGACATTGTGTTCTCTTACTAAAGGCAAATCTGGTGTCTTCTTTGTTTAGCACCTGAAAAGTGGATCTGTGATTGGGGTTCTTGGGCAATACACCTAGAAACAGTACATCAGAGTAGTTACTTGCCAAAAAGTTCTACTTCATTCTTATGTAACTCCTCTGAGCTAATTTGTGAAATAAGATTTTGGCCCTAAGCACATTTCTTACAGTAAGAAATTAGGTAAACATTATGGAAGTTACTTTGAAGCTACTACCATGTATTCCCTTCACTATCAGTTTTAATAACTCTTTTTAAAATACCATGCTTTGGAGAGAGCTTTGTTTTTCTCAGCTCTTTCTCCCATCTGCTACATTCTGTAACAGATTCTGTAACAAAGCCATAATCTGGTGTTTATAATACTAGTTACTGTGGAAGTTAACTTAATGGTATGTTATCAATGCTTTACTGAAACAGCATGAGTCAGTAAAGGGATTTGAAGCATGAGTATTAAACCACAGGAAGCATTTTTAAAAGTAAAACATCTCCTAAATTGAATACATTTTAGAATTAATACATAATCACCTTCACACTCACATGTTGTTTAGCTGCAGGTACATTTTAAAGGATTAAGGCCAAAGCAAATTCTTTTCGAAAACATCTGTTACTTGGAAAGTGAATTTATATACATGATGAGATTGGCTATTATATTTTAAAGTAACCTCCATTGCATGTCTCAGCATAAAGTATTTTCATGAAGGTAATTGACTTCTCTTCTTTCTTGGAATACTGGATTAGTAACACAGGTGGTGTGTGTGTGTGTGTGTGTGTGTGTGTGTGTGTGTGTGTTTTGAGGGTGGGGAATTAATATGAGAGGAAAGAGCCCTGTAATAGAAAACTTTTCTACCTTAAATAATAATTTTCTTAAAGCCTTTTATTCCTGCCACTAGAGTGAAAGGAAATATGCCTTTCTTTCTCATCACCTCCCTGCTTCCCAACTGGATCCCTCCACTACCAGCTCCCAGCTCCCACTCCCCCCGCCCCCCCCCCCCCCCGGACTATACTGCCACCGTCCTGTCACACCAGGGGACCACTCCCCCGCTCCCTGCCCCCAACAGTACACCACAGGGCTTTCGGCCCTCTGGACTTTCCCACAGGCCAAATGCAGAGGGACTTGGATCAGAGAAGGAGACTCGTGGGCAATAATGTGAACTTCAACTAATGGTAAAGGAA
Source organism: Varecia variegata (assembly GCA_028533085.1). Classification (NCBI taxonomy): domain Eukaryota; kingdom Metazoa; phylum Chordata; class Mammalia; order Primates; family Lemuridae; genus Varecia; species Varecia variegata. The sequence goes on along the minus strand of CM052439.1, from coordinate 105,191,207 downwards.
GAAACTGACTGAGAAGGAACGTCTCAGATAACAAACTGATGTTTATTCAGTTTTTTTCCCCATCATTACAGTTATCTCATTCCTGCTTTGATACCACCACCTTTACTCATTGCCTCATTCCTGCCCTGCTTCTGCACACGGCCTCTTTGCTGCCCTTTGTCACTTTGTCCTCTGAGTCATTAAAGGAGAGGGAAAAGCAGTCTATTATTTGAGAGATTCTGCTGGGATTCAGTAGGCTGGATTTGTGAGTCCAGTCTCTTATCTCCTTGCTTCCCTCGGTGAGCTCCTTGAAGTAAGCTCCGACCTGCCAACATATTATTTACGGGCTGGCACTTAGCATACCATAAGTGCTTAATAAATGTTATTTCTTTGGTCTCATAAAGATAATTAATGGGATGTCTAATGTATCCTGGCTTCTGAAAAAGCTGTGTCATCATTGAGCTGTTGTCGGCTGGGAGAAGTTGAAAAGTGCTGGGCCTGGGAGCCAGAGGCTCAGATGGGGGAGAGCCCGCCCAGGGCTCCCGGCGTGGGCTCCGGAACCCACAGTTGCCACCGATGCTGCCGTACTGGACTCACAGCTGAGTGGCAATGCTGTCCCCGCCACGCAAATGATTTGGCTTCAAAGGGAGAATATGATCGTGTAATGCAATTAAAACTCACAATTTATAACTCAAGTGGGAAGAAATGTATTTTAATTTATTTCTTTATAATGGAATTCAGTTTTACTTTAAAGTTCCCATTTTCAGTGATGAGGGTAAACACAGTTTTGTTACTCTCAAGGAAACTGTGTCAATGCAGTTTCGAAGTTAGTGTCTTTGAGTAAATATTCAATCTTCAAATTAAAGATTTAAACTCCTTTGGAATTCAAATTCAATACAGGAGCTGCTCTCCACTCTGAAGGATTCTTCTCCTCTCTTTCGGCTCAGGATGTATCTGGGTGCAGGGGTGCATCTGGCTGTGCCCCAGACACCTCTGTCCTCTCTGTAGCTAAAGGTTTTACAGCTGAATGACTTGAAGTCTGTTGTCTCACTGCGATAAAGTCCCACCATCCCCATTCAGCCCCTTCCGGGGATTCAACTTCATGCTGATCCTTTGGGCTGCCCACCCTAGAACCTGGGCTATGGAGTCACCTGGCCCCAAGGCAAGATGGCCCCTGTCATGCCCACTGTTGGGCCTATTGGAAAGCTTGGTGTCTCTCCATGACCAGGCTGTGAGCGCTGCTGTCTCCAGCCTTCTCTTTACTTAACTTTACATATCTACTCAGTGTTGGTGAGGAGCACTCTGATGGGTGGTTTCCTCCCAGGGTTCCAGAGAAAAGGGTCAAATGTCCCCTCTGCTCCAGGGCATCTAGGGTCTCTGTCTCCCACAGAGAAAAGGGAGAGCTGTTTGAAGCTGCACTGGGAGGTGGACCAAGGGCAGCATAAATATTCTCAGTCAAACTCTCTTGCTCTGCTCATTCTTTTGCCAGGGCCTTTTCCCTGACTCTTATCTCCTTTTTAGGATTTGGAGATATTTTAAAAATATATTATCTTAGCACTCTTTATTTCAAAATCAAATAACTTCAAATCGGGCAGCAGATAGATTTTAGTACAATCTTACCGAAAAAAAAACCCAAAATCTAAGTGCAATCAGTTGCCTTATTTAAAAAAATTCTTTTTCTTAGTAATAATAGCTAAAATCTAAATTTTGGCTGTTATTCCTAGAAAAATCTAGTATAATTTCGAAGCTTCAAATTCAGTCATTTTTACCAACATGTGATGACTCATGCAGCTCTTCATTCTTGCTGGCCTTGGCTTATTTTTCACTGGGCAAAGGAGCAGCAACAGATACCTCTTTGATGGCTGATAATTTCACCACTTCAAACCTATCATTCTCAAGCAAGCAGGAGGTGTCCCTGGTATAGAAAGTCATGATTGGGAACCAGGCCAGGACAATTTGGGCAGGGGGTGGTTGTGAGGGGCTGGCAGGGGACATTGAGGTCAGGAAGATAGCCTTTCCCCAACAGTGAGTGAATTGGCTAGGCTGGAGGAACACAGGCTGATCTGGAGCTGTGTTTCCTGGAAGTGGTGTCCTGGACCAACCAGCTTTAGTCACCTTGGAAGTCTGTGGGGACCTCATGAAGTCTCTTTGGTCTCCATAGCCAGAGGCACAGAACACCTGGAGCTCCCCACCACTTCCTACCTTTCTCTTTCCCCCCAGTGCCGGGTGATGCCACTGCATTACCACTGGTCTGCCACCAGGACTTCGCTGTCATGCTTGTGGGCTTTGGCATCACGGGACATGCCTGAGAGAATTACTACAAGGATAGGCAGAGGTGGCTCCATGTGCCCTGAATGACCCTCACTGAGTAGCTCAAGGATCAAATCATCAAAGTTATCTGGCTGACTGAGTTCAACATATACAAAAGACAGCTAGAGTGGAGGGTGGCTGCCTACCTCTCCCCAGACACAAGAGCCTTTGGTCTACAGATGGCAAAAGATCCACACTAGCATCCAACCTCCACCCAGAACCTGGACGGGCATCTAGTGAAGCTACTGCTGCCCTCCTTTTTGAGCAGGGGGACTTTTGTTGTTGTTGTCCCTAACCCCATGCCACAGTTGCCCTTTGGCTTGGAGCCGAGCTCTACCAAAGTATAATGCCCACAGTGGGGCCTAGAGCACCGAAAAACATCCCCATCTCCAAGCAGATTGACTTCAAACGCGAATGACAAGAGGCCTTAATGTTTTAAGCATGAGATTCTGTACCAGTCATCAATCTATTGCCTCTTGGCTCTAATTCACCCTTCCTTGCCTGCTCTGAGATAATGGCGTTAGTATCTTAGTGTTTCTCTTCTGCCAGCTAGCAAGATGTTAAGTTTGTCAGCAGAGGGTGCTGGAGGGGCACTGGAGGAAAAGGGATTTCTCATCCTGGTTTGGTGTGCTCCTCTCAGCGGGCTCCTGCAGTGCACAGGGGATAGCAGTGCCCAGCAACCAGCAGCAAGTGGCACCTTCCCAGGGACAACATTCCCCACCACCTTCTCAGGCTGCTTTGCAGTGAAGTACCGTGAGCTCAGCACCTCTCCACAAATGGCTCCCACAAAACCCCATCAGGGAGCTTGGCAATGAGATCCAAGGTACAGTACCTCTCCATGGGCAGCTTCTCCTGGTAACTCACAGAGTGGATTCCCAGCAAGTCCCACCAGCACAGGACCTCAGCAAACCTCTTCTCCATCCAGTGAGCCATGGCTGTACCCTCTCCAACGAGGGGCCTCTTCCTTGAATGCTCTGTCTCAGCCCTCAGAGTTGTGGCTGCTCCTTACATCTGCTGTTGTTCTATTCTTTAGAGTTCTTCTTACTTTTGACTAACCAATCTCCCATTACTCCAATCCCTTGTTATAGTTAATGATCGTTTATTTCAATTTTTGCTCTGCAAATTACTTTGTGGTATCTGTCTCCTGACCGGACTCCAAACTAACACAGATACCCAAATGCAAACATACACACCTGCTCCTTATCCCCCTCAAAACACAAAACACACATACACGTGTACAAGACACAGAGAAGATGAAATAGGGTAGAAGACACTGAGGGTACCCATGGCAACTCAACTTTACTGCAAAAAGAGGTTCTCTAAAGAAAATGAAAAGGACCTCAGAAGGCAAAGTGATAAAGACCACAGAAAAAGACTTCCTGGCCCTCTTCAGAAACATGAAGAAAGGCACTAAGTTGCCTTCCACGGGGACATAGCAAAGAGGTACTCACTGCTTTGTACTTTGTGAGGATATCAGAGTGTCTCCAAGCCAGAGCACAGGAATAATCCCAGGACTCACAGGTGAACAATCAAAATACAGGTCCAATTCTACTGGTGGGGGATATTGGTGAGACCCTTAATTCTGAGTCCACCTCTGACTCATTAGACGTGGAAGAAACCCCAGGGGCCCTGGCATCTAGGACCCCAGACTGCCATCACCCTCAGCTAAGCACGCTTTACCCAACTGCCAGGGCCCACTCTCCTGTCTCAGGAAGGCATTCCTGGGAGTTGACTGAACCCCATTTATCAGTCCCTGCCTTTCAATTTCCCCTTTGCACCATCCTCTGCACTTAGTGGTTTTTAGTGCCTTACCTTCCTCTCTTCTCTTCCCCCATCCTCCTTGAAGGGGAGACCGGAAATGGCACAATACAATTCCTAGATATGTTTGCTTAAGAAAAAAAAAAATCTATAAATAATTATGAGGTAGAAATCATAAATTCATGGGTTAAAATGAATAAAAATGCTAACTACTCTAATGTTATGCAAATAGGTATTTGTGGCTTGTGATAAAAATTGCTGAAGACAGCTTCAGGCACATTCAAAAAGTGCTGTATTTCAAATAACACAGATCGAGTGAAACAAAGCTGATGTGCTCTGAAAAAACTGGGTTAAGATGACACAGGCAGTGGTTCTACTGTTGGCAAAGATCCTGGTGTTGAATACACATGTGAGGAACTTAAGTAAAACTAGGTCATGATATGTGGAAGAGAAAAACCCAGCAACATTCCTAAATGTTTATGTCATTTTATATAATATGGGATTTTTATAAATAAGTGTTCAGTATAACAAAGTTTGTAAAAGAGACATTTGACTATTTTGTCTATATCCTTAGAAGTGCATATTATATTCAAGTTGGCCTTTAAAACGTTTTAAAAATTTGTTTTCTTGGGAAAAAAATAAAGGCCTTCCTTATATTCAGCATTGCCTAGTGTTCAGGCACATGAAGTATCCCATGAGCAGGGTAGCTAGCAATCACAAATAACTTGTCTCCTCCAATTCAAGGTAGAGCAAGCCAAGGATTGGGCCTTCCTCAAAGCTTCCTGCTTCAGGAATTTACTCATCCCTTGGAACTGGCAAGAACAGTGTCTGTGACTCCCTGACATAACTCTTTTTCCTCCCAGAAGACTAGTTAGTAGCCCCTGGCATAGAAGGTCTCATTTAAAAATTCTATCACAACCCATATATACCTCCAGAATGCCTAAAGTCTCTCTAAACTCCCTAATTTTTAAAAATCCCACTTAAAAACAGGCAAAAAAATTGAACAGACACTTCAACAAAGAATATATATGGGCCAGGCGCGGTGGCTCACGCCTATAATCCTAGCTCTCTGGGAGGCCGAGGCGGGAGGATCGCTTGAGGTCAGGAGTTCGAGACCAGCCTGAGCAAGAGTGAGACCCTGTCTCTACTAAAAATAGAAAGAAATTATCTGGACAGCTTAAAATATATATATAGAAAAATTAGCTGGGCATGGTGCCGCATGCTTGTAGTCCCAGCTACTCAGGAGGCTGAGGCAGAAGGATTGCTTAAGCCCAAGAGTTTGAGGTTGCTGTGAGCTAGGCTGATGCCATGGCACTCTAGCCCGGGCAACAGAGCAAGACTCTGTCTCAAAAAAAAGAAGATACATAGATGGAAAGTAAGCACATGAAAAGATGCTCAGTATCATTTCGTTTGTATCATTGGCAGTTTCTTATAAATGCACTCTTACAGCATGGCACAAAAATTCCATTCCTGGGTATTTACTCAAGAGATATGAAAACACAGGTCCACACAAAAACCTTTACATAAATGTTTAGAGTGGATTTATTCATAATCACCCCAAACTAAGAACAACCAAATGTTTTTCAACCAGTGAATACATAACAAACTATGGTACATCCATATAATGTGATAAAAAGGAACTACTGATGCACACAACTATATGGAGGAATCTCTAATGTGTTACATTAAGTGAAAGAAGCTAGACTTAAAAGGCTACATACTATGTAACTCCTGTTATATGACATTCTGGAAAAACCAAATGAAAGGGGCAGAAAAGTAATCAGTGGTTGCCAGTAGCTGCAGATGGGGAGAGGGGTTGACCAAGAACGGGCCAAGCGAACCTTTGGGGATGATGAAAATGTTCTCTGTCTTGATTGTGGTGGTAGTTACATGACTATATACGTTTGTGAAAACTCATAGAACTGTATTCTAAAATGGTGAATTTTATTGTATGTCAGTTATAACTCAATTTTTTAAATATTAAAAGCAAAAACAAACTCCCCAAAAAACTCTGACCCAGAGTTAGCATGGCTGTTGTTGGTGAAGACTGCTAGCTTCTAGCTCCCCAAGAAGTGGGGTCACCAGCTAAGCCCTGACATACTTGTGGTTCCAGGAGTCCTAAAGGATTGTGCGATGCTTTGTCTCTTCTCATAGACAGTCATAGGCTGATGGTGAAAGCCAGAAAGGAGGCAGGATACTACACAGGCAGGACAAGGAGAACTTTTTCTTCCTTTTCCTTCCTTCATTTCTCTTGTATTCTTCCTCCCTCTTCTGCCTTTTTCCCACAGCACTTATTTTTCTCTTACTTATTTTCCCTATTTAGTCGCTAGCCCCTTGTTAAAAGGGGTCTGCTGAGGGCTATGTTGAGTAGGGCAAAAGGAAGCATTTGTTTCTGATCGGTAGTATACTGGTAAATGATTAACAACCAGCTCTCTGAAACACACACACCCCCCATGAAAGTTTCTTTTAAATTTTACTGATATAAAGAGTACACAGGACATAGTTTATAAATATTACTAAAATATATAATAATTTAAATGTGTATTTCATATAGACAATTGTTTCTTAAGGAATGTTTCATTGATTTTTGCTGAGCTATTGTATTCTGCTTTTAAATAACAAGCAAGTATAGTTTTGACAAGAATCTTGGTTGATATTTTCTTTGACATTAATAAGATGAAAATGAAACAACAAAGATATGTGTTGTAACTTTACTCATTTGTCAATGGTGGTAGTGATGTGGATAAATTTGATAATGGTTTTTCAATACTGGAAGAATATTTCCTCAATCTTTACACTATTCACAATGTAACAGCTATAGACATGACACACTTTTAAGTTTAATCTACAGTATTAATATTTTCTCCATCACTAGACAATCAACAAAGCGATAAATCAAGCCCAGATTTGGAGCATTTGTTGATGTCCGTGGTATAAATATTCTCACCCTGGCCAATTTCAAACTATCCATGTAATATCACTAAAGGCAGAGTTAGGAAAAGATGTGTTCCAGCACAAACATTAGACAGGATTTCCACCAAACAGACACAAGAGGTGGAATAATGTCAAGAACATAGAAAATAACAAAATGTAATAAAATGATTTAAAAGTGATGAGTTTTTAGGCAGATAAAGAAACTTCAACTTTGAGGAAAAAGGAAAAAAAAAACAAAAAAAAAGTGATGACTTTTGAGTATTTATTACCTTTGTTTTCAATGTAGTTAATTGAATTGTAATTTTATATTATTTAATTTTTAACAATGTGTTTAATAGCCAGCTCATGAAATCTCTGAAATACAACAATCAACTTCCTCTCACTTCTTTGGCCCGGTTCCAGCCCACTAAAGGTTCTGGTGCAAGTCTATTGACCCCTTCCCACCCCAACATCTGGGGCAGCAATAGCAGCATGAAGGGAGGGTGGATGCCAACATATGTTGTTTCCCTTAAACTCCGCTACTCTCAGCATGCTGTTGGGGCTGCTTTACTCTTACGGGGTGTTACCCTGAGCTATTCAGGCTGATTGTTAGAGCTGAATTATCAATGTCATCAGCCAAACCATAAACTGTATGAAGAAATGAATGTGGGTTTCTGTGAAATAAATGGTTTGGTTTTCTTCATTAAGTTTCATTCATTAATATATTCTAGTTTTTCTAAATGAGGATTTATTGTTGAGGGCAAAATTATTATTCTTAAACTCCTTCCATTTTAAAGTAAATCTGGAAAGATATTCATCAAAATGTTAACAATTATCGTGGATGGTGAGATTTTTTTCTTTCTTCTTCTTGTGATTTTTTTGGAATTTCCAAATTTGCTACCATAAATATATAACACTTTGGTAATTTGCAAAAAATTGAGACAACTCTTAATAACTATTTTCAAACAGCATTGGTGCTGTTCCCTTAAAAATTAGAAGAATACAAAGCATTTTCCATAATGTCTGTCTGAGGGAAACAGACATTACTATGCTCAGTTTCATTTAAAAGCCAGATGTCCAGGAATTGGATATGGCTAATTATCAATTTATACCCAGATGGAGTGTTTTCTTTTTTTCCTGTCATTAGACAGAAAAGCAGAGCATCTTTGGCTGCTTACTTTATTACATTCAGTTATTTTAGTTGGAAAGCTTCAAGAAATAGGTGGAGGCTGGGTGAGGTGACTCACACCAGTAATCTTAGCACTCTGGGATGCTGAGGCGGGAGGATCACTTGAGGTCAGGAGTTCGAGACCAGCCTGAGCAAGAGCAAGATCCCATCACTACAAAAAATAGAAAAATTAGCTGGGCATGGTGGCATGTGCCTGTAGTTCCAGCTATGCTGGAGGCTGAGGCAGGAGGATCACTTGAGCCCTTGAGGTTGCGGTGAGCTATGATGACACCACTGTACTCTAGCCCAGGTGACATTGTTGGCAGATTGCTGGCAGGATTCAGTTCCTTGTGAACTGCTGAACTAAGAACCTCAGCTCTTCACTGGCTTTTGGGCAGAAGCCTCCCTCAGCTCCATGCCGTATGGGCCTCTCCATAAGGCAGTTCACAACATGGTAGCTGGCTTCACTCAGAGTAAACAAGTGAGAGAAATACCCAAGACATTTGTTTTCTGTCTCTTAGGGCTCACCATTTTTCATTGCTGGTTGTCCAGTTCCTCAAACAACATTGTTTCACATATTTTGTCCAGTTGTTTTTTTTTTTGGTTGTTTAAAGCATGCAGGTATATTTGGTATTTGTCACTCCATCTCGTCCAGAAGTGAAAGTGTCTGAAAGTCTTTTATTAATAGTCCTATCATACTTCCCTGCTAGAAACAAATTAAATTATTTATTATATTTTAGCACAAGGTGGTGCTGAGGGCAAAGAAGGAAGCTCCTGTCTCTCTCAAAGCCAAGTCAAAGAAAGGCTTTGATGGCCAAGACAGCAGTGCTGAAAGGTGTCCACAGCCACCAGAAAAAAAAAAATTCACACATCACCCATCACATATCACCCACTTTTCAGCAGCCCAAGACACTGCAGCTCCAGAGGCAGCCCAAATATCCTCTGAAGAGCACCCCCAGGAAAAACAACCTTGACACTATGGCATCATCAAGTTCCCCCTGACCACTGACCCATCCACAAAGAAGACAGACGACAACACAGTAATCATGTTCATTGTGGATGCCAAAGCCAACAAGTACCAGATCAAACAGACTGCAAAGGAGCTCTGTGACACTGATGTGGCCAAGATCAGCACCCTGATCAGGCCCAATGGAAAGAAAAAGGCGTATGTTCGACTGACTCCTGATTATGATGTTTTGGATGTTACCAACAAAATTGAGATCATCTAAACTGAGTTGGCTAATTCTAAATATGTATCTTTGCACTACAAAAAATTATGTTTTATTTTTTGTGACTGCAAGGCAATAAGTGTTAAATGTTATATTCTTATGGAGCGAATTAGCAGAAAAATTATTAGTAATGACCGATTGATTCAAACAGCATAAATATAATACATGATTTGACTAATAATTATTATGTATAACTAATAATGATTAGAACACAAAAAGTAAAATTTATTAGAACCAATGTCTTAATGAGATGGACTGGGGGCATTTATGGGACATTAATTAATGTTAAATTATTGTTTTGCGTGGCATCCAAGGCAAGGGATCATAGAGGGGGATGGGTAAGAGAAATGCTTCTCTTTGGGAAAGTAGAGGGAGGGCTGTGGTGAAAATGGAGGCGAGGAAGGAGAACCAGCATGATTGAGGATGCTTTTTCAGGCAAATAAATCTTAAAGAGAGGTCCAATTCATGTCTGGACTGGAGCGCGTCCTCCACCTTGGTTCATCCTGTCTTCCTGTCTTCCAGATATTTGCCAAGTCTCTCATCAGCTAATGGAACATTCTTCCATTCTCAGTAGCCATGGATTTATTCCCTTTTAGGTACACTTACCAACCAGGAAGCAAATCCAGTTTTTATTATGAATGGGTGTTGGATTTTGTCAAATGCTTTTTCTGTGTCAAATAATATGATTACATATGAGTTTTCTTCTTTAGCCTGTTGATATGTAGATTACAATGTAGTAGATTACATTGATTGATTTTCAAATGTTGAACTAGGCATGCATACCTGGGATAAATCCTACCTGGTCAGGTGGTATATTTTTAAAAATACATTGTTGGATTTGATTTGCTGTTACAGTTGACCCTCCGTATCCATGGGTTTTTCATCTGTAAATTCAACTAACCTCAGATCAAAAATATTCAGAATAAAACAACAGAAAGTAATAATACAACAGTAAAAAATAATGCAAATAAACCAATACAGTATAATAACTATTTACACAGAATTTATATTGAGTTAAGTATTACAGTCATGAGCCACATAATAACATTTCAATCAACGACAAACCACGTATACAATGATGGTCCCAGAAGATTATAATTCCACATTTTTCCTGTATCTTTTCTATGTTTAAAAACACAAATACTTCCCATTGGGTCACAAATGCCTACAGTATTCAGTACAGTAACCTGATCGTACAGGTTTATAGCCTAGGAGCAATAGACTATACCATAGAGCCTAGGCGTGTAGTAAGCTATACCATTGGGGTTTGTTTAAGTACATGCTATGATGTTTACACAATGACAAAATCATTTAACAACACATTTTTCAGAGCAAATCACCGTTGCTAAGTGATATATGACTATATAAGTAATCTAGAGATGATTTAAAGCATACAAGAGGGCTGGGCGTGGTGGCTCACGCCTGTAATCCTAGCACTCTGGGAGGCCGAGGCAGGTGGATTGTTCAAGGTCAGGAGTTTGAGACCAGCCTGAGCAAGAGCGAGACCCCATCTCTACTAAAAAAAATAGAAACAAATTATCTGGCCAACTAAAAATATATATAGAAAAAATTAGCTGGGCATGGTGGCGCATGCCTGTAGTCCCAGCTACTCGGGAGGCTGAGGCAGTAGGATTGCTTGAGCCCAGGAGTGTGAGGTTGCTGTGAGCTAGGCTGATGCCACGGCACTCATTCTAGCCCGAGCAACAAAGCGAGACTTTGTCTCAAAAAAAAAAAAAAAATAAAGTATACAAGAGGATGTGCATATATGGGACCATTTTATATAAGGGACTTGAGCATATGTGGATTTTGGTATCTGCAGAATCTTCAAATGAATCTCCCATAGATAGTAAGGAAGGACAGTATTTTGTTGAGGATTTCTGTCTGTAGGTTTTTTTTTTATTGTACTGTCTGTCTAGTTGTGGTATCAGAGTAATACTGGTCTCATGAAATGAGTAAAGAAGTATTAATATTTTCTCTTCTTGCATTCTCTGGAAGAGATTGTATAAAATTGGTGCTAATTCTTCTCAAAATGCTTGGTAAAGTTCTTCAGTGAAGCCTTCTGGGTTTGGAGATTTCTTTTTCCAGAGTATTTTAATGATGAGTTCAATTTCTTTAATGGTTATAGGACTATTCTATTTCATCTTGTTTGAGCTTCAGTAGTTTATAGTTTTTAAGAATTGGTCCACTTCTCCTAATGTTGTTGAAGTTATAAATATAAATGTGTGCATATATTTCCTTATTATTCTTTTGATGGCTTTTAATTTACTACAGACTGGCTTCTGGTTCTATACATACTTCTAGTTCTGGTGCCATGGGGTATGTTCATATTATAACACAAACTCTGGCCCTTTGCATTATAATGCTGGGAGAGTCAGAAAAGGAGTTGTAGGAGTATTCCCAGAAGCTATTCCTCCACCAGGATGGTTAGCAATAAAATACTGCATGCGGAAGTGACTGTGAATGACATAAATATCCTCCACTGTAATGATATCCCATTTCATCACTGATATTGGTAATTTGTGTCTTCTCTCTTTTTATTTTGTGAGGTTTGCTAAAGGTTTATAAACCAGCTTTATGTTTCATTGATTTTTTTCCTATTGTTTTCCTTTTCAATTTCATTGATTTCTGCTTTTATTTTTGTTATTTCCATCCTTGTTTGGATTTATTTTGCTCTTCTTTTTTTCTTGAGGTAGGAACATAGATTATTATTATTAGATACCTTTTTATGTAATCTTTTCCTCTTTCCTAATGTAATCATGTAGTGCTAGAAATTTCCCTCTTGGCACTGTTTTAGCTTAATGCCACAAAGTTTGATACGTTATATTTACATTTTCATTCAGTTCTGTGTATTTTTTAAAATTTTCCTTGGAGATTTCCTCTTTAACCAGCTATTACTTAGAAGTATATTGCTTAATTTTGAAGTGTTTAGAGATTTTCCTGTTGCCTTTCTCTCATTGATTACTAATTCAATTCAATTATAGCAGAGATCATATTCTGTATGGTTTGTTTTCTGGTCCAGGGTGTGGTTTAGCATGGGTGCTTGAAAAAAAGTGCATTCTACTGTTTGGAATGTTCTATTAAGGTCAGTTAGATCATATTGGTTCATTGTGTTGTGCAGGTCTTCTATATCTTTGCTGATTGTCTGACTAGTGGTTCTATCAGTTGCTGAAGGAGGATGTTGAAGTCCTCAACTGTAATTTCACAGATCCATGTATACTGATCCATGTCTTGATGTTTTATAAGACATCAAATTTAGAGTCTCTGTTTAAGAAAAAGTAATGCAAAAATAATACACAAATTTAGCTGAGAAAGTGAATATTTCTTTAGAATGATAAAATAAATCACAACAAATTATAAATTTTAGAATGCTGACACAAAATCCACAAGCATCACAAATCTGGAAAAATAATATTAATATAATATGTGCATTGTTTTACTACCTGACATATTTCTGTACTTTTGTTCTACATTTTCTATCTGGATGTTCGTTAATTGGGTCTTCATATGACAGTGATTTTGTTTTATCATGTAAACAGATTGAATAGGAAGATAATTCAGTCTTTCTTCTAACATGGTTGATCAAACATTTTTTATTATTGATAGTTTAGGGTTTTTTTCCAGCTTAATAGTTTCTTATTAGTTTTGGTGTCAGAGTAATACTGGCCTCATGAGGTGAGTAAAGAAGTATTTCCTCTTCTTGTGATTGTGATGGCTTGTGATTTTTTTAAGATTATAGTCTCACTTGGGGAAAATCTTTTCAGGTTTCTTTTCTATATAAGCTACAAAATTAGAAGAATTTTCTGCAGACTAGCTTCTGGCTCTATACGTACTTCTAGTTCTGGTGCCATGGGATATGTTCATACTACAACACAAACTCTGGCCCTTTGTGTTATAATGCTGGGAGAATCAGACAATGAGTTGTAGGAGTATTCCCAGAATCTATTCCTCTACCAGGATGGTTAGCAATAAGATACTGCACACAGAAGCGACTGTGAATCACATAAATATCCTCCAATGAAATTCAAATAAGTTATATTCCAAACTCTACTTCCCTTAGCTGGATCCCAAAACTACACAGCAGCTACACTAATAGCACCTAACACCAAGAGAACTGTGACAGAGGGTAAGTTAGAGTACAAAGAGATAATGCCCTTAACCAATTGTGGTTGAGATACATTACTTTTGTAGATTTTACAAAATCTTACGGACATATTGCTAAGGCATCTTCTAGGACCTTGAAAAGTATCCATACAAGTGAAGGTCCTTGAAACTTAAAATTCATTCATTTCAACACAAATTAAACTTTGCTACTGACACTTTAGTGGAATATACAGAGAGAAGGGAAGTGAACACTTGTACTTAGCCCACCACCTTGAAGCAGGTCTTTTTGGATTTTTTTAACTTTTTATCATGAAAATTTCTAAGCATATTGAAAGGTAGTAAGAATGATATGAGAAATACTCATGGTACTCATAATCCAGCTTGTAAAATTATCAAACTTTGCTGACCTTGTTTGTTTAGATGTTTTCAATTCAAGAAATTGTGGGGGATAGAGATAAAGATGAATAAGACATGGTCTATGCCTTCATGTATGTATCTAGTGAAGAAGACAAGGCATGTGCCCAACAGACAACAATGGCATACTACCCAAAGGAGAAACATATGCCATGGAAGGAGAGACAACCTATAGGCAGGGATGGCAGCTAAGGGCTTCAAGGAAGAAATAGGCTACTTAGGAAAGCTGAGGCAGAACTGGGATATCTGAAATACATATTTTCTGGAATTTTACCCTAGAGTTCCTCTTGGCTTTTGGGAAATAGTCCAACCTCCTTGCTGTTTATCTAGACCTCTAACCAGATACTCAGGTTCATTCAGATTTAAGTAACATTTATTAAGTGCTTGCCAGGTATAACAGTTAATTTTATGTGTTAACCTGACTGGGCTAAAAGATGCTCAGATATGTGATAAAACATTATTTCTGGGTGTGTCTGTGAGAGTATCTCCAGAAGAGATTAGCATTTGAATAGGTAGACTAAAGAAGGTTGCCCTCACCAATGCTAGTGGGCATCTTCTCCTGCCCTTGGACATTGGCACTTCTTGTTTTTTGAGCTTTCAGTCTCAGAACAGGACTTACACTATCTGCCTGCACCAATTCCCAGGCCTTCGGAGTCAGAATGAACTGCACCACTGGCTTTCCTGGTTCTCCAGCTTGCAGACAGCAGATTGTGGGACTTCTCAGTCTCTATATCTGCATGAGCCAATTCCTGTGATAAATCTCCTCATATATATATAAAGATATATATATCTCCTATTGGTTCTGTTTCTCTGGGGAACCCTAAATAATACACCAGGTGCTAGTCATTTTCACATGCAGTATTTCATTTAATCCTCACAACAAGCCTGAGATGGATATTATCATCCCCATTTCTCTGTATCCAGAGAGGTAACTTTCATAAGGCTGCACAGATAGAAGACATAAACAAAGCCCAGGAATTCCACTCTCAATTCAGGCATTCTTAAAGTCATCATCTACATCTGCATGGTACTTTCCTTAAATTTTCTAAGTACTTCCCCATTTTATAACCCTTCAGTGGCTCCAAGTCACTATATGATAAAATTAATGGTAAAAGTCCTTACTCCACCATTTACCATTCTCTACAAACCAGCCTTAGTTTTCCTCCAACTTTATCTTCCATTTGCAAGACTGCATCTGAACTCTCTTCCTGTGTTTAGGGAATTGCTCTCCACATGAAGCAGAACCAACCTCTCACTATGAAACTGAAAGTCCATATACTAATTTTCCTAGCCTCTCTATCAATTAGAGCTGTGCTGTCAAATATGGTAGCCACTGGCCACATGGGGCTATTGATCACCTGAAGTGTGTCTAGTGTCACATGTTGGAATAATAATATTTTGGATATATTGGGTTAAATAAAATATATTATTAAAATTAGTTTCACCTGGCTTTTGTTTAACCTTTATTAATGTGGCCACTAGAAAATTTAAAATTATGTTTGGGGTTGCATTATATTTCTATTGGCTGGCATGCAGCTAGAGTGTTAATGTATGCCTGGGTTGTGTCAGTCATTTGCCCCTATTCCAGGCTTGAGGTTGGAAGGTAGCATTTGAGGATGAAATGATCCTTCATTCTGTTGAGAGTGGTTGTGGTGATAGTAACTGTATATAGTTTCCAGAGGTAGCTGTGGCATCATCCAGTGTCTGGGTCAAGTGGTACTGGCAGTGCCAGTTTGGTATCTGTATCCAGCACTAGCTACAGTGATGGCTACTTGGGACTTTCAGGCATAATGGTGAGTGTTGCTCCTGAAGATCCTGTAGGTGTCCGATACCCTTCTAATGAATTCCTTTTCTGCTAAGGCCCTTCATGAAGTCTCCCTCTTCACACGAATATAGTGAATAGGATCCAAACCACACATGTGGCACTTGGTCCATACTAGTTTTCTTATCATAGCAAAGTGTTTTGTCTTCTCAGCCAGACTGAAATTCTCTGGGGCAGAAATCCTGTCTTTTACATAATTGTTTCTTAGTATCTGTCAGACCTTCTTGGTCACAGCATCACTAGAGGAATACTTGTTATTTATTATTGCAGATCTCTGAAGTGGTCAGGGCAACTATCACTATCCCTGTTAGTGCAGATGAGGAAACTGTTGCTCTGTGACTATCCTCAAGTTTTGCAGCTGGTCTGTGGCCACATTGGGGCAGTAGCTTATGCCTCCTCACTCCATGTCCCCATCTCTTTCCTGTATTTCAGGCCCTGCCATATACATAAGATGCTGTGTTAATTTCCTAGGGCTGCTGTTTGGGTGGCTCAAAACAATGGAAATTTATTGACTCACAGTTTTGCAGGCTCTAAGTCTGAAATCAAGGCATGGGCAGGGCCATGTTCCCTCTGAAACAAGTAGGAAAATCTTTGCATGCTTCTTCCTAGCTTCTGATGGTTTGCTGGCAATCTTTGGCATTCCTTAGCTTGTAGCTGCATAACTCTAATCTCTGCCTTTGTCTACACATGGTGTTCTCTCTTTCTGTCTCTGTCTTCACATGGTTATCTTCTTATAAGGACAATAGTCATGTTGGGTTGCTTTACCTACTGCAGTATGACCTCATTTAACTTAATTCTATCTGCAATGACCCTATTTCTAAATAAGGTCACATTCTTTGGTACTGGTAGTTAGGACTTCAACCTATCTTTTGTGGGGTAATACAATTCAATCCATAATTCTTATGGTAACCGTAAGAGAAGCAAATGCCATAGAAACTGAAGACATTGTCTTGTTTCTAGGATTTATTCCAAGAATTACACTACAGTGAGGTAGAAGGTAGGGGAGTCTTTTCAGGTATATATTACCACCTACTACCTTGTTTGCATATGGACTGATTGGGTTTGGTTGAAGACCATATATTATCATGAGTTTAGTTTATCTCTTCCCTCATATAAGGACTGAATTCCCCCTCCCCCAAATGAAATACCAACCCTATCCTTTCTAGAAGACCTCCCCAGCCATCCTATTTAGAGGGAGAGCTAGTCATACAGTAAAGAAGCCTAACCAGGGGATGCAGCTAGCATTTAGGATATGTATCCAGGCTGGTATTTCATCTTTTCCTTTAATGAAAATGTACATAAGTTATTTTTAAAAGTATAAAATTAAAAAAATTAAAAGGAAAATGGTAAAATGAGCTCTGTTCCAGTCCAAAAAAATAAAAATAACAGCAGTTTCCAATCATGCCCTTTGTTGAGGTCCTATACAAGAAGAGTAATATGATTGGGACTCTTAAGTGGCAGTAGCTGAAATCTCTAATGAAAGCCCACTAATGACACAGAGTAAAATCATCAAGGTTAGCACTATCCCTTAATATGAGACCTTGGGCAAAGAACTTAATCTCTCTGAATTTACCCATGTGTAAAAACGAGAATAATTACCTAGCAGGGTTGTGGTGAGGATTAAGTATCTAGCATAGTGCACAGCACGTATAATAGGTATTCCATGAACTTAAAGCCTTCCTTCTCCCAGTCCTAAAAACACATGCAATACAATCTCTGCCCACTGCCCCACCATCACCCACCCTTCTCCATCCCATTCTTTCTCTCTTTTCCCCCAAGGTTCCTATTTATAATCTAATTGAGGAGACATACATAATAGACATACATAAATAGAAAGTGACCTGCATTTAATTTTAAAAACTAGCAAGTGAAAAGCTATGTAGAACACCACTAACTACTCAGATGGGGACAAACTTCCATATTCATTAATTTCACAGACATTTACTGAGTGACCACCCATGCCATGCATGGTGCTAGGTATGAGGTATTCATTTGTGAACAGAATTCTTCCCTCTCTTATGGAGTTCACTGTTTCATGGGGAGACAGTGAAGAAATAGTAAATACATGATTTAAAAATATATCAAGTGTTATTAAAGAAATGTTAAGATGCAATGATGGAGAATAATGGGGAGTGGGGACAGCAGGAGGGAGATTTACTTAGGAAGGATGGTCTTTCTGAGGTGACATTTAAACCGAAACCTGAAATATAACATGAAGTTAGACATGTAAGAACAAGAGGGCAGGTCTTCTAGATAGTGAAACCAGATGGACAAAGCAGTGAGGCAGGCAAGAGCTGGAAGTGTTTGAAGAGTAGTTGGGGGCAGTGTCAACAAGTAGAGGGGCCACTTGGAACAAAATCAAACTGTTACCATGACCCCAAGGCCCTACCCGATTTGGCCCCTCCTGCCCCCTAACCAGATCTTCTCCCACTGTCCATTTCACCTATTCTTTCTGTCCCTCTCACACCTGAGACTTATGCCCACCTCAGGTCCGTTTTGCTGTCTCCTCTGTCTGAAAGGTTCTGCCCAGAGATCTTCCCATGGCTCCTGGACTCCTGTGATCAGTCTGGCCTCAGATCAAATGTCACATCCAGAGAGAGATCGCTAATCATTGCACCTCACTCTTTACCATCTCTCTGTGGTTTGCTCTCTTCCTATCCGCTATCACCATCAAATATTATTTTGTTGACTTATTTTAGTCTTTTATTGTCTATTCTTTCCCACTAGGATGTAAGTTCCAAGAGTTTATATTCCTTATTGCTGTAAACCTAGAGCCTGGAACGGTAACTAGTATATAAAAGAAACCCAAGTGATAGTGTTTGTTGAATTAATGTTGAATGAAATTAAGCTGCAGAGGTAATGCAAGGTGAAGAAGTAATCAAACTGTACGAGACAAAGAGGGAGGATTTCCCGGAAAGAGGGATGTTTTGAATTAAAACTGGGGATGTGGGGGGAAGCAGAGGGCGCAGCTACAAAACAAGAACTTGTTCATCTTCGTTTTTCCATTAGATTATGAGTTCCTTTAGGGCTGGTGCCGAGTTTTATTCATCTTTATACCATTACAGCCTAGCCTGGGGCCTGATACATAATGAGCGCTCAACAGATGCTTGTAAAATAACTGCAGAGTGTGCAGAAGGATCTATTAATTGGGCGGCAGCACAGCGCAGGTAAAGGGAGTAGCTCCGATCGACGCAGAGCGTTGGCTTCCGGAGCAGCAATGGCCGACGGTACTGTAGCGCGAAGCAAAACCCCACAGCGGGAGCTCCGAGCCAATGCGGCTGCGCATTACAGCGCCCTCGTCCCCGGGTCGTGGGACGGCAGCACTCTCCACGCACGCATGCGCATTGCATTCTTCCCACCTCCAACAAGATGGCGGAGGCCAAGTAGCGAGGGGGCGGGGTGTGGCCGCCGGAAACCCGGCCGCTGCTGGGGGGGACCTGCGGGCGAAGGCCCGGCAACAGCGGGCCGAGTCTGGCGCGATGTTGTTCCCGGGAAGCGTTGTTGGCTATTGGTAAGGAAGGTGAAGCACAGAGTTGCCTTCTCGGGACCCCGGCACCCCCTATGTACGCCTCCCTGGGCTCGGGTCCGGTCGCCGCATTGCCCGCTTCTGTACCACCCTCAACTCTCGGCTCCTGGAGCTCCGGCGGCGGCAGGGGCTGTGTCCAGCAGGAGAGGAAGAGCCCAGGCGGCGCCCGTACTTCTGGCCGCGGGGCGAGCGTCTGGCAGGTGAGTGAGGCTGCAAGCATTGGCGTTTCCTTTCTCGGCTTTGCCCTGCCGCTGCTTGGGACCCTACGGTACTCGGCCCGACTCTGCGGCTTTCTTGTCTCCACGTCCCCCGCTCCTTTACTCCCTGTACCCCCTGTATTCAGGCCTCCAGTTGGCCCTTGGCTTTGCTGGTCCTGCATTCTCACACAGTGAATGGGGGGTCGCGACGCCCGCCGCCCTCCACCTTTCCTGGCTCCTGATGTAGCTTCACCCCGGCAAGCGGTGCCCGCTTCGCGTTAGGTGGGTGGGTCGTCGGCCCCTCCTATTTTAGTCGCTTCCCCATCTTCCTCCTTGCGACCTTGCTTCCTCTGAAAGTTTTTAACTCTCTGCCTGGGAAGATTACCCGATAGCCGGGCATGTGGAGTTACAAAGAAAAGACTGTTATTCAGAGGCCAATAAGTGGGTTTTTTTTCACTTTGATGAGAGAATCGAGTTCCCAGAAGACTGGATGGTTTAGAGGAGTCTGACTTCTTGAGCCACCGAACTCCTGCAGAGTAGAGGAATGGTGCTTATGATGGCAAATGATTGTTCAAAATCATTCATGTCTTTCGGCTGTAGTAAATCTTTGGTTTCTAAGGCAAGGGCGTAAGTTTTCTAGATCTAGTGAAAGAATTGGGAAGTGTTATGTTCGTTTTAAAAAAGGAGACCTTGCACTGTAAGACATCATGTGATGGCACAAGAAAGGATAAGTAATGTAATTGTTTTATTCAATGTTAGCTTAAATTGCCCACTAAAGTTTTATAATTCCGTATTGTACAAGCCCTTTGTTTTATTTAGAAAGGACTAAAATGGAGAAAAGCTTTTTTAAGTTCAAAACTTCTCAAATTACTTGTATTCTCAATTGTTGGTACTGATACATAATCCTTACTGTACTTGATATTTTCTATAAAATTTAGGCTTGTGCCAGGCTCAGTTCTCCCTCCTTTACTACTGGAGCAAGGGTAGTCAGAATTATTGGTATAAAAAACTGTACTGAATAACATGGTACCTTGCCAGAGTTTACATGTGAAAACTGCAGCATCAAAGTGGTAGGTGAAAGAAGTGGCCATGGCTAATTCTCCCATCTTTCCTTGCAGTAGGATAATGTGTCAAAAGCCCCAAAATTGTAGAAGTGGGATTAAAAATATAAATGATATCTAGCTTGCCCTTTGAGATTGCTAATGGGTGAGCCTTTTTAATTAACATTAAATTGAGCAATATCATTTTCTTGAAGTTAAGCTAGGTGCTCTCCAAAGTTATTAAGCACAAACTATTCTTGCCCTTTTAGAATTGTATGCTAAAAATCTTTAACATGTGAGTTATAATTGACCTGACAGATTGGTTTACTTTTCATTCTGCCTCATGACACATAATCTGCTTTTCCTTTTGCGGTAGACTTTTGACCTTTTAATGAGTTTTTAAATTTTAGAGATAGAATTGTTTTGTTTGAAAGAAGGAGGAATATTTTCATGTTTGACTTTTATACGGGCTAGTTCATTTGTTTGTTGCTAGCCTTCACTTTTCTACAACCAAACACTGCAGGTTTTCAGAACTGGTTGTCTCTCAAATTCTGTGTTTCAGTTTGAAGGGACAGTAGCAAAGTAGGGGCTGCTGTGCCCTACTGAACCCGATCAGTGGCTCACTGCCTTAGGTAAAATGATTTGAAGCTCTGTGTCAAAAAACATTTCTGACCACAAACTCTCCTTAAAATCTCTCACTCTTCCACTCTTATGAAACCTTTTATTTTTCTGTCTCTCTCAATTTCTCTTTATGAATCCTCTTTGTCTCTCTATTCATCCAACTCATTAGCCTACTGCTAATTTCATTTGCCTCCCTGTGTAAACAGGATCCCATGGTCATCAGTTTTTACTAAGCTATTATTGATGGCCTAGAATTCTCCACTTTCTGTAGACTTACCTTTCTAGTCTGTAATCCTGAATAAACCTCATCACTGGCTTTGTCACTTTGACCCTTGAAATCCTGAGGGATGCGAGAGACAGCTGTATAAGGATATTGGTTAGTTTTCATGCCAGTTGGTGCTCTCTGCTGGGTCTTTAGTGTTGTGTTCCTTTTTGTCTCATTTCGTAAAGGTTTTTATAGCAAATAACTGGATCTCTTCCTTTACTGGGAAAAATCTCAACCATCTGAGATATATTCCCTCTGCTTTCTTGTTTTGGTCTCATTATCATCTCCTTATTTATTAATATCTCAGAGGAAGAAATGTCCTTCCTTCCTTTCTAGAGCAACCCCTTCCAGATGTGTCCATGATCATCCCTTCCCATCTTTTTTTCTCTAGAAACTGTCCATTATCATTTCTTGTCCTTCTCCTTCAGTCTCTCCTTCTCTAGCCTACATACGTGCTTATATCTTGTCCAGGGCTGCCAAATACAAGTGCTGTGTGCTACTCAACTCTAGGAGGCCATTCTGAATTTTGAGTCTGCTGTGACACTGTATTTTTATTCTTTTCCTTAAAGATTGATTCTTTCATCCCAAGAGTTTGGTATAATAGGAAGAACACTGACTTTTGAGCCAGATAGATCCTTTGATCTTGGTTTGAAGTCTGTTAAAACCACTTAGTAGCTATGTGGCTTGGGCATGTTATTATTCAGACTCTATTCTGTGAAGGAGGATGTTATACTTACCTCACAGGGTGGTAAATGAAGGAATTAACACATGTTAAATATCCATCCAAGTGTTTGGTACACTGTGGCCTAAAATTCTTCTTTCCTTTGAATTCTGACTTCCTTTACCATTTCACCACTGTACTTGCTGTTTTAAAAGTCACCCATGACCTCCTAATCACCAAATCCAGTCACTTTCCCCAGTCCTTTGGTTTTCTCAGGCCATTTGTGAAATATACTCCGTTCTATAGTAATAATATGATCTCATTTCTTGATTTTTCTACATCGTACTTCCTAATTCCCTATTTCTCTGAAAGTTTCTTCACATTTTTGACACCGTCTCTACTTCATTTTTCCTCTTAAACATACCTGTTGCCTATATCAGTTAGCTTGCAAATGGTATTTAAAAACAAATGGAACATTTTGGCCCATGTAATTGTCAAGTGCATGGATAGAATTGGTTTGAAGAGTGGTTTATTCAGAGGTCGTATCATTAGGGCTGAGATCCCATTTCTCTGCTGTCCTCTCAGCATTGTCCTCCTGTTTGGGCTTTATGCTCAAACTGGCTTTCCTCCTAATAAAAAGATCACTACCAGCAGTGTTCGTGATATAGCAACAGTGTTCATGTTATAGCCTTCTTCATTTACTTCCAAAGGGAGAGAGAAGACTTCTCTTCTCCTAGCCTTTTCCCAAGAGTCCTAAGCTCTACTTTGATTAAACAAACATAGAAGATCATCCTGCCAGGCCTGTAACAATACCTTTGTTCAGAGGGATGGAATTAATATGTGTCCTGGCCAATGGAGTGAATCCTATCTGAAAATAAGGACTGCAAGACAATGCAGGGAGGTGGAATGCATCCTGGTGAGATAACCAGTGTCGTCAAGGTTCTGTATGCTTTTCACTGTGAGTTCTTTTGGTGACCATATCCTTTATGATATAAATCCTCATTTCTGTATGGATGTTTCTCAGTTCTGTAACTCTACTTCCCATTTCCACTACTTGGCTGTGTATCTCTTATACGTACTGCCGTTAAGTTTAAGTCATACTCCACCTACCCTCACCTACTGTGTTTGTACGTTCATGTGTGTATTTGTATTCCTCTTCCTCCTGGTTTCTCTTTTCTAACTATCTTTCTATCTATCTAGCTAACTTTTCTATCTAACTATCTTTTCTAACTGTCTTTCTCTCAACCACCCAATCTTGAAACCCTGCAGTCATCTTGGTTCTTCTCCCACTGTCAATCACTTGCCAGATCTTGAATACATCTTGTAATAGTTAAGCCCCAAGTTACATAATACCCAGCTAACTGATTTAAACAGTATTGCACATAAAAACACATCCAGAATGAGAGGATTCCATGGTTAGTCAATTTAGCTGCACAATCATATTATCAAGGATCCAGGTGCTTTCCATCTTTGCTCGGCTATCCTTAGTGTGCTGACCTTTGGGCTCAGACTTGATCCATCATGCTTGCAGATGGCTCTTCCTGCTCCAGGCATCACATTCTCACACAGCTACCAAAGACAGGTAGAAGTTTGTCCTCTCATCTCTTGATTAGGCAAGTAAATTTTTCACGGAAGCCACATTTCAGATGTCCATCTTGGCATGCCTGTGCCTTAGTTGCAAGAAGGCTGGGGAAAACCAGTAAGTGGCATTTCAGTCTAGGTAGAGGGTAGGGCGATGGCTGAAGAGAAAGTTAACAGTGTCAGTGACAGTATTGTGTGGAGACATTTAAGAATTTTTAGACAGTAGTAGCAAACTTAAAGCACTCTTTACCCCAAGAGTTGATGTAAGCTATACATAGGATTTTGCCCAGTCATTTAGGTAGTCATAGATGACTGGTTAAAAATGGATGATTATGTAAAATTAGAATATTGAGCAGTATATCCTAGTTCTTATAAGATTGATGTCAAATATATTTAAGCATACTTGGTGGAGCCACTGTGAGAAACAGGCATATATGACAACTATGAAATAGAGTTGTGGTTCCCCTTGGGGATAGGAGATGGTTGGAAATACTATATGGGGACACTTTTGGTTGTCACAGTGACTGTGAAGTCCTACTGATAATGAGTGAATAGAGGCCTTGAAACACTAAGCATCCTGTGATGTTTGAAAACAAACAAACACAAAGCATTGTCCATTAAAAAATACCAGTAGTTCTGCTACACATAAACACACTGAAATTAGCAAAAGCTTTGCCTTTTGAAAGAATTCACTGAGATTCATCTGTGTTCTTATATTGCAAGTGACAGAAAACAAAATTCAGACTGGCTTTAAACAAAAAGGGAATGATTACGTCTTGTAGTTAAACTTAAGCTAAGGCTTTACCCAGTGGCTCACATGAAATCATCAAGGACTTGGCTCAATTTCTCTATGATTCCTTCTGCTCTGTCATTCCCCTTGTTTTGGTTTTATTCTTCGGCTAGCTTATCTCATGGTAGCAAATTACTGTAGCACTTTCACACTTAATACCCTCATTTCACATATAAAGTAAAATGAAAAATATCTTTTGTATTTGATATTGCAAGTATTTGTTGAACATCACCACTGAAACCTTCCTAAGAACCTCCTTAAAAAGTTTATCAGCTCCTCTATCATACTACAACTTTATAATCTATATGCCTTTATTATATATCTTACTCTGTGGATATTATTTTTCTGTCTCATGCATTACTCTGTATTGTCTTATGCATTACGCTTACCTTGTCTTAATTATCTTTGTATTCTTCATTTCTAAATGCCTAGGATACTCTTTGGCTTAGTGGTATACAGAAACCATTTATGAGAAGAATTAATGAATAATTTTGTACCTAACGTAGAAAGGAAGGTTATGAGAAAGGGCAGAGAAACATAAGAAGGCCCCATTCCTTCATCAGTTGTTATTGAATCCTAAATTATGTACATTGTACTCCTTATACCATTACAGCATGTATATGATGCTTTTGTGATTATAGAGTATGAATTCATTTGAAAGCCTTACTGAATTCTAGTAGTGTTTTTGTCATTGTTTTCTCAACAAAACTAAAAGCAATTATTTGTTTAACAAATAATTTTTGAGGGCCTGCTGGGTGCAGATAGTGTGGCAACAATAGTGAGCAAAACAGAGCCTGTGCTCTCTTTCTTAGAGCTTAAATTTTAGCGGGGGACATAGTAAACATTATACATGTACACTCACAGACACAAATAATATCAGGTAATATTGAAATATTACCTTGAAATATAATAAAATAGGTTCAGGGTATAAAGAATGTCAGGAGATGCTACTTTAGATAATTTGGTAAGGGAAGGGCTTTTTGAGAGGCCCAAATGAATGAAGTGATGGAGCCAGGAAACTGTGTTCATGAGTGAGATGGCTTGGACTGTTCTTGTCAGGATTTGAAATCAATGTTATGCTAGTCTCATAAAAGGAGCTGACCCTCATTTTCTGTTCTGGAAGAGTTTGCATACAACTGGAAAGATTTCTTCCTTAAATGTTTGTTATAACATGGCAGAGAAGCCATCTGGGCTGGGAGTTTTGTTTATGGAAAGGTTTTATTTTTTTAATTGATGCATAATATTTGTATGTATGGGGTACATGTAATATTTGGATACATGTATAGAATATATAATGATCAAGTCAAGGTATTAAGAATATCCATCACCTCCAGCATTTATCATTTCTTTGTGTTGGGAGGAAAGGTTTTTAATTACTAATTCAATTTCTCATTTTTAAGCCTATTCAAGTTTTCAGTCTTGTGAATATTTTGGTAATTTTTCCTCTAAAGATTTGTCCTTTTCATTTAAGTTTTTTAATTTACTAGTATACAGTTGTTTATAATAAACATTCTATTGCCCTTTTAATGGCTACGGGAAAGGATTCCCTTTCCATGTCTGACATAGGTTATTTGTACCTTCTCTTTTTCCTTTATCAGTCTCACCAGAGATTTAGTAGTCTTTTCAAAGAACCAAATTTTGAATTTTGCTGACCCTTGCTATTATATGTTTATTTTCTTTTGCATTAATATCTACTCCGTATTACCTTTCCTTCTACTTTATTGGAGTTTACTTTGTTCTTTTACTAACCTCTTTGTAGTTCATTACTTTTCTGTATTTCTTCCTTTTAAGCACTGGTTTAGCTAGCTAGCTATATTACTGGTTTGAGTATGTAATATTTTTTGGTATGTAGTATTTCTATAATTCACTTTTAAATGTTTTCAGATTTTCATTATAATTTCTACTTTGAATTTTGCATTATTTGGCAGAATTATATTCTTGATTTCTAAACACATGGAGATGTTCTAGTTATTTGTTTTTAATTTCTAACATCATTACAGTGTAATCCAAGAACAAACTATTTCAAAAGCCTGTTATTTCAGACTTTTAAAGTTTGAGATCTGTATATTATCCAGTATATCATCTTTTTTTTTTTTTTTTTTATCTCTGCAGTTATTGAGTATAGTGTTCTGTATTTTTTCATTAGGTCATATTTGTTAATCCTGTATTTCAAATCGTAAGTATTATTAGTGATCTTTTGTGTGCTTGTATCAATTACTGAAAAGGTGTGTTAAGATATTCCATTATGATTGTGGATTTAATTATTTCCCCTTGTTCTCTCAACTTTTAGTTTATATATATGAGATTATGCTATTAGATGCATAATAGCTGTAATCTCAGTGATTTAACATTATGAAGTGTTCCTCTTCTATTGTGATAGTACTTTTTGCTGTAGGGTGTAGTTGGGATTAATATAACAGCACCAGCTTTCTTTTTATTATTGATTGCATGGTATATCTTTTTCCATTCTTTCACTTCCAACCTTTCTGTATTCTTATGTTTTAGGTGTGTCTCTTGTGTGATGTGGTTGGATTTAAATCTCTCATCTTATTACGGACTTTTCATTTGTCCTGTTAATTGTTCTCTTTTCTCTCCATTCGTGCCATTTAGATTAATTGGCTCTTTTATCATTCTGATTTTTCCCCTCATTATTTGGAGGTTATGACCTCTATTTCTCTTCTTTTGTTACTCTAGAAATTACAATATACATCTTACAAAGTCTAATGTCAATCAAGACCTTAATCCTCTTCCCAGATGATGTATTTTAATTCTACTTACTTGCAGCCCTACTCATATAGCATTACTGTTATGCCTTTTAATTCATTCTTATTTATTCCCTTTCTCCTTCATCGTTGTTATTGTTTTATACTGTCAGTCTTCTATTTAGATTATGTCTTTACTGTCTTTTTACTTTTTTAGATCTTCCACTTAGGATCTAAATAATCTAAGATACACCCTTTAGAATTTCATTTGATCTGCTGGGAAATGTTTTTATTTTACCTCATTCTTGAAGGATATTTTTGCTAGGTACAGAATTCTAAGTTAGCAATTACTCTATTTTAGCACATTCTAAGTTGGTGGTTACTTTATTTCAGCACTTTCCATTGCTATTCAGCTCTTTGTCCTTTTACAAAGAGGAAAATCTATGATTTTCCTCTGGCTGCTTTTAGGACTTTTATCTTTGTCTTTGTCTTTCTTTTGTTTTACTAGGCTGTGATTAGGCACAGGATTCTTTGGGCTGCATGAATGTGTGGATTGGTGTTTTTATCTGTCCTGGAAATTTCTTAGCCATTATTTTTTAAAATCCTGCCTTTGCCTCATATTCTCGCTTCTGTCCTTTTGGGACTCCAGTTTAGTACGATATACCCTCTTTTCTGGTTTTTCCCTTCTTTTTGTCTTCAAGGCTTCATTCTGGATGGTTTCTTCTGACTGATCTTCAGTTTGCATTTTTTCACCTGTATCTAATCTGTTGTTAACTCATCCAGTAAGTACTTAACTTGGATTATTTTATTTTTTTGGTTCTAGAATTTTTATTTGGTTCTTTTTCAAATCTGTTTCACTTTTTATAGTTTTCAGTTTTAAGCAAAAATATTTGTTTGACTTTTATCCCCTTGAATCTAGTAAGCCTAATTATTTTTCCAGTCTGTGTCTGATAATTTCAATGTTGCAAAGTCCCTGTGGATCTGATACAGTTGTCTGTTGTAGAAGTAATTTGAAGAAGATTTTCATTTGCTATTGCCAAGTTCCTGGAGGTGTGAGACCATCTTAATCAAATTTCAAATCTTTAACTTTCCTGGGCCACCTAGATGACTTGAAACTGGTCTCAGTCCATGGTTTCCTTCTGGTTCCTTCTTTTTGTTTTATGTTTTGTTTTGAGACAAGCCTCGTTCTGTTGCCTCGGTTAGAGTGTAGTGGTGTCATCATAGCTCACTGCAGCCTCAAACTCCTGGGCTCAAGTGATCCTCCTGCCTTAGCCACCCGAGTAGCTGGGACTACAGGTGCACACCACCATACCAGGCTAATTTTTCTATTTTTTGTAGAGACAGGGTCTCGCTCTTGCTCAGGCTGGTCTTGAACTCCCGGTCTCAAGTGATCCTCCTGCATTGGCCTCCCAAAGTGCTAGGATTACAGGTGTGAACCACCACACCCAGCCTTGATTCCTTCTTACTTTTAGGGTGCAGCCCTTTAGAGTCTCAGCCCAAAGCCAAGGATGTTTTCACTGCATTCCTCACTGTGGGTTGGTTTCAGACTCTAACTTTGGTGTTCCCACTTCTGCAGTGCAGGCAACAGACAACAAAGCTCAGCCTCTTAAATGTTGCATCTTGTTGACAAACTCACAAAAGGCAAAAACTGAGATTCCCTTTCTAGTTTCCTGATTTCTAGTGGATTTGAGCTGATTATTCATTCCTCATTATGTTGGTAGTTATTTGATGTTTTAAAGATTATTTGAATATCTTAGGTAGCTTTTTAAATTGTCTTCAGAAGGACAGTTGGTCTGAATTGCCTGGTCTGCTGTTTCTACAAGTGGAAGTACAAATATTTCATTGAGGTTAGAAATTCTACTAGGCAAACTAAGCCATAGTAGTCTTCACATAAATTGACATTCTTCTGTGGTTGGGAGGTGTTGAAAATTTGGTATAACATACCAATATATTTTTATTTTATAGATATTTGACTTACTGTTAGTCACAGTCATTAGTATGAAATGTCATCCATTTCTTCATGATTGAATTGATTTGTCAACAAAATACGAAACTAGCTTTCTTGTAAGAAAACTTACAATTCCTGTGTTTGTTTACTTGATTTTTTTCTCTCTGCTAAAAGAAAATACTAAGTTGAAAATTCATATTAATTATAAGTTCCTTTGCTTCTCTTCTATATTAGATTTAAATAGCTTTGTTTTAAATTTGCTCACTTACCTTCAAAAAACTTAAGAATGAAATGAGGCAGATAGAACTGGAAGAGACCCTACATAGCATTAAGTCTCTCATGTTCCCTCCCATCCTACCCATCTCCTTTTTAAACATGTGAAAAGTGAAAACAGAGGCCTAGGGAAAATTAGTGACTGACTTGCTTAAAGTTATACTGGACTAAAATCCAGATCTTTCCCCCTTCCTAGTTTCTTGAAGTTCTTTTCAGCCATATATACAAGGCATCTATACAAGGCATAGCTAAGATGATGATTTATCAGTAACTTTTAATTATAAATTATTAATGCATCTTGATTATTCATATATTTATTATAAATGCAGTTAATTTTATATCCTAAATTCAATTTATGAGTCTAGTGTTTTAATTCCTTAAAGTCTGCTGTCTGTGACTAAATTCAGAATCCATTGCACAAGTGATGGTATTGGCCTTTCATAGGAGCAGGGGTACTTGGGTAGGAGATATATGAAGGAATTTTTCTCCATTAGCTTTTTTTTTTTTTTTTTTTACAGCCAACATCATACTGATCCATTAGCTTTTATATTTTCAGTGAAGTAGGTGTTCAACAGAGAGTGATATAGATAGTAAAATAGGTCTGTTACAAGTTTGGGGAGACAAAAAAGGTATGAAGAATTTAGAGTGTGGCAACTCAAACTTTCTAAGAAACACAGGAGCCCGCTAAGCAGTGTTGAATATCTTATCATATGTATGATTGTGAATTTAAAGTGAAACCCACCAGCCTTGTAACCTGATTTTTCTCCCTTCCTGTATAATAAGCTGCTGTGGTATAGGCATGCAACCAGAGTCGGGATTTTACTAGGTAATAGAGGGAGAGAGGAGTAAGGGGTTTGAGTGTTTCAAAGAGAGTGGTTATTGTTGGATCTAAAGAGCAAAGTGAAGATGAAAGTAATGGATGGTGAAAATGATGAGATCATTTTTATTGGATTGGAGAACTCAATAAGGTCAGAGAATGTTGAGTTTAGTGATAGAATGAGGTTAGGAGGTACAGTTCACAGACTGGAAGTGTGTTATTGGGATTTTTGGTTAAGATTTTGAAGTTGATGCAGTTATTGATGATGACAAGGCCCTGAGTGGATCATGGAAGTGGATGTTTGAAGGTTGAAAAAGTTAAGGAACTAAGAAGCCAGGGTATCAGATGAGTAATCCACATAGACTTTGAAGGCACTGAGAGTGATAATGGGGGCAAGAATGGAGAGGAGTGCTGGGGGCAATAGAGGGTACATAGCTGAGTATTGTGTCAGAAGATCTTGAGTGTTTAAGGAAGTAGGACAAATGGTTTGGAAGTGGTAATGGATGCAAGGAGCACATCTTTTGCCTCCCTCTAGACTCCTTCAGTATCCTACCCTATCTCCTGACCTATAGTGAGTGCTTGGATGTGAGGAAAAAAGTCCTCTCTTGAGAAAGCTGCAAAGAAAGTGGTATCACCACATTTCAACTAAGTAGGTAAAGATGATATTCATTGAAGAGTTTGAAGTTATAGGGGAGTTAGTTGATTAATTTCTTGGCATAGTAATCTGTTGTACTTTTAGTACAGTAGTACTGAAGTAGTATACTGTTTGATTTTGTGAATTACATAAATTTCTATGTAAATATTTTAAACACTATCAAACCTGTTATGGTGAAATTCACATTTTCTTTTGTGGAAGGGGAAAACATAAAGAAAATAGTAGTAGTTCAGAAATCCAAACATCTGCCATGGTCCAATAGGATTAATGCTGACTGTAATGATTATGTCCTCAGCCCTGCCCACAAAAGACCATTTAATTCATATGTAGTATTAACTGCTGTATCCACCATGTATAACATTGAATAATGCTATTTCTAGAGAAAAAATGTGTTCAGCTTTTGAATTTGGGATGTCAGGAACATTTCATCTCTTTTTGTTGCCCTGGAGTGAGAGTTTTCCTTTTTACCTTTCCATTACTACCCCTCCCTTACTTTTGCCAGGCAATTAAAGTGGGATTTACCTACTTCTTACCTACTGCTCTTGTGAAGGTCAAGGGTTTAATGATTAGAAATGAGACTAGAATTCACATGAAAAAGAAAGCAAGGTTTCAGGAAGTTAGGGGATAAGAAACTATCTGAGGAATGATTTGATCTTTTAATGGCTCCCTATCACTAATCCTAAAGCAAGCAAGCACAGAATGTTTTTAGAGTTTTATGGTCTCTTATTATTAGTAAAGATGGAAAAATGAATCAGAAATAAGCAGGCTATCCTGTGCTTTTTCTTTTTTCACTTGTATTTTAAAGGTGTACTCTTCATTCGCTCAATAAATTTAATTTCTACTAGATAGCTGGGACAGGCCTTGTCTAGTTATGAAGACAGAGCTTCTTGTTCAGAAGCTCACAGTCTAATGGGGGGAAATAGAAGTTGAGTTGATAATTGATTTAAGTTCTATGGGAACATAGAGGGAAAAACACCTGGCTCCTTGGGATAGTTAGAGACAGATTCACAAAATTGGGTATTGAAGTATGCGAGGTAGTTCATTCATATTCTACCAGTTTTTGAGTACTTACTTTGGACCAGGCACAATACTAGAATACTGTTGGTAATACAGTGATGATATACAAGACAAGAGCCTTTTCCTTAGGCAGCTTAGTGAGAAAAACCATTAAACAGGTAATCCCAAGTGTGTGGTAAATGAGATAGCTGGTAAGTGCAGGGACCTCTGGAAACAGTGGATTGGGGATAGGGGAAGATTTAACTCTGGCAAGGGGACTTAGGGAAGGCTTTTGGGAGATGTCATCTAAATTGGGTCCCCAAAAATGGGTCCACATTAGCTAGGTAAAAAAGCAGAGGAAAGAACCTTCCAGTAAATAAAATAGTGTGGGGCTGAGAAAAAGAAAATAAAAATAAAATTGTGTATGTGGTGAGTTGGTGGTGAGAGCACAGGAATCCAAGTGTTTGGAGTATAGCTGGAGTTGATGAGTGAGTAGGGGTAGGGGTGTACAGGTGTGAAGGGCCTAAATCATAAAGGACCTTACATGTAGTGCTAATGAGCTTGGACTTGTAGTTTGTCACCATTTGAGTGCTATGAAAAGTAGCAAAGATTATCTTGAAGAGTCTTTCTAGCAGTTGGCAATTATGGATTATTTTTGATAAGTATACCTTAGGGCTATTTTTTGTTAATGTAAAAGTAGTTCAGGTAACTGTTAAAGATTTAAACAGTAAAAGAATGCCACTCAGTTCTACTCCCCAGAGGAAACCACTGTTAAGTTTCTTGAGTATTTTTAAAAACATTTCAAGCAGCATGTGTTTCTTAATACTTACTAGAATAGTGTTAGAAAAAAACTATTTCAAAAGCAGAAGGAAAATCAACCTTCCTAGCTTCTAGGCAAATAGATTTTATATAGAACATTTCTGTAAAATAAATGGTTGACAAATCCAGCCAAGTTGTTTTATCATTGCATAGGAAACTCTTTTAAAGAACCTTGTGTTCTCTGTTATTAATGTTTTTTAAAAAAGTGTCAGAAAGATCCCCTTTCTGTGGAAGTCTCAAGTGTTTTATTGAGCAGATCTGTTTGAATTAAATAGCAGACCTTCTTTGGGAAAAGATTATGAAAGAAAGTCTTTACCATATTGTATGAGATATAGACTGGTTTGGGATCAAGGTGCTTATTGATAGCTGGTGTCTATTGAGAAAGGTATTTGAATGTGAAATGAAATTTAGTCCAATTCTTAAATCTTACCTTTTGCTTCTGTAGAGTCTATATGACAGTTGAAATGACTCTACCTGCCTTGGAGTACTTTAGCAGAGAAAGTTTAAAAAGAGTTATAAAGTAAATATGAAGTTTTAGTTTTAAAAACATTAATCTATGTTGAAAGAAGAAATTACATGTATTAAGTTGCCTTGATTTTATTTTCTCTCTTCTGAGAACATAATATTAAATGTTCATTATGAACTCTTTTATTACATGACTCAGTTTCCTAATCCTTAAAATGAATCTATATATCAGGTACTATTAGGGGTGGTCTAGGTGACCCAGTGGTTTCTGATTTGATTGACACAGGTTGGTAACACTAGGTAGATTTTTTTTTCATTTTACTTAATAATAAGTTTGGACTACTGAGCCTATAATAGCAAACATTTATCCTCAGACATTCAGAAGCAAAATGATTTTATAGTCTATACTTTGCCTTTTATGTTAAAATTCGGCATAAAGCAAGAGGAAGAGAAGACATTCAAAAAGGGAGAAAATAGTATAGCATTAGGCAATGCCATCTGTAATTGGTATATAGGGTGTTTAAAAAGTATATTTCCTCATTCAAAGTAAGAATTTGGGGATATTGGTATGAGAATAAAAATCTTTTGATCCAAGGATTTAGTTTAAAGTTCTAATAAATAAATGCCATCATTACAGCCTTTACTTATTCTTTCATATACACCAAATTTTGTGGGGTTTTCTTTCCTTTTTATTTTTTAGTAGACTTAAGTGGGGTACAAGTTGAGTTCTGTTACATGTATATGTTGTATAGTGATGGAGTCTGGGCTTTTGGTGCACCGTCACCCAAGTAGTGTATATTTTACCCCATAGGTAATTTTTCATCCCTCATCCCCTCCTAGCCTCTCCCCTTGTGAGTCTCCAGTGTTTATGATACCACTTGGTATGCCCTTGGGTAGCTGTAGTTTAGCTCCCACTTACAAATGAGAACATGTGGCATGTATTTTTCAGTTTGTGAATTACTTAGGATAATGGGCACCAGTTCCATCCAAGTTGCTACAAAAGACATGATTTCATTCTTTCTGATTGCTGAGTAGTACTTCGTGGTATATACCACATTTTCTTTATTCACTCGTCAGCTGATGGGCACTTAGGTTGATTCCATATCTTTGTGATTGTGAATTGTGCTACAATAAACATACAAGTGTAGGTATCTTTTTAATATAATGATGTTTTTTCCTCTCAGTAGATACCCAGCAATCGGGATTGCAGGATCAAATGGTAGATCTACTTTTAGTTCTTTGAGAAATCTCCATATTGATCTCCATAGAGTTGTGCTAATTTGCATTCCCTCCAATAGTGTATATGTGTTCCCTTTTCACTGCATCCAAGCCAATGTCTATTGGTTTTTGACTTTTTAATAATGGTCATTCTAATTGGAGTAAGATGGTATCTCACATGGTTTTAATTTGAATTTCCCTAATTACTAATGATGTTGAGCATTTTTTAATGTTTTTGGCCATTTGTATGTTTTCTTTTGAAAAATGCCAGTTTGTGTCATTTGCCCACTTTTTAATGGGGTGGGTTTTTTTTTTTTCTTGGCGAGTTTTTTGAGTTCCTTATAGATTCTTTCCTTCGTCAGACACACAGTTTGTGAATATTTTCTCCCATTCTGTTTTACTCTTTTGATTATTTCTTTTGCTGTGCAGAAGCTTTTTAGTTTAAGTCTCATTTGTCTATTTTTGGGTTTTTTGCACTTGCTTTTGGAGTCTTAGTCGTAAATTCTTTGCGTAGACCAATGTCCAGAGGAGTTTTTCCTAGGTTTTCTTCTAGGATTTTTATTGTTTCATTTCTGACATTTAAGTCTTTAATCCTTCTTGAGTTAATTTTTGTATATGATGAGAGAGAAGGATCCAGTTTCATTCTTCTGCATATGACTATCCAGTTTTCCCAGCACCATTTATTGAATAGTGTGTCCTTTCCCCAGTGTATGTTTTTGTCTGCTTTGTCGAAGATCAGTTTGTTGTAAGTATATGGCTTTATTTCTAGGTTCTCTATTTTGTTCCATTGATTATGTGTCTACTTTTATGCCAATTTAATGCTGTTTTGGGTACTGTAGCCTTGTAGTCAGGTAATGTGATACCTCCAGTTTTGTTCTTTTTGCTTAGGATTGCTTTGGCCATTTGGGCTCTTTTTTTGGTTCCATATGAATTTTAGAATTGTTTTTTCTAATTCTGTGAAAAATGATGTTGTTATTTTGAGAGGAATTGCATTGAATCTGTAGATTGCTTTGGGCACTATGGTCATTTTAACAATATTGATTTTTCTGGTCCATGAGCATGGAATATTTTCCATTTGTTTGTGTCATCTATAGTTTATTTCATCAGTGATTTGTAGTTCTCCTTGTAGAGATATTTCCCCTCCTTGATTAAATTTATTCCTAGGGTTTTGTTTTGTTTGTCTTTGTTTTTTGCAGCTATTGTAAATGGGATTGAGTTCTTGATTTGATTTTCAGCTTGGTTGTTGTTGGTATATAGAAATGCTGTTGATTTTCGCACAATGATTTTATAACCTGAGACTTTGTTGAATTCATTTATCAAATCTAGGAGTCTTTTGGAGGAGTCCTTGGGGTTTTCTAGGTATACGATCATATCATCAACAAACAGACATAATTTGACTTCCTCTTTTCCAATTTGGGTACCCTTTGTTTCTTTCTCTTGCCTGATTGCTCTGTCTAGGACTTCCAGTACCATGTTAAACAGAAGTGCTGAAAGTGAGCATCCTTGTCTTGTTCCAGTTCTCAGGAGGAATGCTTTCAACTTTTTCCCATTCATACGATATTGGGCATGGGTTTGTCAGATACGGCTTTTATTATTTTGAGATATGTTCCTTCTATGTTGAGTTTTTTGAGGGTTTTTATAATGAGGGGATGCCGGATTTTGTTGAATGCTTTTTCCGCATCTATTGAGATGATCATATGGTTTTAATTTTTAATTCTGTTTATGTAGTGAATCATATTTATCGACTTGAATATGTTGAACCATCCTTGTGACCCTGGGATGAAACCCACTTGATTGTGGTGAATTACCCTTTTGATGTGCTGTTGGATTCAGTTTGCTAGTATTTTGTTGAGGATTTTTGCATCCCTATTCATCAGAGATACTGGTTTTCTTCTTCTGTTGCATCTATTCCTGGCTTTGGTATCAGGGTGATACTGACTTCATAGAATGAATTAGGAAGGATTCCCTCCTTCTCGGTCTTTTGGAATAGTTTCAGTGTTCCAAAGGATCACAATTGGCACCAGTTCTTCTTTGTACATCTAGTAGAATTCAGCTGTGAATCCATCTGGTTCTGAGCTTTTTTTTGTTGGGAGATTTCTTATTACTGATTCAGTCTCACTACCTGTTATTGATCTGTTCAGGAGTTCTATTTCTTCCTGGTTCAGTCTCAGGAGGTTGTATATGTTCAGGAATTCACCTGTTTTCTCTAGGTTTTCTAGTTGTGAGCATATAGCTGTTCATAAGTTTCTGCTGATATTTTATATTTCTGTGGTGTCTGTGATAATGTCTCCTTTTTCATTTCTGATTGTGTTTGTTTAGATGATCTCTCTTCTTGATTATGAAATTTTGTTTTTAACATCAATTAAAATTGGGTTTTTCCTTATAATTCTGATGTATTTCAAGGACAGGTTCATATGTTATAAATTGATAAATGATTTACCAGGAAACTAGGTGTTTTATGATATTTTAAATGGTAAAGAAATAATCACTTAAATCTTGTTTTCCTGGGATAGAGGCTTTTTTAAAAAAAACTCATTCTATGTGCTCCTTTTTCTTGAATACTTAGTGATACCATAAACATTTGGTGCTGTTTTGGTGACCTTAAGTCACTGAGTTTTTTGTGTTAAAATGATATCTTTATGAATACAATTTATGTTTGTATTGTAAAATACAAGGTAAAATTGTACCTTCAGAGCAATCTTGTAACTGTTTTAGGTTTTAGGTAAAGATCAAAGTTAAAAAACATTAAAGAAGACATACTTAAAAAAAAAGGCAAGCATATAATCTTGTTTTAAACATTTAACTTTAAAAAGTTACTCAGAATTTTTTTTCTCTGCTAGGAAAAGGATAGTTTAAAACATTGCATGCCCTAAAACTGCAGCCTTACCAGATGAGGACAAGTTAAGAATTTAGAAAAAAAGTTTCCTTACTTATATATAAATATTTGGATATTTTGTTAGGTAAAGTGCTTGCCAAAGGTGATTTTGTTTTTTGTTTGGTTTTTTGGTGGTGGTGGTTTTTGCACTAGAGTAAATTCACATGTGAATGTTTTTTGTTTTATTAACAATGTGGAATTAATAACTGTTGTCAAATTTTCCAAAATGATACCAAATAAAATAAAATTCCTTATAAATTCCTTATATATCATATAGTATATAATTTAGTGGGGTTTTTTTTCCTGCAATCATATTTTCCAGTTGAAAAAGCTTTTGGCCATTAAGTTTAACTATAAATTAGTAATAGTATGCATATGGTTTCTTATTTCTCCTCTTGAGTAGGCACTAGAAACTAGTCCTGTCAATCTTTGTGGATCTTGTTCTAATCATGTATCCCTTCTATTTAAAACACGTTTTTTTTTAATTGCCTATAGGATGAAGTCTAAATTTTTTAACCTAACAGATAAGATTGAAATCTCTGCCCAGAAAAATTCCTAAACATCGTTCGACGCTAGTTCTGTTTCTGCTTTCTCTCTGAACGCTTTCTCGATTACCTATCCAGTCTCCCATTCTTTAACAATCCATTGCCTTGTATTAAAACTTTTGTTGTAAATGTCTTAGTCCCCTACTAGATTATAAGTTGATGTCTTATTCATTGTTATAGCATCTACATTCATACATTGAACAAAAAGCACCATACACTGTTCTAGATGTGAGGGAACAGTGCAGTAAAATCTAGTTTCTTGTCCTCAAGGAATTTATATTCCAATTTGGGAAATAATGCTGAGGGAGACAAAATTAAACAAATACACAGATACATAGATGGAGCTTTTCAGATCTCAAATACTTTGAATATGAAATTCCATGATATATATGGTAGAAAATTTGAGGATGGTAGCAGTGTTGATAAGGTGATCATGGACGGTCTCTTTGAAGATGTGACATTTATGCTAAGACCTAAATGATATAAAGGAGGAATCATCTGAATATTTGGTAACAAGAGTTTCTCAGGCTGAAGGAAAGTAGTTCTAAGGTATAAGAAAGAGGGAAGGGGGAGGGGATGGGGAAGCGGTAGGAGTGAGATCTAGATTATGCAGAGTTATAAACCAACATAAATAATTTGAAATTTATTCTAATTTCATTGGGAAGCCAGTGAAGGGTTTGAACTTTTTAAGGGTCCATGTGATTACATTGGGTCTACCCAATCTCCCTATTTTAGGGCCAGCTAATTAATAACCTTAATTACATCTGCCAAGTTCCTTTTACCATGTAATGTAGTATATTTATTAGAGTAACACACGGGGCAAGACCTGGGGGGCAAAATTCTGCCTAATTTTGCATAAATAGGTTTTATTTAACCTAATACCTATCTAATGTCTTACAAGGGCGGTGAAGCAGAACTACCTCAGGATAACTGTTACTGAGTTGTCACAGTTTTTCTGATTTTTTTTTTTTTTTTTTTTTTGATTTACTGATGTGCCCACTACTGGGCATTACCTTGTACTTGCCACACCCTGTCCCCTGTAATATAACCCCAAACTCTGTTTCTCTTTAGTTATTTAACTAAATTAACATTATGATGTCTCCTGCATTAAAGAAACTTTGTTAAAGATGTCTTACCAGAAATATCTGTATTTTATCACTGATAAAGATTGATGGGTAAAGGGGATTCATTGTGGATTCCCAAAGGACATTTTCAAAGCTATTTTAGTTTCTGATTATAAAAAATACATTAATTCAATAAATATTTATTGAGCACCTACTACTGCACAACCAGTTACTACAGTAAGCATCAGGTACTACAAGTAGCTTCTTAAAAGGGATGAGGCTATGAAGGAATACAAGCTGCTCTGGGAGATACCATAGGTGAATCTAATTTAGTTGAGTGTAATGACACACTCATGAGGCCTAGAGGGTGAGGCAGTGTAATCAACATTGGCTTGAGAATCAGACTAACAATTCACTGTGTTGTGGACTTGGATAAGCTTTGAAGTTTCTTTGAGTCTCAGTTCTTGATGTGTGTGAATAGTGATATTTTTATCTATACAGAAGTGTTGTTAGGATTAGATGAGATTATATATATGAAAATGCCTAAGATAACGTCTACCACTGGTCTTAGAAGCAGATTTATCATGAAACTAGTGAAGTTTAGTGAACTTAATTGCATGACTCTTTCTAAGGTCCTAGCCATGTTGAGTAAATTTTTATTTTTCCTAAGGAACCCCTCCTCCCCTATTTATATATGCTCCTGTCCTCCACAAAATCAGCTTAAAAGAGAAATAAATGTTAATTTCTCTCTTCTTCAAATGTTGTGACTTCAGTTTGTATCCAACCTAGAAGTACTTAACTTAAAAAAATTATAGAAATTGTATGTGTTAAGTTATGGGAAATTTTTTTTTCTTTTGAGATTTTTTTTTTTCTTTCTTGTTCTGTTGCCCAGCTGGAGTGCTGTGGCCTCATCGTAGCTCACTGCAACCTTGAACTCCTGGGCTCAAGCAATCCTCCTGCCAAAGCCTCCCAAGTAGCTGTGACTGCAGACACACATCACCATGCCCGGCTAATTTTTCTATTTTTTGTAAAGACGAGGTCTCAGTCTTGCACTTGCTCAGGCTAGTCTCATACTCCTGGCCCCAAGTGATCCTCCCACCTCAGCCTCCCAGAGTACTAGCATTACAGGCATGAGCCACTGCACCTGGCAAAGTTATGGGAATTTTATACAATTAAAATTCTATGCCCAGGGAGGATCATTTTGACATTTTGATTATCTCTTGCTGGTTTTCTCTGTGTACATGTATAATTCATTTTTTTCTTGGAATTCATATTTTTTTATTTATTCTTATTTTTTTAATTCAGGATATTATGGGAGTACAAACATTTTGGTTACATGTAATGCATTTGCCTCACCCAAGCCAAGGCTACAAGCATGTCCTTGTCCCATATAGTGCACTCCGCTTCCATTAGTTCTGGGTTTACCCCCTCCACCTGACTGGCACCCAGTGAGTATTACTACCATGTGAACACCTTAGTGTTGATCAGTTAGTACCAATTTGATGGCGAGTATGCATGTTTTTCCATCCTTGTGATACCTCACTTCAAAGGATTGTATAATTAATTTTTTAAAAAGCTAGTTGGTATTAAGCATACAATATTCTGCATTTTCACCTAATATCACATGAATTATATAAAACAATTATATATCATCTAATTATCTAATATAACATAATTTTAATCATCCTATAAATGTTCCAGAGGAATAATTAACCAAGCCGTTGTTAGCAATTATTGAGGTTTTTTTCTGTCATTTCAATAGTGTAAATAATGTCAAATATCTTTAAATTATAAATCTTTGTGCATGAGTCTGTACATAGAATAATTTCTTTTAATTGGGCTTGCTTGGGTATAAGCATTGTCTTTGCCTGTTTTCTGCTGCAGTAACAGAATACCTGAGACTGGGTAATTTATAATGAACAGAAATTTACTGGTTCATGATTCTGGAACCTGGGAAGTCCAAGAGCGTGGCACCGGCACCTGGCAAGGGCCTTCTTACTGTGTCATTTCATGGCAGGAGGAAGGGCAAGAGATCAAACTTGCAGCCTCAAGCCCTTTTATAATCAGCATTAATCCATTCATGAGAGTGGAACACAAACATCTCCCGTTAAGCCCCGCCTTCCAACACTGTTGTATTGGGGATTAAGTTTCCAACACATGCTTTTTGGGGGACATATTCAAACCATAGCAAGCATTTTGAAACATTTTAAAGACTTTTGAAAGATATTGCCTATTTTCATGTATCCTCACTGACCCTGCAATATTACTTTAAAATGTCATTGCCTATTTAATAGGTCAGATGGCACTCTTGTTTTTATTGCTAGTTCTTTGATTCCTTAAGGTGATAAAACATTGTTCTATATGCATTTTTTGTATACATGTTTTTCATATGTATTTTTTCTGATGTTAATTTCCAGTATGTATACAAGGTGCCTAGAAAGCTTTCTGATACCCATCATGAGATACAATATAAAATCAGGCGTGGGCTCTTCCTTTGAGATTTTTATCATCATGAATGGGATAGGAGATGTACACACAGAGGTACGAAATGTGCTTGTGCCATAAAAGAGGTAGGAACAGTGGAGGGAAGAAGAGGGTGAATTGACTCTAGGTGGGATGGTAGATTACTTCATAGAAATTTATGTTTGAGCTGAACCTTAATTTGGACCAGTAGAGCAATTAATAATCTTTTACTTTTAAAAAGTATTTCACAGTTCATAAAAGCTTGCTCACAATTACACATTTGATCCTTATAACAGCTCTGTAAAATAAGCCAAACAGATAGTTATTCCCATTTTACAAATATGAAGGAATAATCAAGTCTTAGAAAGGTTAAGTGACTTTTCCACAGTCATAGAGCTACAAAATGAAAGATTCAGAACTTAAACCTAAATCTTCAATCTCCACATGCTGAAGTCTTCTAATATATCACATTAGGCTAGCAAAGAGTTGTAAGAGTAAGAAGCTATAGATTTTAGAAATGGCTGATTATTTAGTTAATTTGATTATTTATTAGGATAAAGGTTCTGAAGTAGTTGGAGGTAAACCTATAGTGTGGTAGGCAGAATAATGGCTCCCCAGAGATATCTACTTCCTAGTCCCCGGAACCTGTGAATGTTAGGTTATGTGACAAAGGGGAACTAAGGTTGCTAATCAGGTGATGGGAAAATAGGGAGATTATCCTGGATTATCAAGGGGAACCCAATGTAAGGGTCTTTAACATGGTTCCGTAGGAGTGGAAGAGGGAGTCAGAGAAGGAGATATGATAGAATCAGAGTCCTTTGGAGTGGAAGGACTCAACCCACCGTTGCTAGCTTTGAAGATGGAGGCAAAGGGCTATGAACAAAGAAATGCTGTCCATCTCTAGAAGGTGGAAAGGGCAAGGAAACAGATTCTTCCTTAGAGCCTCCAAAAAGGAGTGCAGCCCTGTAAACACCTTGATTTTAGCCAAGTGAGACCCATCTTGGACTTCTGAACTATAAAACTGTGAGATATTAAATTTATGTTGTTTTAATCCACTAAATTTGTGGTAATTTGTTGTGGCAGCCATAGGAAACTTAATATACTTAGAAAATATTTTTAGTGTAGAAAAGACTAATTGACATGGCCTTCAGGGTACTCCATGACTAAACTCCAAACTATCTCACTTCCACTGTCAGCAGTGGAAAACCATGGAACGTTCTTGAACAGGAGTGTAAAAAAAAGATCTTAATATTTGCTGATTAGAGAGGAGAGAGATTGGAGGAGAAAAAATAATAGCATTGGGCCTTTACATTGACCCTTATATTGGGCCCCCTCGATAAATTCTATTGTTGATGCTAGGAATGCTTCTGAGACTGTCACCTCTTGAGGTAACACAGAACACACAGATAAGTCTGGCTTATAGCAGACTGTGAATGTATTTCTCTCCTACTTAGTTTATACATCACTAAAAATCTCATTGCCATTGTAACATTTCACCTCCTTCTCATGTCCCATGAAAAGTATAGAAAAGTCTTCACAGCCAATTTGGCCTTGGAAATCT
This sequence comes from Varecia variegata, assembly GCA_028533085.1. Lineage (NCBI taxonomy): Eukaryota > Metazoa > Chordata > Mammalia > Primates > Lemuridae > Varecia > Varecia variegata. Next base: position 105,148,431 of record CM052439.1, on the reverse strand, counting down.
AACTCATTTTATTCTCTTCTTATGCTTTTCCATCATACCATAACCTAGCATAAATCTAAATAAATCTGAGCTTTATTTGATGCTTTATCTCCTATAGAAGTCAAATTTACATTAGCAACTGCCTTTTCAATGCATAGTTATGATTTTTAAAGAAAAAAAAAATACAGTAGCTCATGCCTGTATTCCCAGCACTTTGGGAGGCTGAGATGGAAGGATTGCTTGAGCCCACAAGTTCAAGATCAGCCTGGGCAACACAGCCAGACTCTGTCTCCTTAAAAAAAAAAAAAATTTAGCCAGGCATGATGGCACACACCCTGTAGTCCCAGCTACTTGGGAGGCTGAGGCAGGAGAATTGGTTGAGCACAGGAGTTCAGGGTTGGAATGAGCTATGATAATGCCATTGTACTTTAACCTGGGCGACAGAGTGAGAGTCTGTCATCAAAAAAAAAAACAACTCCTTTGATCTCTATAGACACGTCTTCAGTAAAGAGAAACAGTTAAGTTTATTGATAAAGCACAGGAGTCAATTACGGCAACTGAAAGGAGCACTAATTTTAACTCTACGTTAGTCAATATTGTTGCCTGTATTCTTCTTGTCAATTTTCTAAGCCACAAGTCTAAAATTAGGTCAAATGTGTCTATGTAGAAATGGAGTACAAGATTTAAGACATGAAGAATCCTATTAATCCTACTTAGTCACTTTTTTAGCTGTAGAAGGTTTGGAGGGTTTTTTTGGGTGGGGGGAGGTAAATTATGTGTTCATATTTATAGCATTTACTTATGAAGCCATTTACTAAAAACAGTGAAGCTGGTTATATTTGAAATCAAGGGCATGTTTGTCAGTGCATTCTTAAAATAGCCTTATCATACGACTTATTTCTGTATTTTATTTTGATCAGAAAATATTTTTAATGCATATAGCATGTTTAATGCAATAACATGTTCAATTAAATAGAGATACAGAGATGACAGGAGCTTTATTTGTAGATACAAACCTAGTAACACAAGGTCATGCTTCAGTGATCTTCATATTCAAATTTGTCCCAATATATTTTGATTGTATATGTTTTTAGTTATGTTGGAGTTTTTTTGTTTGTTTTGTTTTATTTCTTTTTTCAGAGGCAGGGTCTTGCTCTGTCACCCAGGCTGGAGTATAGTGGCATGATTATAACTCACTGGAGCCTCGAACTCTTGGGCTCAAGTGATCCTCCCACCTCAGCCTCCTGAGCAGCTAAGACTACAGGCATTTGCCACCATGCTCAGATAATTTTGAAAATTTTTTTGTAGAGACGAGCTCTGACTATGTTGCCCAGGCTGGTCTCGAACTCTTGGCCTCAAGGGATCTTCCTACCTTGGCCTCCCAAAGTGAGGGATTACAGGCATGAGCTACCATACCTAGCCTAATTATAGTTTTAAAACAGCTAAATGTAGTTAAAAAAAATTCGTATAAAACTTTTGGAATTCCTGAAGAAACTGGTTTGAAAAATGTTACTGAATAATTCAATTGGAAACATTATAAAATGTAAAATTTTTAGATTGGCTTGCTGTTAGATTTCAAGCATAGTGATTAATGAACATGTAATGGTCATAGCTTTCTTTAAAACTGTCATTTAAATCACTGACTAATTTCTACAATACATGCAGTAAAAATTTAGACATATTTTGGCTTACTAAATAATAGCTTGAATCATAGTCTGAGTCAAGGGTAATAGACTTACAATTGTTTCTTAGGGTACTAAGAAATTATTTTGAGGAACTTTTAAAATGTACTCTTTGTTTTGAAAGATCCTTTTCCTCTGTAAATGCTAGGCTTTATGAGAAATTATCTATTCTGAATTTGTCACAAATAATCAGTGACTATATAAATAAGTCCTATGCAGTGAATCATGTTCTTTCAGCAAGAGGAATCTTGAAAACATTTCGTAAAACTAAGTCATTTTCATAATAGAGTTATTTAGGATGGAATGAAATTGATTCAAGTCCTTTATTTTAATATGAAGATAATAAATAGTTTCTAAATGTATTTAAACTTTTAATATAGTACTATGTGGTCAGTGTGGAAGTCATTCATTTGTTCATTCAACAGATATTTTAGAATGTATTGGCTACATGTCAGGCATTATAACACAAGGACTAACAAAGAACAAGAAATCCAAAAACGCAAATGCAAAGCAGAAATAGCCCTATAATCCTACCTTCCAAGGATAACCTCTATGAACACTTTCTTGTGTGTCTATTACTTTTCTAATATATATAATTTTTAATAAAATGGGATTGCCTCAAATATGCTATTTAATAACTTGCTTTTCACACTATTAATTTGAAAAATTAATAAAACATTATAGTAAATATACCTCATTTAGAAAACCTAAAGTTTAATTTCCTTTTAAATTCTAAATAGATAATGGAAACTGGTTTCTCCCCATTTGTTTTTTTTAATTTTTTAATTTTTAATTATTATGGATACTTAATAGTTATGTATTTATAGGATACATATGATATTTTGATACAGACATACAATGTATATTAATCAAATCAAGGTAGTTGGTGTATCCATCACCTCACACGTTTATCATTTCTTTGTGTTAGGAACATTCCAATTCCACTCTGTTAAAGAATACCACAACGTATTGTTGACTATAGTCACTTTGTTGTGTTCCCTACCAGAACTTTAAATTCTTGGCAATTTGGATTTTTGTCCTTCTAACTCATGAAATTGGTAATTTAAGCTTTACGTGGTTGGCTTTAAATGGAATGGAGAATTTGTATTAAAATATTAAATTTAAACCTCAGATTAGTAAGTAGCTAACAGCATAACTGTATATCAGGGACTTCTCTAAATACTGCTTCATATATTTTAACTCCTCCATTCCATACTTCCATTCCCATTTTACAGTAGAGGAAATTGAAGCACTGAGAGGTTAAGTGACTAACGTTAAAGAGCTAGAGTGGCAGAAGCAAAGATTCAGCTCAGTCCACATGACTCCAGGGTTCTGACTCAACCACTATGCTGTGCTGCCATCATAGCTTTTCTGGTAACTGTATTTTTAATTCAAACATAATTCAAGTGATTTACCTAACAAGTTAGTGGTTTGTAATCTAAAAGTATTTGTTGTAATACATTTAATAGAATTCTGTTTCCCGTAAGTATGTAAATCATAGCGTATGAGATACAATTTTTTACTCCCCCTGCCACCTCCAGCATCTCATGCTAATCTTTCTGCCCTGTGGACGTCCCTTACCCCGCCCTGTTATGCATGTCAGCTACCATCAGCTTCCATGGGTTACCAGGGATAGGGGCAGTGAAGGAGACTCGGGACTTGATGTGGGGCTAGGGCTCAGGCCGGCCTTTCGGCGGGGCGGGGCCCCCTGCCCTGTGCGGGGTACCCTGCTACGGAGTGCGGTCGGGTTGGGAAGCGGAGCGTGAAGCAGCTGTGTAATCCGCTGGATGCGGACCAGAGCGCTCCCCGTTCCCGTCGGGAGGCTGGTGATTGGCTGGGCGTGGGCACACGTGACCGACATGTGGCTGTATTGGCGCAGCCGGCCGGGGTGTCACCGGAGACAGAATGGAGGTGCTGCCGGGCTCGGAAATGGGGTAGGTGCTGGAGCCACGATGGCCAGGCTTGCTGCGGGAGGAGGGGGGAGGCAGTTTTCCCTCGCACTGTCTTAAACCGGTGGCCTTTCCTTGGCACGGGGTCCACTGCCACTTGCCAATCGAGGAGGCAGGGGCGTCACCCCCACCCCCCGCCCCCCACTGCAGCACTGGAGATGGATTTCCTGTGCTTCTGATCCAGGCTTTTTGACAGAAGAGGAAGAAGTGGGGGAGGGGTAGAAGTGTTAAGGGGAGTCTGTGAGAAAGAGCTGTTTCTGAAGCTGGAAGGGGGTTTTGTTTTTATAATGCCTGTTGACAGAGTAGAGTGGAATAACAGTATCTAAGGAAACGGGTAGAGGACAACAAAGAATGGAGCATATTCATGGTGAGGAGCAAAAGCTCTAGCCCATTGAAAGGCCTTTTTTCCTCCCTGGCGACAAGGACACATGCAGTGGTAGCCAAAAGAGGGGATACAATGCTGCTGCTGATGGCTGATGTGAATCTAGTAGAAAGGGCTACTGGGGATGGGAGGAAAGGAGGAGGCAGGTACTGCATAGCTTGAGTGGTGGTGGTTGACTGGTGAAATACTGGTCACCAGTAATGTGCCTGCTTTTGTAAAACATCTAAGTGAACTCCCTGTGAATAGGGAGGCAAAAAGATACCAGTGTTCTTTGTTAGTTACAAAACGCAGAGGTAGTGGCTTTTTGCGGGTGACTGCAGCAGTGCTTTTCTCCCCGTTAGGCTGAAAAGATGACTGCAGAGGAATAAGAAACCTTGCAGCAAATGTTGGGGGTAGAAGTCCATTTACAAGAAGCCATAGTTTATAATGTACCCTGAATAGGAGAGAAAATTATTCTGCTTTTTAAAGTAGGAGAAATATCAGGCTATGAATGTTTTGACAGTGGAATGTATCAGACACTTTAATTCTACATCACAAAAGAGATGCTCAAATTCTTTGATTTGACATAAATCCTAAAGGAAATCTTAATAAATTATGTATGAAACAGTGGGTCTTTTCCTTTGTTAGTGAAGCTTTTATGTCATTAATTAGGTCATTGAAGACCAAATCACTTTACAATGTAAATGTCAAAATTTTGGTGATACATTTTTTTCTAGGCCCAATATTTAAGATCTATATTTATTAAGTAATTGTATATTTCTCTTGGGTCACTTTTAGTTGTCATTGAATAAAGTGTGCAGGCAAATATGTTAAAGCACCATGGCTTTTCTTTTAGATGTATTTCTTTTTAGTGAATACTCATAAGATATACTCTTGATATAAAGTGTTTTTCATTGCACTTATTTTTTCCCTTTACCTAAATGTGTAAAAACATATGTTTTCAGATTGAGTACAGTTTTAAATGTCTTGTCTTTATGTATATTTATGGTAGTCAGTTCTCCACACCTCCCCGCTCCCTGACCAAGGATGGCAGTGGCTTTGTAAAGCCCTCCAGGATAAGTGACAGTGCCTCTTAAATAGTGTTTAGGTAATAGAAAGTCTTAAGAGAACTTACAGTTTTGTTTTCAGTAATTTTTTTCTAGATAATAGGGAATTGGACTTAAATAAGACAACATAAATTTTTCATTGATAAATTAAGACAATTTTATTCTTTAAAAAATTATTTCTGCTTTAAAATTACTTGATCATGGATATCAGGATTAATAGTACTTAGGTCTCTTTTTAAAAATATAGTGGAAACTGTAGCTAGAATTAAAGATGTCACATTAAAATTACAAATGAAATTTAATAGCTAATATTCAATTCTTTTAATCTCACCTAGCATAGGGCTTGAGAGTTTATAAAATTCTTACTTTTACACAAATGATCTTTTACCATTTATTTTCATTTTAAGTGTTAGAGTACTCCTAATAAGGTATGCTTGTGACTTTATTCCAAGGTCATATATTGTATAGGAATGTGAAGAGCTTAAGTCTTCTAACTATTTTATTCTAATTCTATGAAACTATTTTGTAATGCCTCTTATTACATAAAATACAATGTAACATATAACAAATGATTTTTAAAGCAACATAAATCACTAACAAATCATTAAATGAAAAAGAAATTCTACTTAGTTGTGGGTTTTTAACTACAATATGAGAATGCTTCATAAAATACCTTGTAACTAAGCAAATGGAGAGGCAGCAATTTTCATAATGATATTCATAAACATACTTTTTTGGAATGATCTTAAAATCATACAAACACTCTAAATAGGACAGCATTAGATTGAGATATTTTTCTGAATTAAATAAGAAATAAAGAACTAAATTAAGTTGATTTGATTCCTCTTACGGTGTAGAATATATATGACTGAGGTATTGGCTTTAGTGGTCTTTGAAATTATTCATTTTTTAGTTGATGTGGCCAGAATTGTGCTATTAAGGAATTGAAAATTGAATATTCATAAGTATACTTTATGAACTGAATCAAAGCTATTGATGTTTTGTATTTGCATTACTTGCTTGTAGATTTTGATTTTGTCATTTTTCTCCATTTTGTACTGTTAATAATTTCACATAATTTAACCAATCTTTTATACTTTTATATGTTTAAATGTTCTCTTCAATTTTGATCTCCCCTCTTTTTTTTGTGGCAGAGTCTGAGTGAAACCTATCTATATGGCACATACGATAGGATAGAGCATTATGATTCCAAATAATAGAGGAGTAATGCTTGAGGAAATACATTTGCTACATATTTATTTGAGTACTTTCTAAGTGTTAGACCTATGAAAGGTGCCAAAGAGTCAAATAAGACATAGAAACTAACCTCTAGGAAACTTACAATAGAACTGTGTGAAATTTTATTGCAAGTTAAATACCGATTGCTTTGGCTACTCCTAGGATCTTTAAATTTTTATGTAGTCTATAATATCTTCTAATTTAGAAGAACATGGTGGATTGCTCTTTAAAACATTGTGCTTTTTTCGTAGAATCTGCTTGTGATCACAGATAGTTTTGAAGAGTAAATTACTTTTGAAGTACTAAGCATCTTGAATATATAATGAGAAGGTTAGATGAATAGATATGTTCTCAGAAATTGTTTTTGTAAATCAAATCATCAGTCCACATAAGGCAAGCCTTCTCCCCTTTATTCCCATACTCTACTCCCACTCTCCTTGTAGACACTCATTCAAGTGTGTTATTAAATATGGATGAATTCTTGGGAAATATTTAGCATCATTTTGTGTGTCTATTTTTTTTTTTACAATTGAGGTTTTAAAATTTTTTATTGTGATAAAATATACATAACATAAAATTTACGATCTGAACCATTTTTAAGTATACAGTTCTATGGCATTAAGTACATTCACATTGTTGCACAACCATCACCACCATCTATCTCCAGAACTTTTAAATCTTCCCCAATTGAAACTCTGTATACATTAAACAGTATCTCCCCATTTCTTCCTCCCCCAACTCCCGGCAACCACTCTACTTTCTGCCTCTACGAATTTAACTACTTTAGGAAACTCATGTAGGAAGAATTATGTAATATTTGTTCTGACTTATTTCACTTAGTGCAGTGTCCCCGAGGTTCATTCATGATGTAGCATGTGTTGGAATTTTCTGCCTTTTTAAATCTAAATAATACTCCATTGTATGTATATACCACATTTTGTTTATCCATTCATCTGTCAGTGGACACTTGGGTTGCTTCCACCTTTTGTTTATTGTGAATAATGCTGTTGTGAACATGAGTGTACAAATATCAGCTTGAGTCCCTGCTTTCACTTCTTTTGTGTATACTTAGATCTGCGAACATTTTTTAACTCAGTACTGCTTTTAAGATCTATCCATTATACTTTATGTCCATCTAGTTTGTGATGCTAACTTTACTATGTAGTATTCTGTAGTATTTATCACTGTTCCTCTAGTAAAGGCTCTTAGTTTTTTCCAGATCTCTTTTACCACAAGCACTGCTATTGTGTACATCCTTGTACGTGACTCTGTATGGACTATGTTAGTTACATATCACTGTATAATAAATTACACCAAAACTTGCTTAAACAGCAAACCTTTATTATTTCAGAGTTTCTGTGGGGCAGGAATTCAGGATTATCTTAATTGGGTTGTCTGACTCAGGATCTCTTATGAAGTTGCAGTCAGGGTGTCAGCCAGAGCTACTCTCATGTGAAGGCCTTGACTAGACTGGAGGATTCTCTTCCAAGATGGTTCACTCACATAATCTCAGCCTCTCATTGGCTGTTGGCAAGAGGCCTCAGTTGCTTGTCATGTGAGCCTCTCCATAGGGCTGCTTGAATATCTTCATAATATGGCAGCTGGCTTCCCCTAATGATCTCAACAAGAAAGACCATTTATGACCTAGTCTCAGAAGCCACACATCATTACTTCTACCACATTCTCTTTATTAGAAGTGAGTCACTAAATCCAGCTCAAACAAGACAGGAATTAGGATATATCTCTTTAAAAAAGTAGGGCCAAACAATTTGTGGATATATTTTAAGATAATTACAAGGGCCAATAAGAAGATTTCTCAGGAATTTATCCCTAGGAGAGGGATTATTGGATCATAGGGCATTGTTTCCTGTTGCTGTTGTAACAAATTACCACAAACTTAGTGGTTTAAAACAACACAAGTTTATTATCTTACTGTCCTAGAGGACAGAGAAGTCTAAAATGGTTTTCACTGGATTAAAATCAAGATAGCAGCAGCTCTGTATTTCCTTCAGAGGCTCTAGGGAAGAATCCATTTCCTTGCTTTTTTTCAGCTTTTAGAAGCCACCTGCATTCCTTGGCTCATGGCCCCTTTCTCCATCTTCAGTGCCAGCAGCATACTAAATCTCTCTGACTAACCCTTTTGCCTCCTCCTCATAAGAACCCTTGTGATTACGTTGGGTCCATCTACATAATTGAGGAAAATCTGCCTCAAGATCCTTAACTTAATCACATCTACAAAGTCTCTTGAGCCATGTAAGGTTACACATTAATAGATTTCGGGAGTCAGGAAGTGGACATCTTTGTGGAGCCATTATTCTTTCTAACACAGGCACATACATAGAGTTCTTTATTTTTTTAAGCTGAAGTGTTGTTTTTTTTTTTACATTTATTTATACTTTCGTGAATGAGTGTTACTTTTTTTTGTAAATTCAGATTTTCATTTATCAGATTTGTTAAAAGTATAGTATAATATATAATGATCACTAAGATGATAACCAGATATTCATTGAACAGTTTTTTGGGGTTTTTTTGTTTTGTTTTGTTTTGGTTTGGCTTTTTGAAAAAGAGTCTTACCCTGTCACCCAGGCTGGAGTGCAGTGGCACAATCATAGCTTATTGCAGTCTTGAACTCTTGGCCCCAAGTGATCCTCCCACCTTGGCCTCCCAGAGGGCTGGGATTACAGGTGTGAGTCACGTACCCAGCCCTTTGAACAGTATTGAAGTATATTTTTCACTAGCTATTTCTAGGTTCTTGGTTTTATAACTTCATCATTTAATTTATGTCAGTATATTAGCTATTTCTGACATAGTCTCTAATACAAACTGAGAAACATTAAAACGACATGGCCTTAAGTTTCCCTTTGTACCCTAGAATCCATTTCTGTAGGTTCTCTATTCAAACCCCAGCTTCCTTACACTGTGAAGTCACCTAGCAACAATGTTGTTCCAGTCTGTATTTACACCCTTAACCTCCCTCTTTTCCCTGATTCCTCCATACTGTATTTCAGCTAAATTAGATGACCATCTCTTCCCCCAAATGTACGTCATTTTTCCAGCCTCTGAACTTTGATCATGCTGTTCCTTCTCCTGGAATACTGTCCTCTCGTATTCATGTTTGTTATAATCATGCCATCTCTCAGGTCCCTTCTAAAATGGCTTTTCCATTCTGAACACTTCCCTCAGTTTTCTCAGCAAGGTCTGACTCCAGTAGCATTCTCTGTCAATGCTTTGGAACCCAAATTTGCCCTTGAATTCTAATTTTTTTCTTTTTTTCCTCTCTTTTTTTTCTTTTTTTGGGCACAGTTTGACTCAGTCTAATTTTATTCTTATCATAGTCTGAGTCCCCTGTCAATCTGAGTGCTGAGGGGCAGGCATTTTGTGAACTATTTTACTTTGGAAAGTGATCCATGGAATAGAAGTATAGGCCTGGAAAGAGTGAAACAGGGAAAGAGGGACAGCTAATATAAGCATGTGTTCTCAGGTTGGTCACCACTTTAGACAACTGTGGTTTGGTCTGCCAGAACTTTCTGAGGAACCATATAGAATATGTCTCAGAATTGTCCACTCAAGGAAAAGAACTATGTGCTAGCTCCTATTCCCTTTGGTCAATGATTGCTCCATGAAGTGTTCATACTTTTATGAGTTGTACATGCATGAGTGTTGGGAATCCACACTAGGGTATCAGAGATGCCCTAGGACAGAAAGCAAAAGATACCTGATGCAGCTGATGTGCCGTCAGTTTCCGTCTGCAATGAGCTGATTGATGCAGCAATGAGTAGAGTTAAAGTGAGCCAAGAGAATGTGAGGTGGGTTACAAAACTCTGTTATATTTATATACTGATCCAATTTACCCTTTCTATTAGAATAGTCCCCTTTGGTAGACAATAAGCTACTTGAGAATAAGAAATATGTCAACTTATCTTTTATCCCTGTATTATTTTTCCAGAGCCACTGTAACAAAGTGCCACAGACTGGTGGCTTAAAACAATAGAAATTTATTCTTTTATAGTTTTGGAGGCTAAAAGTGCAAAATCAATGTGTTGGCAAGCTTAGTTCCTTCTGATGGGAGTGACTCTTATTCCATGCCTCTTTCCTAGCTTTTGATGGTTGCTGGCAGTCCTTGGCTTGCAGCCACCTTACTCCAATCTTTGCCTCTGTTATCACATGGCATTCTCCCTGTATGTCTCTTCCCTGTTTCTTCACATGGCCTTCTTATAAGGATACCAATCATTGAATTTAGGGTCCACTCTAATTCAGTATGACCTCGTCTTAACTTGATTATATCTGCAAAGACCCTGTCTCCAAATAAGTCACATTCACAGGTACCTGTGACCCAACATACATTTTAGGGAACATAGTTCAACCCATTTAATCAAATGATTAAATGAGATAATATATACTTGCATGATATCTTGTGTATAAAAAGTTCTCAAATGTTTGTTGATTCGAATTGTATAGCCATAGAAAGGAATCTGTCATCTCATTTTTTTAATGGAAGTATCATCTTGGACATTCTCTGAAGTTTTGCTTTTTTTTCTAGTTTTTTTGCCCTCTGTGGCTGATTGATAACACATTGTTCTGTTCATTCTTGCATGTGTTTGTCTTTTATATGGTTGTCACTGAGTAAAGCATTTTGAGAATTACAAAAGCTAAGTATTAAATATAAACCTTGTCTTAAAGATGTTTATGCTCTAGCTGGGAAGACTAAACGCGCCAAAGTAAAATGGAGTAGAGAACAATTAGGCTAAGTTGTATAGTATTTACTGTTCAGTCAGCAGGAAGACTCATTATTGGCTGGAGATATCCGGAGAGTTTTGTATAAGGCACTTGAGCTTGGCCTTAAAGGAGGAAGACATGTTAAAACAAAGCAGAGGAAAAAAGGATGTGGTATTCAAAAAGGGGAAGAAGTATAAGCAAAAGTACAAAAGTATGAAATAGTTTGTAGAGGATAATAAGGAGAAACTTATTTAAGGAGGAGAGTTATCTTGGGACTTAATAGAAAATAAGTTTGGAAGGTAGACTATTATCAGATACAATAGATTGTGAAAGCCAGACAGAGATTGTATTACCCAATCTTTAAGAGCGTGAGCATTTGAAACAAATGTGGGTTTGAATCCTGGCTTAGCCTCTTGATCTGGATTTTAAGGGAAGTTATTTACCTTTTTGGAGTTCCATTTTTCTTAACTCAAAAATGAGGAGTAATACCTACCTTAAAGGTGGTTATGATGATTAAATGAGATAATATGTGGAAAGCATTTATAGTACATGGCATATTTTAAGTATGCAATGAATGGTAGGCTTCCTGAATTTCATTTATCAAAATATACAAAAATAAGGTTATATAGAGAGGATTTAAATAAAATACTATAGTCAGTAAGCAGTTATAGAACTTTGTACACTTTTTTGTCTTTTGAAAACATTTCAGTTGGATATTTATGAAAATTAGTCATATTCTTTTATAAAGGCAAACCCATAAAAATTCTAAGTAGTAGCAATTTTATAAGCAAGTCTCCAATTAATATAATAAATAATATATTAATATCAATGACAATAAAAAGATGACTCAAACAGCCTTATATACCTAACAGTTGAGAAGGATCTTTGAAGTATCCCCTACATCAAAGAGGAAATAAAGATTGAAATTATGAGTTACCTAGAAATAAAAAGGAGAACACTTCATACTATAACCTATGGGACATGGATAAGACCGTACCGTACTAAGAGAAAAATTGATGTCCTTAGTATTTCTATTATTAAGGAAGAAACCAATTGAATATGTAAGTAAAGTAAGGAAACAGATTAATCACTTTAAATAACAGTAGTAAAAAAGAACAAAATAAACCAATGGAAAATAAGAGGATATAATTAGTAAAGATAAACACAGGAATGAAGAAAATAGAAAACAAAGTAGTGGAAAGGATATGTAACTCCAAAAGTTGATTTTTTTGGGTAAATACCAATAAAATAGATACAACTTTAGAAAGTTTAAAGGAACAAAAGACAAAACGAACATCAATGAGAAAAGAGATAACCTTCAGATAAAGAATTATAAAATTAAGAGAATATATATAATTCCATTAATACACTTGAAAAGCTAGAGGAAATGGGTAATGTACTGGTGAACTATTGCTAAAATTGATACAAGATGAAGAAAACATGAAAAGACTTAACCACAGAAGAAATTTTAAAGTACTTTTAAAATCTTACTTCTAAAAAGGCACCTTCTGATTTGAATTCTAGCTGACTTTCAAAGAATAGATATTCAAACTATTCTAGACCATATAAAAAGGTGAGATACCAATTCATTTTATGAACTTAGTATAAGCTTAATTCAAAACCTTATTTTACAATATTATAAAAATAAAAAACTATACACTGGTTTCTCTTACTGAAAAATCAACAGACTAGTAAAAGAATAAAACATGAACAAGTGAGGTTTATTTCAGGAATGGAGGATGGTTCAACATTAGAAAACCTTAGAATTGACTGCATCAACTAATTAAAAGAAAAAACTATGTGTCAAAGCTGCTATAAAAACATTCAGCAGCCATGCCTAATGAAAACTTTAAAATAAAAGGAAAATACCTAAACATATTAAAAAATTTACTGAAATCTAAGAGTAATAATATTAAATGGTGAAACACTAAACCATTCCTATTAAAATCAGAAATAAGGTAGTTTATTCAGCGTTATTTTTAAGTTTCAAGCTAACAATAAAACAAAAAGAAATGAGGTACAAATATTGGGAGAGGCAAAAAGATCTTTATTTACAGATTATATGATTGCCTACCCAGAAAATCGACTGGAAAAACCATTAAAATTCATAGGATAATTTGATAAGATGACTGCATAAGGGAAATATATATATTAAATAAAATCACTAGCTTTCATCTGTACTAGCAATATTTGGTGTGGATTGGTGGTGTATCAGTCTTAGCAACTCAGACAGCAAAAAACCTAGGAATGAATTTTATATGAAAGGAGTAGGATCTTTTCTTGGCAGGGGGTGGAGGGGTGGGCTTGAAAATTTGATTGAAGGGCCTGAATTATTCATGAGAGAGAGTAAGACTTAATATATAAATATGAATCTGTCTCAAATTAATGTAAATGTCATTACAGCTCTAAGAATACATGAGAATTTAGCATGTGAGAGGTACATTTCCATTCAGTGAGAAAGAAATGATGTGTTTAATAAATAGTGATCATGTAATTGGTTATCCATATGAAAGATAAAAAAGTTAGACCACTACACTAATACCATATACAAAAATAAAAATGCTGTATTCATTAAAGATCTTAATGTGGAAATAGAATTTCTGATTCAAGCTAGGGAATTAATCAACCACATTTATCACCTCTTTCTCCTACGATCCCATTAGAGTGATAGTAAAAAAATAATAAAGATGTGACCTTACAATGCCATAAAGATGAAAAAATTGTAGGAATTAAAAATAATTGCTAACCAAAAAAAATCAAAGATGTTAACAATTCCTAGTTCGCTATTCTTCCCAGCGTAGCAGCTTACCTTCTGTTATT
>CM052439.1:105106229-105134118 GCA_028533085.1 Varecia variegata | reverse complement strand
ATCAACCACATTTATCACCTCTTTCTCCTACGATCCCATTAGAGTGATAGTAAAAAAATAATAAAGATGTGACCTTACAATGCCATAAAGATGAAAAAATTGTAGGAATTAAAAATAATTGCTAACCAAAAAAAATCAAAGATGTTAACAATTCCTAGTTCGCTATTCTTCCCAGCGTAGCAGCTTACCTTCTGTTATTTAAAAGTAAAACACTAATTTTAGTATTAGGAATTTCTCAATAGCCTTTAAAATTATTTGGACTATCTTGGGATGTTTGAAAACCAGAATTGGGGATTTATGCTCTAGGCCAAGGGTCAGTAGACTGCCACCTGTTCTGGTAAATTAAGTTTTATTGAAACAGTCATCTCCATCCATTTACTGTATTGCTTGGGGCTGCTTTTGTGCTACAGCTACAGAGTCAAGTAGTTGCGACAGAAATCATGTGGCCCACAAAGCCTTATAATATTTATTATCTGGCCCTTATAGAAATTATGTGCCAACCCTTGCTCCTGGTAATTGTGATGGCTATCTTGAAGCTTGGACACACTTGGTATGGAGGCTTGGATGGGTCTTATCAATGTATGTAGCCGTGTACAGAATGTGAGGAAAGGAAGGGGTGGGGAAAGAATATTGCAGACAGGAGACTAGATATCACTATCTGTGAGGCCTTAGTAGGTAAGAGAAAGAGAAAGAGAATGGAGGGTAAGGACTTGCATTAGTTGTTAAATACAGAGGAAAGAATTAAAATGGATGAGGTGAATTCTGCTTGAAATTGAAAACTTTTTTTGTATATTGATTTTATATCTGATAACCTATAAATTGTTGTATTTCTTAAGATTTTTCTGTTTTGTTCTTTTCCAATCATTACTCTTTCTTTTTTAAAATTTTACTATGCTAATTAGGACTTCCATCTTCCTACTGATTTTAAAGGCTGTCTCTAACATTTCACTATAAAGAATGACGTTCACTGTAGGTTTTGACAACTTCCCTCCTATTTCCAGTTTATTAAGAGTTTTTATCATGAGTAGATAACTGGCTTGTATGAAATGTTTATTCTTTGTCTATTGAGATGATCAACATGGTTTTTCTTTAATATTTTAATCTAGTGAGTGGTGCATATAAATGATCTATTATTTGAATAATCATTGCATTCCTGGAATAAGCTCAGCTTGGTTCTGCTGTAGTTTCTTTACTGTGTATTATTATATTCTGTTTTCTGATATTTTGTTTAGGATTTTTGAATCAATATCTGAATATTAGCCTATAAATATTCTTTTTCACACAATCTTTGACGTTTCTATCATGGTTAGATTGGCCTCATGGAGTGCATTGGAGAATATTTTCTATTTTTCTATTCTTTGAAGAGTTTGTATAAGATTGGAATGATTTGTTCCTTAAAAGTTTGGTAGAAGGTGTCTGTAAAATCATTTAGATATGATATTTTGAGGGCTTGGGAGGAGGAGAAAAAATATTTAACTACTGCTTTAATTCTTTAATAGTTTTAGAACTATTAAGATTTTCTGTTTCTTCTTGAGTCAGTCTCTGCTCCTAGAATTTTCTTTGTTTTACATGTTTGGGCTTTTTTTTCCTCTCATTAGATTTAGTCTTTTCAAAGAACCAAATTTTTGCTTTGCTTTTCCAACTCTACAAAGGGTATATAAAATAAAAAGGAAGATAACTTCTCACCAGACCTCAGACCTTTTTTCTGGAGGCAATGACTGTATTTTTGTATATTCTTTCAGTGATATTTTTTATCCTTATACAATCCTTTTATCTTGACTAGAACAGAATGGACCATATAAGACTTAGTGATTGGCACCCTCCCTTTTTTTGTTTTTTGCCTCCTTTTTTAAACATCAGCCTCATTCTTTTTAATGCCAGTGTAGTATTCCACTGCATGGATGTATTCTATTTATTTAAAAGTAGTTGTGCTTTTATACCAAATAGAAACTTTCCGTTTGCTTGAAGTACCCTGAGAATCTGTTTTATTACTCCTAGTCTAGGAACAGACATCACCAGTTCAAAGAACTCTTAATTGGCCCTCTACGTATCTTATTAACAAATTAAAATAAAAATTTTCCATGCTGCCATAACACCCTCCTTTGAAGAGGGCATAACTGGTTTCATAATTAAAAGACAGTGAAATGTTTTTTAAACATTTAAATCTCTGTTCCTTTTGCGATTTATCCTAGTGTATAAGTATGAAGAATACACGCATTTTTTTCTTGATTACTGTGCTATTTCCCAGCACCACCTATTTAAAATCCATGTTTTTACAAGTATTTGAGACGCTGCCTTTATCATATGCTAAATTGATATATGTTTACTTCTGAACTTTAAAAATTGTGTTCTAGTGGTTGATCTATTCATGTTCCAATGTTATACTTTTTCAAAAACTTTTAATTTTTAAATAGCTTTGGACTTACAGAATATTTGGAAAAAATAGTAGAGTTTCCATATACCCTTTACTCAGATTCCCCTTATGTCAACATCTTACATATCCTTACTACAATTATCAAAACTAAGAAATTAACCTACTGGTACAATATATTATAGTTAACTACACATATATGTTTTAGTTATAAAGGCTTTGTACAATATTTTAATATATAGTAGGTCTACCTCATGCTTTTTTATATGTTTTCCTGTTTTTGCTTGTTTTTAAAAAATGTCTAGCTGCAGAAAACAAAACAAAAACCTTATATAGTATTTTTATTGGGACTGTAAAATTTATAAATTAACTTAAGGAGAAATGACATTTTATGATGCTGAGTCTTCACGTACAAGAATGTTTTTCCATTTGTTGAAGTCTACTTTTCTGTCTTTCAAAAGTGTTTTATAGTTTCTTACATATATGTTTTGGGCACTCGTGCAGTTTGTGGCTAGATTTTTTTTTTTATTGTAAATGAGATCTTTTCTTTCATTTCATCTTGTATCTTGTTTTTCTTTGTGCATACAAAGATTCTGTATATTTTGTATTATACCATGCCATATTACTAAATTATCCTTATAATATTTAGTTGATGCTTTCTGATATTCCAGGTATATAATTATATTATCTGCCAATAGTATTCCTTTCTAATTTTTTCTTTCTAATTTCTTTCATTAATTTAATTGTGTTGACTAATATTATCAGTAACAGAATGGTAAATATAGACCTTCCCTAATTTTAGGACTGTATCCACTGTTACCACTTAAGTATGCGGCTGGCTTTGGGATTGATATATTGTGTTAAAGAAGTGTTCTTTTTTCTTCAGTATTTTCAACAAGAATGGGTATTGAATTTGTAAAATGTCTTTTCATCATTTTTGACATGATCATATATTTTTTCTGGGTAGATCTATTAATATGTTAAGTGATATGATCAATTTTCTAATAGCAATAATTTTTTCATTGTAAATTTTATAGATTTCCCATCTTTTTGGGGGTCAGTTTTGATAAATTATATTTTCTGGTAAATTATCTATCTCATTCAGATTTTCAAATTTGTTTGCATAGATTTGAGCACAATAGTCTTTTATGAGTCTTTTGATTTCCTGCCTTCCTATTTGTATTTTTCCTCTTATTTCATTACCATCTGAAAGTGCTAACAAGTATATCTTTGTTTTGCCACTAAAACAAAATAATAAAAGCAGCTCCATGGCCTGGTGCAGTGGTTCACACCTGTAATCCTAGCACCCTACGAGGCTGAGGCGGGAGGATTGCTTGAGGTCAGGAGTTTGAGACTAACCTGAGCAAAAGCAAGACCTCGTCTCTACTAAAAAAAAAAAAAAAAAAAAAAAAAGGCAAGAAAATTAGCCCTGCTTGGTGGTAAGCTCCTGTAGTCCTAGCTACTTGTGAGATTGAGGCAGGAGGATAGCTTGAGCCCAGGAGTTTGAGATTGCAGTGAGCTATGATCACATCATGGCACTTTACTCTGGATGACAGAGCAAGACTCTGTCTCAAAAAAAAGCAACTCCACTAATTTAAAAAAGTGACCCCAAACTTCTTAAATTAGTAATAATGAATCTACCACATTTAATCCTAATTGAGTGTCTTCTGCCTGCCTAAAACTTTTCTCTCTTAATTTCTTATGATACTTGTAAATTTGTTTTTCAGTGAACGTTTGGATAAAACTCTAGATAACAGTCCTTTTGCTTTCTTTTCCCCTACCCCACATTTATGGGGTAAGGGAATCTCTTTAGTAGGCATCTTAACTACAGAAAAATAAATTGGTAAAGTGAAAGTTTGAGAGGTTTTCCCCATTTCACAAAACATGGCAGCTGCAATGTGATCACAGTTTCAAATTTTTAAAAAATGTTGTAGAATGACTTTTAGTTCATATATATTTGGACTGAAATCCTTGTGATTGCAAAAAGGGCATTCTAGAGTACATTATGATTTCACAAATTTTGTATAAAGCAATTTTTGGCTGGGGAGGGATGGCTGCAACATCCTAAAAGGATATAGGGTATTTCTCTGTGAATCATCTTATGATTTCCATAAAATTAGATGCTTTCTAGAGCAGAAAGAACTTTAATGATTGGGATTCCAGAGTGGAGGAAAAAAACGTGATTGATCATCCTTTTGATGGTTGAATTATCCATCTGAAGGATTGAATTTTTTTATTCCTCTAATACAGAGCACTTTTAGTAGTCATTGCTCATCTTGCCCATCTGGCTCTTTTTGAGATTGGGTAAGGTTATAATTTCTGTGTCTCAGCATACCTGGGTGTGCCTGTTTTTTTGTTTGTTATTACCTTTTCTCTTACTTTATTTTTTGGGTATAAAATTGCCTGTTAATTTTATCTAAAATAAAGAACTTTAAGCCTATGTTATTAGAATTCTGTCAGATCCCCATATCTGTCATATGGTTTTTAATGTGCTATGTATTTCCAGACCTGCTTATTAAAGGTATGATATAAACAGAAACATGATCACTCCTGTGAATTTCTCCTTTTTTTTTGAGACATCACCTCTGCCTTTTTCAAGAGGCTGAATTACTTCTTCGCCTCTTTTCTATTGGTTGGAGGAGAGTAATATTTTCTGTAGATTAACGTTGTCTTACTAAGGAAGTTATATTACATATATATTTTCATAATATAACTTAAATTTACATAGCACTTTTATTTTTTAGTCTACCTTTTGTTACTAATCCTAGCACTATCCCTTGAAGTTATATTAAAGCAGGTAGAAGATGTCTATTTACAAATTATGAAATGAATTATTAATAAAATGAAGGGGCAAAGGTGAAACCATAACCAGGCCTGAAGTTAAGACCCAAGTCTCTAAATGCAAGGCTAGTGCTCATTCTCTTCAACCATAGAGAGTTTTGTAGGTGATCCCCACCTCCAGGACTCTCCTTCCTCCTCAGGTGTCATTAGATTGTACCAGGTTTATTGTTGACTCTAACCATTATAGTCTGACTAGATCTGAGTCCCTTGATTTCCCTTATTAGGGCCTTCTAGTTACTGAACTCCAGTATTGTTGTGACTAGCCAGTATTATAACCTGTCTGCCTTATCTATATATAGTGGATTTCATATTACAGAAGCATTTTTTATGTCAAGCTCTTTAAATATTATGTAAGTACAAACTATGTAATACTCTTCTGCTATTAAATAATGAAGACAGGTAGGATATATTTTTTCCAAAATGAGTTTGGCGTAAACTAAAAGAGAATGTGAGTATCCTCAATCCTACTTGGTTAATCTTAATATAACTCCTACCATTCTATAATTCTTCATGCCAAGGACCTCTTATGACCTGGCTATCTTCTGTGTCTTCCTCATCTCCCCTTTTCTTTCCCAGTCATGTAATTAACTGCCAGAATCTGCTTTACTTCCGACAATATCTATTCTTCAGGTCATCCATTTTCTTTACGTGTCTTTTGGCCTCAATTTGAGTACAGTGGGTCCCAAGGCCATATATGCCATAGCATGGCCTATTATATTCATCCTTTTGAATAAATTTAATAGAACTTTATTAGTAATTCTTATTTATCATCTTCCTATTAAAAAGATTTAGTCTCCATCTCATGCTCTCCTTCGTATACATTTTGTTAAATGACTGCCTTTTAATGAGATCTTAGAACTTCAGAACTACTTCACCATGGAGGATGTTTAAGACTAGCCTTCTATCAAATGAAAAGTGATGAAATAGAATATGTAATCTCATTAATCCATTATAGCTCTAAAACTTTGTGACTATTAGACCAAATCCAGAAATAAAATAACATTAGTAATATAAATTTCTTATCAATGATTATATTCCCTAAGTTTTGCCTGTAAGAGGATAAAATATCTTTAAAACCTTGAAAACATTCTTACCTGGTAGAAATCTTATCCACCTGTAAAAAGGCAGTCGTATTCAAACACAGCTGAAGTTCTCTCTTCTATTTTAGTTCTATTTGTCTTCAACTAAGACCCCAGAGTTTCATCCCCTTAGAAAGATGCTACTAACTTGAACATTACTGTTTTGAGACCAAAACTAGCATATTAACACAATTCTTACATAGTGTCTTAAGAGTTTTGTTTCCTTTATTCCTTTCTTTAAAAACAAGCAGCCACTTTATTTTTAGTAGTGAATTTCAAAATGCTTTTTAACCTTATAGGTCCAAGGGTAGCCAAGGATGGCTGCAGCTTCATATGATCAGTTGTTAAAGCAAGTTGAGGCACTGAAGATGGAGAACTCAAATCTTCGACAAGAGCTAGAAGATAATTCCAATCATCTTACAAAACTGGAAACTGAGGCATCTAATATGAAGGTATAAAGACTGTGATATTTAATTGTAGTTTATCCATTTTTATTCAGTATTCCCTCTTGTAAACTTGGTATAAGATACTTACATAAAAATATATTTTAAGTTAAGCAATATTATCATATGTAAACTCTTTCTTACAAAAGTTAGCATTTATATTTTTAAATAAGATACATTGAATCCATCCAGTGAATCATATAAAGAAAATAAATGTAAAACTCTAGTAACTAGTCAGTTCTTAGTTATTTTTAAGATTGAAAATGAGACCAACTTTAGCATCACTATACTGAGGCAGGGTTTTCTGTGTAATTCATAGAAATCAATTTCATGATTTTAGAATATATCTGGGACATTAAATACAGCCTTCCTCCCTGACTCCCTCCTATCTTATCACTACTTAAGTGTTACAATGATAAATGATTAAGAAAATCAGGATGCCCTAGTGGGAAGAACCCCAAACTGAAAGTCAGTACCTGGTCCTATCCCTGGTTTTGCCACAAACTGAGCTACATGACCTCTGATTATCCTTTAGTACTTCAGTTATCTTTTTTGGAAAACAGTCATCACACTAGTCTAGATGATTTCCACGGCATCTTCAAAGCCAAATAGCATTGAAAAGGTGTGATGACCTCCAAGAAAATTTATAAAATATTCAGTCTATAGTGGGGAAAACACATTTAGTTTCAAAATAATCAAGGTTAAAACTTTAGCTTTTTTAATTCCCAGTTACTTAGGCCGATTCTCTTCTCACTGAATTTAATAACTTCATAGAATCAGAGCTCATCAACAAAAATGTTGCCTCCTTCCTTTGTAAAAAATTCTTCCTGCTTTATTATGTTGTTTCGGCCCCGTGGCTATTTTAACATCTGAGTTTCTGACCCTGTTCTTCCTGTCTACTCACTACTCTTATTCCTTACTCGTTTCCTATTCTATCCTAGTTTTTTTTCTTCTGTGCATTTTCAAGGTCTCCCTCATTCTCCAGGCTTTTGTGTATCACTGAAGTAACTATTTTTGCTTCTCTTTTACCCTTTATATTCAATATCATATGGTTCAACCTTTTGTTCATGTGTACTATTCTTTCTTTCTATCAGTCTTTTCTCTCTAATTATCAATATCTGTGGTAAAACTGTCCCCAGGATTGACAGACATCCAAAATATCTACTTCAAATCCTTTTGGAAATAACATAGATTGTAAACAAACATTTTTTTTTCTTGCTAATCTATGGGTGACTGTAAACAAACATTTTTTTCTAGTTTATCAATGAGTGACTTTAAAAACACTGAATCAGTTACCTAATAGGTTTAAAAAAGAGTAGTTTGGTATTTTAATACTGATCAACACAATCTCAAATTGTTATACATGGCATGTGTTTTTAAAAGTTTAAAGGTATAGAATTAAAATATTCTTTCATCTATTTTGGGTGTGGTATATTTTACAGAGAACTCCTCTTGGCAGTTCTATCTGGATAGTAAATGTCCCTTTTGTAACAAAGTACAGAACTCTGAGATCTCTTGTTTATTTGAGCAAATTCAAAATGTTACTGTTGGGAGACATTTTAACTTACTCTTAGATCCATCTCCATGTTGAAGTGGAATGTCTCTCAGAGTGACAGTACAAATCATACTCTTAAAATCCACAATGAAATATCAAGGTGACCATTTATCCATGTGGTATAATACAGATCGAATATCCCTTATCCAAAGTGCTTGGGATCAGAAGATTTTGGAATATTTGCATTATACTTACTGGTTGAGCATCCCTAATCTAAAAATCCAAAATCTGAAATGCTTCAGTGAGCATTTCTTTGAGTGTCCTGTTGGAGCTCAAAAAGTTTGGGAATTTGGAGCATTCCAGATTTCAGATCTTTGGATTTAGGATGTTCAGCCTATATGCATCATGAATAGTGGCACTTCAGAGAGGTCAGACAGAATTCAACCACAAATTCACTGTTACTCAGCACCTGCTTCTGCAGAAATCCTTACAAATCTGTCCACGTTTTTTTTTAGGGTTGGACACATAGTATTGTAGCACTTACAACCTTATAATGAAATTCTTTATGTGTCTCCTCCTTTAGAGGCATTATGCTGTTAAAGAACAGAAACCATGACCTGTTTATTTTGTCTTATAATATTGTTTGTGTAAAGATACTTTTGGAACCATTATCACTTCCTACATTGGATTAAAGTTAATCCAATATGATGGTTATTTCCCCCCAAATGTTATTAGATTTTGTAATACATTATATAATGTTGAATCATGTTTCCTGATCATTAACCTATATACCCCAAAGAAAGACAAGGCATGTCTTCTCTAACTAGATTAAACTAAGGAAGTCTAAAATTTATACAGTAGTACCATCTAGTGGCAAAAGAGGATACTGCTTTGCTATTGATTACATGGCATTGATACAAACTATAAAAATATTTTGTGTGTGGCAGCCAGGAAAATATGTCTGTAAGAGTTAGGGAAATGTGAACACTGACTGTATATTTGAGGATATTAAGGAAACGTTTATTTTTTAGGTATAACGATGGTATTGTGGTTGTGTTTAGAAAGAATCCCTGTTTAAATATACATGTATACATATTGAAATATTTACAGAAGAAATTATATGATGTCTGAGATTTGTCTTCAGAATAAATTGGGTTGGAGGGATGGAAATGGAGGAGGTGGGTATATATTTGGGTGAAACAAGATTGACCATGAATTGATAATTATTGAAGTGGGATGTGAAGATACATGGAGGTTTGTTATAATATTCTCTGTACTTATGTATATGTTTGAAACTTTTTGTAATAAAAATAAAATAAAATAGAAATTGAATGGGGTTTAGATGACCTGGAATCAGATAAATACAAAATTATAGCTAAACTTTTTTTAAAAAATTAAGTACTATTTTTTTTTACTCCAGAGCTAGAATTCTTTAAATTGACTTTAAAATGCAGAGCATAGCAACAAGGTAAATATGGTCATACAGAGATGTGAAACATTTAAACTACAAGATGACATGGTATAGGAAGTCTTATCTATAGGCAAATCATTAATGAAGCATTTACATCTTTGTTGTATTTTGACAAAATGAAATACTTATAAATTGATCTATAAACTGTAAAATCGTATACATGTAAGATACATACTTTTTCTTTTCAGCATGTAAGAAAAGAAATAAAAATTCAGATTGAGGCCGGTCACAGTGGTGCATGCCTGTAATCCTAGCACTTTGAGAGGCCAAAGCAAGAGGATTGCTTGAGGCCAGGAGTTGGAGACCAGCCTGGGCAATACAGAAAGACGCCATCTCTATAAAAATTTTAAAAATTAGCAGGACATGATGGTATGTGCCTGTAGTCCCAGCTACTCAGGAAGCTGAGGCAGGAGAATCACTTGAGCCCAGGAGTTCAAGGTTACAGTGAGCTATGATGATGCCACTGTACTCTGGCCCAGGCAACAGAGCAAGACTCTGTCTAAAAAAAAAAAAATTCAGATTGATACATTTCATATTTGTGGGTGAAGTAGTAACCCCACTGAAATGACACAATTGCTCATAGATGAGTACTAGTGATGTGAGCACAGCATATTTCATCTCTATATCTGAAAATATTTTAAAAAACAAATGTGTGATTATATAATGTAATTGACTAATGTTTTAATCCAAGCTTCCTGAATTTATAAATACAGATGAACATTCTCTCCTTCAAAATTACGTATGTATTTTAAAAGCTACAATTTCTCAAAGCACTTTTTGAAACATTTTATTTGGAATTGCTCTGCAATTGTGTTGCATTTCCTTTGAAAAAGTCTTTGAAAATTGAAAACTCTTCTAGGTTATATGCAGTATATAATCCCAATCAGTCCCCCTCAGCAACTGCAAAACACTGGATAAAATACAAAAATCATACTTTTAAAGACACTGGAGAACTGTGGAAGCATTAAGGACTGTATTAACTCTAATTCCAAAAAGGAAAGAGCCCTTTCTGAATGAGCTGAGATTACTGGTGATTTTCTTCCATGGGGATATTGACTCTGAGTATAGACTGAGATGCATCATTGGTACTGGCAGATGAATTCTACTGGGGGAAAGAAACCACTGGAGATCTTGGCAAACATGAGGGCAGATGTGAAGTATTGGCAGTCAGAGGAGCTCCAAATGCATGGCTGAATTTTACCATGGGATGTTGGCTGAACCTTCTTGTGGGGAAGGAGGCTGAGGATGGACTAGAAAGGCAGAATGTTAGGAGGCAAAGTCCTGCTAGAAGAAGAGACATTATTTTTCACACCACAGGTCTCTTCCTCAGGGCATTTGCCAGAGTTTGAACTTTGTGGAGCAGGAGATTAAAGATCTGAGCCCACAGCCTCTAAGAGACAGAACTTCTAAGTCTAAAGAGATAAGTGCCACCTGAGAATAAGGCTGAGCTGGAAAGGCAAAGTGAAATATCCACTTTCCTGCAATGCTTAGGAGACCTACTGGAGGGAAACCTACCTACTATATCAAATATGGCTGGTTTTCCATTCAAGACAAATGTCAGATTTTGAAGCTGTGTAAGGGAAGAAGGTAAGGGTTGAGGAGATGGAGACCTTCATATTTTTTATCTAAATATAGAGACATACTTGAGTAAAGGGAAAACCCAAACTAGATGTGAACTTAAAACTGCAACTAAGTCCCAACTCATTTTCAATTCCTGATTGGATGGAGGAGATCTATTCCGTGGAAAGGGCAAACTCGAAGGGCAAATATGATCAGTCAGCTTAAGTCTCTCTTGTTCTTGTATACATGATTAGCATAAAGTCAAAAGTTATAAGAAATGCAAAGAAACAAGAAAATTACATGAGAGAACAAGTAGAAGCAAACTGAGAGATGATCCAGATGTTGGAGTTAGTAGTCAAAGATTTTAATTTAAGCATTATAAATGTCTTAGAAAAAGAAAAATGGATGAAAAGATGGAAAATTTTGACAGATAATTGGAATCTACAATAAAGAATCAAATAGATATTCTGGAACTGAAAAATATATTCAGTATTAACTTACTGGATGGGCTTGATAGCAAGTTGAACACATAATTAGTGAACTAATGAGAAGATAAAATTAGTAGAAGACAGAATTATTGAACTTGAAAAAAGGCCAGTAGAGAATATTCAAAGCGAAACAGGAAAAAAATGGAAACAAAAAACAGTATGTGAGAGTTAATGAGGGACTCAGACAAATGTAATTGAAGTCTCAGGGGGGAGAGTGAGTGCCATGGCGTCAGCCTAGTTCACAGCAACCTCAAACACCCGGGCTCAAGCGATCTTTCTGCCTCAGCCTCTGGAGTAGCTGGGACTACAGGCATGTGCTACCATACCCGGCTAATTTTTTCTATATATTTTTAGTTGTCCAACTAATTTCTTTCTATTTTTAGTAGAGGTGGGGTCTTGCCTCTTGCTCAGGCTGGTCTCGAACTCCTGACCTCGAGCAATCCTCCCACCTCGGCCTCCCAGAGTGCTAGGATAATAGGCGTGAGCCACTGCACCCTGCCTAAAATCACTCACTTTTTAAAAAAAATTCATAATCCCATCACCAGAGGTAGAAGTGGCCTTTGATAGTATATGTATATTTTTTCTGTTTGTACATTCTATGCAAACATGCATTTGATGGGATTGTATTTTGCAGCATACCTTTTTATACATAATATATTCTTATGTCACATTTTTTTTTATAGATGCATAGTATTTCATTGTATGGCTAATGCCACAGTTTATTTAATCCTTATTATTAGATATCCAAGCTTACATGACCTTTTAGTTTCTTTTTTAATGTTATTTTACTTTTTTCTTTATTTGTTTCTTCTTTAAACATGTTTTTAAAGACCATTAATATGCCATTACATTAGTTTGGAAAAATTAGATATATATCCTATGACATGGCAAGGTTTTTTTTATTGTGTTCTTTAAACTTTTAAATCTTTGAACCTTTTCTAAGATCAAGTAATATTTTTTGTAATAATTATTGTTAAAAATTAGGAAACAACAGGCAAAAAAAGAAATTGCTTGTAATCTCAACCTCCATTGAACAACGCTGTTGACATCTTGATGGTTCTGTTTTCAGCATCAGCATCATCATCATCTGACAACTTGTTCAAAATGCAAGTTCTCAGCCTCTGCCCCAAACTTACTGAATCAACGGTCTATTAATATGTTTTAACAAGTTCTTCAGGTGATTCTGATCCATGCTGAAGCTTGAGGAACCACTACTGCAGGCTTTGGAGAAGAATCTTGTAGAGAGAGACCTGATTAAAGCTGTGCTCTGCCATCTCTGTGCAAGATTGGGCTGTTTATGAGATTCTTTTAATAGTGTGGGTAGAGTTAGTACCAGAATAATGATTCTAAGAATAAACTTGAACCAGGTAATGATAATAAGAATGTAAAAGAGATAGATAGCTGTAAGAGAGATAATAGAGGTGGACTCAATAGAATTTGATAACTGCTTGAAGGAGGGGGGCACTAAGGATTTGAGCTATAGGAGAAAGAGAAGGCAAATGCCGTTTAACAGAGAATACAAGGCAAAGAACAGGTTTCAGTGGCACTAAATGACAATTCAGTTCTGGACAATTAGATATGAGATACACATCATCCATACGCAAAGCATCTGTCAGTGAGTTGGTAAAGGAGTTCGAGACCAGCCTGAGCAAGAGCGAGACCCTGTCTCTACTAAAAATAGAAAGAAATGATCTGGCCAACTAAAAATATATATAGAAAAAAATTAGCCGGGCATGGTGGCGCATGCCTGTAGTCCCAGCTACTCGGGAGGCTGAGGCAGGAGGATCGCTTGAGCCCAGGAGTTTGAGGTTGCTGTGAGCTAGGCTGACGCCACGGCACTCACTCTAGCCCGGGTAACAAAGCGAGACTCTGTCTCAAAAAAAAAAAAAAGTAGTTGTTGAACTGTGAAACTGGGGAGCGTAAGAAGTAGGGATAAGATTAAAGGATTGTTGGAGGACTACAAGCAGTTAGCCAATGGCTGGAAGGGGAGAATTGGGATCCTGGGAAAAAATCACAGGTAGCCTGCAGTAATAGTTCTCAAATTTTATGAAAGAGATGGTGTTCTGAAGTTTATAGTAGCCTTTTCAGAGGTATTCCATATTCACTGAAGTGAGGTATCCCTGTGCAA
This sequence comes from Varecia variegata, assembly GCA_028533085.1. Classification (NCBI taxonomy): domain Eukaryota; kingdom Metazoa; phylum Chordata; class Mammalia; order Primates; family Lemuridae; genus Varecia; species Varecia variegata. The sequence goes on along the minus strand of CM052439.1, from coordinate 105,120,242 downwards.
ATTTGTTTTCTATCCCACAGATGTCATGTACTCTGGACATAATATTTTGAACATGAATACCAGTCACCTTCATGTTTCCACATCTACGTACCCAAGCCTTTCAAACTCCAACATGGTCTATATTATTTAAATGTTAGGTCCTAAGGTCACAGGCTATTTATTGTTTATAACTTAGGGACTCTTTTTTTTTTATCTTAATTGCCGTTTTATGCTTATCTTTTTTTTTTTTCTTATTTCAGCATATTGTGGGGGTACAAAAGTTTAGGTTACGTATATTGCCCTGCCCCCCCATCCCCCCTGAGTCAGAGCTTCAAACGTGTCCATCCCCTGGACAGTGCGCATCGCACTCATTATGTATATATACACCCATCCCCTCCCCGACCCACATCTGCCCGACATCCGATCAGTGTTATTCCTAAATGTGCTCTTAGGTGATGATCAGTGAAACCAATTTGATGGTGAGTACATGTGGTGCTTATTTTTCCATTCTTGGGATACTTCACTTAGTAAAATGGGGGGACTCTGTTTTTAATCCTTGCAATGTCACTGTCAAGGTAAACCATTGAAGCTATGTTTGTTGTATTCACTCACTTTTTGACAGCTTTTCCTTTCATTGCATTTATGAATCACTTTTCATATAGGGGAACATGACTATTAATTACAAGGTTGTCTTGCATTTGGAAAACATAATTGATCAAACATGGGACTATGCTGGGAGCTAAACTGGAATGCCTCAGTATATGGAAAATAATATATTATTATTAAAGAACATGCAGCAAAAGCCAAAGTTCACAAACACAAGGATAGAAAAACTGGCAGAAAATGAAAATTTCCAACATTGTTTGAGAAAAAATTATCAAGAAAAGATTTACATGAGAAGAAGAAGAATGGCATCAAAAGTCAGGAGGTAGTGAGCATACAGGCATTTGAATATCTGCTAAATCTAAATCTAAATCAGTATGCTAATATATTAAATCTGGTATATAAAAGCTTGAATATTAAGTTGTTTAAGAGACATGGATTCTAAACACCTAACTAGCTTTGGTGGCTTGGGCAAGTCTCTGGGTCTCAGTTGGTTTATCTAAAACATGGGAATAATTTGCCTTGTGTTTTTCTAAAGTTAGAAGTAATAAATGTATCTTAAGTGTGCTATATAGATATTGAACAGAAACACCCCATAATCACCATTATCACAAACTATCACTACTATTATTATTGGGGTATGATTTATTATTCATAATGAATAATAGGTAATATATGTAAAGTTCTTTACAGCTTACAACATGTTTTCAGAGTAATCTGAAAGGACTTTTTTCCTCAGCATACCTAAATGCCAAGAAACACAGAATCATGTCTTGAAGTTATTTAGAATTTCATTATGTTAATATTTTGTGTTCTTTTTTTACAGGAAGTACTTAAACAGCTACAAGGAAGTATTGAAGATGAAGCTATGGCTTCCTCTGGACAGATTGACTTATTAGAGCGTCTTAAAGGTAGATTTTTAAAAGGTGTTTTAAAATAACTTTTTAAGCACAAATTGTCAACTTTAGGTATGTAGATCCAAGGACAGCTCTTGATTTGGATGTTGTTATCCGTTTTCTTGGTGTATCAGCATTATTCATCAGGATGTAATTGTTAAAATACAAATATATAAAAAATCAATTTGCTCGTCATTTCTTCAGTTAAACGTTTAGCAGTCTTTGAATAAACTATTTTAGATCCCTTCTTCGATAATTTTCAGCTCTTTTTAAAGCTCACTGCTATTCTGCCAGTCCTTAAATAGGACTTTAGTATGCTGTATGCCACAGACTGAAGTCCACTGTCTCATTTGAAAAAGTATTATCTTCATCAAGGATAGAAATGCTTTATCTTATCACATGTATAAGCTAATTATAAGCCATTTTTAGCAGAATTTTAAAAATATTTTCAAGCACGTATTTTTTTAAACTCCTTTGATATAATACCAAACAAATGCTCCAAAAATGACCAATTTTTACTTTACTATGCAAGCAAAAAATAAATTCAGTACTTTTTGTTTAGTGTTTGAAATACACAGCAATTGGTAAAAATATCACAATTACATTATAAAAGTCTAATTCTTACTTACCCTTTCTTCATAGATGTTAAGAGGCATAGGAAAATAAATTTGCTGTAGAAAATGTTCGTTCTAAATTCAGAATGAGCATCTCAGAACTATCTTCTTTAAACCCTCTTTAGGATATTTATGCATATACCCCACCTATGGCCATCTAATTTAAATTTAAAAGAAGACAAAGGAGACTTTTGGTCTTTAGGTAGGAGTTCCTCCAATTCCTGAAGAAATGGGATACAGATTTATCTCCCAAGAAACTGTGAAACAATTTCATCAAGTTCTGTGCTAGAATAGATCATATTGATTCATTGAATCAGCAAATAGTTGTTGGGTACCTCTTAGCAGAATTTTAAAAGAATGCCTTTCTCATTTTGTTGCTTGAAAATTCCACTATCAGAACAGGGAACATGCTTAATAATAATTGAAGCCAGGCAGAGAAATTACTTTTGGGTTCCAAAATATTATCTAGAGGAACTCTAAGGAAGGACATTCTGTCTAATTTTCCTTTAATAACACACATACTCCTATTTTCCCCCTACCCAAGTATGCTTTGCAGAGAAAGTTTAGCCATTCTGATTCTCAGTATTTTTTTATTTAGTCATATATATTTGTGGCTAAACTGTAAATGCAAGATTTCACTTTTAAAACTATATAATAGAATCAAAAATATTTTAGACCACTTAAAGCAATTGTTACATAAAAACTTGTCTTGATTTTATTTAGAACTCAATTTAGATAGCAGTAACTTCCCTGGAGTGAAACTACGGTCAAAAATGTCCCTCCGATCTTACGGAAGCCGGGAAGGATCTGTATCAAGTCGTTCAGGAGAGTGCAGTCCTGTTCCAATGGGTTCATTTCCAAGAAGAGGGTTTGTAAATGGAAGCAGAGAAAGTACTGGATATTTAGAAGAACTCGAGAAAGAGAGGTAACTTGTATTCGTTATATAGTAAACATTGACTTTTACACTCCAGTTTGTTATTGTATTGTATTTGTAGTATATGATATAAATTATGAATTTATGGTAGGTGAGAGCTAATATTTGCAGAGAATTTTGTATTTTTTAACTCAAAGATAGCATGTTACTGATTCCACTTTTATTAAATCTAAAAATGAAGAGAAGGCAGTTTTTTGGAATTCTGAGACTTTGTCACTTAGATACTTTAAATACTCTGTATATTGAGTAATAAACATGATCATAATATTTGTATCTGGTTAAAATATGTAACTTATTTCTAAGTGAACTTCTGGTTATTTTTTGAACTATATTCTTTTACTTCTAGATCCAATATAAGATGACTCCTTCCATTATGAAAGGCCTACTACAAGTGGCCACAAATGAAACGTTTTTTAATATATGTTTCAATGTCTAAAAAGTCATTGCCTGACATATGGAATGAGTTCAGGTTCCTCATAGCTAGTGTATTAATTTTTCTCTTTCTGAAGTTAAAATTATCTCACTACAGATTTCAGAATATAGATCATTATCAAGAACTTCACTGTTTTATATCCCCTAAAAGATTCCTTAAAGCACATCGGATACCTTATTATCTTAACATTCCTAAAAGTTCTATTATAATTCAAGAAATGGCAAAATATATAAATATTACATATTAGCTCTGTGACACTGGTCGAGTCATTAAATTTTGTGTCATTTTCTTTTGTAAAATCAAGATATGTTTCTCCTTTGCAGAGTTGTTGTTGTGAAAATTGAATATTAATGTATAGGAAATGCCCAGTATATTTCACTGAGTGGCAAAAGGCCTTTTATTACTTTCTCTCTGGTTTTAGGTGTGCCCATCTGTAAAAATAGGGGTAGTCGTCTGGACCAGAAGTGATGTTAAGCTTTCTTCATTTCTTAAATTTACATGAGTCTCTGTTTTATACATTGAACCTGGACTGTTGAAACACTATCCTAAAAAATGCGGAGTGTGCAAGGGTCTATGATCTTCCATCTCTTTGTCCCTTTTGAGCTCTATTAAGAGGCAAAGGGCATGTGAGCATACCAGCTTCCGTAGGAACTTACTTTGCTTCCTGTAGGTAAAATCCTGATTTTATTAGCATGGAGAGAGAGTTTTAGAGAAAGGTTAATTTTTGAAGTAGATTTTACTACAAATACTAGTAAGCCTAATAAATGCAGCTGTAAGTAGTAAGGAATGCTTGTAATACATTCTCGTTTTCTGTCTTGACATTATTTATTTCTTGCAAGTCTTCCAAAGTTCTTTGAATTTAAATCCATGAAAAGCGTGTTTCTCTTTCTAAAGATTTAAAGGCAGTGATCTTAATATGTTTTATTTATTATGTGCCACTCTAAATAACTTTAAGCTAATATTCTGACTTTTAACTCCAAATGGAGAGTACTTTTCTTCCTAAAATATTTAAAGGTGCTTTGTCTCTCTAATGTTACTGTAGAAAAGATGTCTTCTTTTGTTTTTCTTCCCAGAATATGGCCCAGTCTCTAATTCAGACATTATTACACACTACAAAAAGTTGCTTTATGTGGAGAAAAAGAGGTATCAGCATGGCGTTGTTCAAAGGTTCTCAATTCTATCTGATCATTAGCATCATAATAATCCTTTAAAAAGCATCATAATGAACAGCATCAGTATTCCATTTTATCCTTTCCTATCCCCTGTCTTGCTTCCCATGAGATAGTTACTTCCATAACTCTAAATTATATGTTTATATTGCTAGGTCTTGACTTACTTTGGACATGACTTACTGACTTACCACTTTGAAAGATAAAAATTTGTTAAATTCATTGAATTATCCACTCAGTTTTAAATTCTCTACCAGTTTTTTGGTAGATAGAATTTGTACATATAAGCAAACATATATATTCTTGTATTTGTTACTTTTGTAAGTTTAAGTAACATTTATTTCTTGTTCTATCTTGTGACTGACTCTGTCTTTGAAACCCCACTGTATTAATTGTGGGAACTGTGTATTTACTTTGATTTTATTGAGACTAATAATGGTTACATTGTACTGTATATTATTTGAATCTTCATGTTTTTTCTGTAATTATAGATGTTGAAATCAAATAAGTGTTTGTGTTATGGCTCTGTAGTTGTTTGTCACAGTGGAGTCAGTAGTATGCCAAAATTAATTTTTCCTCCTTATTGATAGTGTATCATTGTCCTCTGTGCTGCTTGAAGGAAGATGATTCTCTTTGGACTGTATCTTTCTTGTATAGCACTTTGTTTTTTCTTGAGTTTCTGATTGCTTTTCTTTTACGTTGTTGGAAGCAGAAACTTGTGCCTTTACCATAATACTAGGATCTTCTAGTTCATTTTCATAAAGAAATTTTTATTGGAGCCCATTAAATTTTCTGTTCTAATTTGGACCATTTGCTATCCAAGCCTGCCATAAAACTGTCATGCTGGAATTTCTTGTCATTACACTTCCCATTTAATTCTGATACATCTTGTGTTTCCTTGGTTCTTAGTATGTTAGAGGGAGATAAATTGAGTCCTTGTTTATGTGACAGTATCTTTATTTTACTGTCACACTTGATAGTTTGGATAGGTCTAGGTTCAAACTCATTTTTCTTCTTCATTATCAAGATTGCTGATGAGAAGTTTGATGCCAGTCTGATTCGTATTCCCTTGTAGATGACCGTTTTTCCTCTTTTGAAGCCTTTGAATACCTTGTTACACATATTTTCTTCATTCATCATTCTAGATATTTGTGTGCCTTTTTGATCTGGAAATTTGTTTTCTTCAGCATTTTTCTATTGTTACTTCTTTAATGATTTTCTCCCATCTACTTTTTGTGTTCTTTCTTTCTAGACCTTTCTTAACTGTCTCTTTTATTCTCATTTTCTGTATTCCCCAAGATGAGTGCTAGAAAGTAGTTAAGTCAGGACTTAAACCCAGGTTGTAACGTTTTTGGACCTCAGTTTTCCAGTCTGTAAATTGAGTATAAGAATAACTACCTCAGAGGATGTTGTGAAGAATAGATCTTTTTTTTAAAGTTCTTAGTGCTGCGCCAAGTACATAGAGCATTCAATAATGTTAGCTATTGTCATTGTCATGTTAGCTATTAAGTTATTTAACAAATGTTTATTGAGTGCCTAAAACACATGTGCCACATTGTCCTAGGTGACCCTGAGTTAGCTAGAGGACTAAGAAGACATGAGATTTACATGAGAAAGCATTTTTAATGAAGACTATTGGCAATCACAAAATAGGCATTTAGTATACTAAACCCTAAAGACCCTGCCTGTTCTTGGTCTAGCCCTAGTTTCACTTCTGAACCTTAAGAACTGTTGTGTGAGTCACAAGATTAACTACTGTCATTTAACCACTTGTTATCATTTTGACTTAAGACACTGTATGTAACCTTGGCTTCCCCAGAGCATTTGACCACAGATTGATCTTAAATTTGATAGTAACTTCTTATCCTTAGTATCCCTAACCTCCCCTTCACTTTACCACTGCCACTGGCCTGTCAATTTAAGCAGCTTTTATTCCATAAGCCCATTTATTGAAAAATAATTGGAAGAAATAGTAGCATCACCATCTATTCTACTCTTTTTCCTACCTTGGATCTGGTAGGTTCTGTAGGTTCTTACCAGGGAAAGCTAGAAAATAGAATCAGATCTCATCTTTATGCTAGTTGTACCACCCAGCTGTGAAAGGGGTTCTGGCTTTCCACAGTGCTTTTTCTTGCTCCTTTAGTCAGAAATGGGAGGAAGGGAGCAGCTTCTCATTCGTTTGCATTCCTCCAAAGTTCTGCATCACAGGCTCGGGCTCTCTTCCTTCCCGTGTAGTCCCCCACTGTTGAGGTTGCCACATCAAGAGTGAAGGCTTATTCTTATTTTTAAAATTGCTTCTCAGTAAAGGATAGGAAATTTTAGCAAAAACAGAACCTTCCACATAATCACATTCATACTCACTACTAAAAATCTGTTTGATTATATTTTCCCAAGAAAAAAAGTTCTGTTTGATTGTATTTTCCAAGAAATGTAATCAAGAAACATATAATTTAATATAATATAATCAAGAAATTATGCTTCCCAATAAATATAATCAAACAACACTTTTAAAGTAATAATAATATCAGAGTGGGGAACATCTCTCTGTGTATGACCAAACTCTAGAACCCATAATAGAAAACATCTATAAATCTAACTTCCTTAAAAGTGAAAATTTTCTACATGGCAAAAACATTACAGTTGATCCTTGAACCATGGGGGTTAGGGCCACCAATATTTCCATGCAGCTGAAAATCCATGTATAACTTTTGACTCTCTAAAAAATAATAATAGCCTATTGTTGACCAGAAGCCTTGCCAATAACATAAACAGTCAGTTAACACATATTTTGCATGTTATATGTATTATATACTGTATTCTTAACAATAAAGTAAGCTAGAGGAAAAATGTTATTTACAAAATCATAAGAGAATATATATTTACTATTCATTAAGTGGAAGTGAATCATCATAATAGTCTTCATCCTTATCATCTTCATACTGAATAGGCTGAGAAGGAGGTAGAAGAGGAGGAGTTGGTCTTGCTGTCTCCAGGGTGGTACAGACAGAAGAAAATCTGCATATTAGTGGCCCCATGCAATTCAAACCCATGTTGTTCAGGGGTAGACTATATAAACAAAATTAAAAGATAAATGATAAACTGAGAAAATATATAGGCAACCCAATAACTGGCAAAGTGTTATTATTCTTAATATAAAAGAGGTCCTATAAATGAGTAAGAAAAAGTCACAGAAAAGGAAATATAAATAATTTTTAGACTTGAAAAAATGTTTAACCACATATTAAGAGAGATCAAATAAAAATTAGTGACATACTGTTTTTTTCCCAAAAAGAAAAACCCTAAATGTGCAAAATTTAAAATTAAAAAGGTAGATTAAATATTTGCATTGGCAAAGGTAGTAGCATAAATTGGAATACTATCTAACAAGCGCAGTAAGTTAAAAATTCATATATCTTAGGAATTTATGTTGTACAAATGCTTGCACATGTGTGAAATGAGGTATATATATAAGGATATTCAATGCAGCATTGTTTATATTAATAATACAAAAGATTAGAAAGGCCCCTAGTGCCCATCAACTAAGAACTGGTTATAGTGTATTCCTACATGGATTCATGAATACTGTGAAATATGCAGCTAGCAAAAAATACCTAGTATATGTCGAACATCCCAAATCTGAAAATCTGAAATCCAAAATTCTCCAAAATCTGAAACTTTTTGAGTGACAGCATGATGCTCAAAGGAAATGCTAATTGGAGCACTTCAGATTTTGGATTTTTGAATTTAGGATGCTCAACTGGTAAGTGTAATGCAAATATTCCAAAATGAAAAACAATTCTGGTACCTAGCATTCTTTAGCTAAGGGATATACAATTTGTACCTCTTCATGTTCTGATATGGAATGATCCCCAAGGTAGATTTTTAAGTGAAAAAAAGTTACAGGACAATATGTACTATAATCCCATTCTACCATTTATGTTTAAAATGTACACATAAGTATGCACATATACCCTTGCATTTTTATAGACTATCTCTGGAAATATATATAAGAAAATTGTAACAGTAAAGGAGATAGACCATATACTTTTTTGTACCTATTGACTTTTATCCCAGTAACACTCTTATGGTTTATGTTTATAATGATCAGGTATACAGTGTATACAGGTATACAGTGTCTTGCTATAGATTGCTATTGAGGACACCACCATTGGGTTATTTTGGCTGCTGAGAAGCTAAAAGCCACATCTGTGTCCAAAGTAGAAGTTTCATATACTCTAGGTTTGTTTTCTGGCATATTTCCTGCTTTTCTTAACTCCTTCATTATACTTTTTATTCTTGTACTAATTTGGGGTTTTCTTATATCTGTACCCTTTGCCTATCATCATATTCTTAGATTGTAAATAAATATGAAGAAAGCCTTTGGTTGAAATGTAAGTATTCTAGTAAGGATGATTGCCAACATATTTAGGAAAAAAAGTTTAAACATCTTTTTAATATTCAAATTTTAATGATTATAGTATTCTAAGTCCTACCTTCAAAATTCCAAATCAACATAAGTTTTTCATTAGTTTGTTATTAGTACTTTAGTTTAAGCAGAGAACTTTACAATAGCATCTGGTAAGGATTGCTCTTATGCAGTCTATATTAGCATTGTTTAAATTTACCTTTTTTTAAAAAATAGATCTTTGCTTCTTGCTGATCTTGACAAAGAAGAAAAGGAAAAAGACTGGTATTATGCTCAACTTCAGAATCTCACTAAAAGAATAGATAGTCTTCCTTTAACTGAAAATGTAAGTAACTTGGCAGTACAACTTATTTTAGACTTTAGTAACTTGGTCTTTAAAAAATATCTAGGTTATCCATTAAAAATTCAGGATAACTGAATTTATAGTTATTTGTAAACTATAGTATGTTTCAATGAATTTTTGTTTATAAAGGTGATAAAAACTTCATTATGCTTGAATAGTTGTTTATTTTAAGCTCTTAGTTGAGAAAATCTATCAAACTTTGATCCTAAAGGACCTCAGGGCTCAACTAGGCAACAAGCTTTTTAATTCTGTGTATTGAATTGCTACACATACTCTGTAGAAATATTTATCACCATCTGCCTGTTTTTTTGTACTGTATTACAGGAATCATGCCAGATAGTTTTTGCAATAAAAATATCTTTGAAGAATCCGGGTATAAATGGCAACAGCTGTAGGCATGGATCTTAGTATTTTTGAAGGTGCTAAAGTTTGTTTTGCAAATGTAATGAAAATTTAATCCTGTCAGCCTCTCTTTCTCCACCCAACCTCTCCATGTCAATTATTTTATTCATGGGATGGCACATAAAAGAACATTTCTGAAATACATTAATAATCTCAAACAAGGCTGTGTATTTCAACTGTTGTCCATAAATATTTCCTATGACTTTTAAAAAGAAAAAAGTAGGCTAATTAAAATATTACTTGCTCTCTTTCTTAGATGTTTCATTTTCTAATAGCACTTTTGATAGAACATAATAGATGATAAGGTAAAAGTTGAAAGAGGGAAAACCTTTTCCAAAACATGTAGTTAGCCAGATTTCCTGAGTGGGCATTGGCTGGCAGGAGCTAGAACTAGAAGCTTAGGTACTCACTCTCCTCAAATAATCATCCAGGGTTTTGAGAGGAAAAGAAAGGAGGATCCCTCTTTCTGACAGTGTCCTTAAAATCATCCTGGGAATTAAGGAGACATAAATTGTGAAAGAACAGTTATTAGAAAATTGTTAGCAGATGACGATTAGTAATTTAGAAGGATTTGGCAGAATTTTAACTTTTATAAAGAAAAATACCAAAGCAGTTTTGCTCACCATTAACTTTGGTAATTAAAAATCCAGAGTCCAGCTGTCTGCATGTAGTCAGGTTCAGAAAAGGACTTAGACATATAGGACCACTCAGGAGCAGTTAATTGGTTACAGTCTGAGACAAAGGTCAGTTGTCAAATAAGTTAATTACTTCCTGTTAATTTATTAAATAATCACATTTAATAGGATATATAAACTATTATTATGGACCATTGGCAACATTTGCATATCTAAACTGCTTGTATTTTATAACAACTATTTAATTTCACAAATTTTGCTTTTATTTTTATTTATTTATTTATTTTGTGACAGAGTCTTGCTCTGTTGCCTGGGCTAGAGTGCCGTGGCATCACGCTAGCTCACAGCAACCTCAAACTTCTTGGCTCAAGCAATCCTTCTGCCTCAGCCTCCCAAGTAGCTGGGACTACAGGCATGCACCACCATGCCCAGCTCATTTTTTTTTTCTATATATTTTTAGTTGTCCAGCTAATTTCTTTCTATTTTTTTTAGTAGAGACAGGGTCTCTCTTGCTCAGGCTGGTCTTGAACTCCTGACCTTGAGCAATCCTCCCACCTCGGCCTTCCAGAGTGCTAGGATTACAGGCGTGAGCCACCACGCCCGGCCACAAATTTTGCTTTTATATTGGGAAACCAAGTTAATGAACACTTTCTTATGGAAGTACTTACCTATATATCAAGATATTAGACATTACTTAAAACATCAGATCTAAACCACATTATTATAACACACTGTGTCATGTTCGACGTTTTTTTTTTGCAGGGGGTGGGTTGGGAAGTGGAGGACTAATGAATGGAGTTACAACTGGCTCAGTGGGAATAAGAAACAACATACAGACTATTTCAAATGTATTGCAACCCATAATTTGAACATGCCCAAGGAACTACATCCTGCATATGAATGTCATCTGTATGTTGCAAGGGAAAAGGGTGAGAACTACTCTAAGTTAAAATTGACAGTGCAGTTTGGAGTTCTTGGACCAGAATGCTGTCCTGAATCAAACATTGTCATATGCAGTTTTCTGTGGGCACACAGCATGAAAAATCTGTAGCACTTCTTCATTCCCTTCGTGGCTCATTATAAGTCTGTTACCTATCATTTTATCTAATCATATTTTTAGCCTTTTATTACCTCTTGGGGCATGTATTTTTAAGTTTCATTACCTTAATCCTTTTCATCCTTTATATGCCCAGAAGTTATCACAGTGCCTGGAATGTTTAGTGGAATTTCTAGTGGAGGGTTAACAAATTTTTAGATGAGTTAACACCCACTCTGTGAAGTACTTGTTTTTATTTGTTTCAGCTTTGCTTCACTTTTGGATTTTTACCAGCCTGTGTTGACTTTGTCTGCTATATTTATGATTATCTATATTACATATAGGCTTTTTCTTATCCCATTTTCTTCATTTTACAAATGGAAAATTCTCTCTGTTTAGTCTCTGTGTCTATGGTAATCCTTACCTTAAATTGAGGTGTATATAAACTTAAGAATGATGGACCTGTTTCTTGATTTTTCTATGTTGTCCACATTAATATGCTAGTTTTTAATAATTAAAAATAGTGCCTCTTCAGTGGAGAAGAATCATAAGGGAACTGAAGTTTGCCTCAATCTAACTAAACCAGTTATATATTTTAAATGAAATAGTCCAGTTTAATTACAGCCATTTGTGACTTGGCACAATAATTGTTTCAACTCCAGTATCACTTCAGAAATCCACACTGAGCCTAGCATCTATAATCAAGTGTCAGGTCTCCTTGGAGTAAAAACTAATTTTCTGACGCACCATGACTTTCTCATTAGCTTATTTATTATCTTTATTTGTACTTATATGCTCTTTTGTTGATAAACACAACATAAGATAAGATACTAATATTTTTATATTACTTGTGATTTTAGTTTTCCTTACAAACAGATATGACCAGAAGGCAATTGGAATATGAAGCAAGGCAAATCAGAGTTGCAATGGAAGAACAACTAGGTACTTGCCAGGATATGGAAAAACGAGCACAGGTAACTTACTCGTTTTTAAACTGTAAAACAGCATCATCTAGGCAAGAGCTATTAGGAATATAATGAATTTATAGCTCTGTTAACATTGATTAAATTTTGTTATTAACGATATAAGTCTGTCTTTACTTTGGTACTATTTCCAAACAAGAATAAATTACCATGGCTGCTGGGTAACATAACCAATGTTCATATAATTCTGCCTCCACCATATTCATTTCCCCTAGTACTGTTCTATTCTGCCTTGGAATTATAAGGGGGAGAAAGAGTTAGCTTCAATTCTCCTTTGAGATTTTTACTTCTCATAATCTAAGTGTGTGGGGAATGACATTCAGAATATGTCACTGCTATTCAAGGTGTGCACTAAAAAAAAAAAAAAAAAAGCCTCCTTCAAGGATACTAGGGAAGGAAAAATAAAGAGAACATTAGTAGGCCAGGCGCAGTGGCTCACGCCAGTAGTCCCCATATTTTGGGAGGCTGAGGCAGGAGGATGGTTTGAGCCCAGGAGTTGGAGGCTGCAGTGAGCTATGATCACACCACTGCACTCCAACCTGGGCAAAGGAGAGATGAAACAATTTAGAACATTTCCATATTTGTACCATCAACTCATGTCAAGAAAGAATATAAACTAGCTTTGCTGTTTATCAAGTATTTTCATGTATTATTAAAGTTAGCCCTTTTATATTCACACAAGTGTATGACTAACTAATGTTTTTAAACCCTAATGAGGTTTTGCTAGTTGTCTTGTCTGTTTCAAAACAAGCATGTGGAATTTCTTTTTTTAACTTTTGGGACAAATTGGTAGAAAAACATTTAAAGACTTTCTTTAAGTAAGTAGCAAATAAAAGGAAGGACCAACATTGATATGTGGGGTATGAATACATCTTTTTTATTAATATTATATAAAGTTTATTTCGTTGTTTTAAAATCACTAATATAGGACATTTTACATTCCCCAAAGTGTAGTCTTTTTTTTTTTTTTATGTGATACCTTCCAAAATGTAATGTATATTCTATTTATGTCAAAGTATGGTGGTAAGCTGGGGTGATACTTAAACACCGGTACCATTATGCATTTCATAGTCCATGCATGTTAGTTTCATAATGAGGCTGGGGGCTTAACTAACATGTGTGTATGTGTGGAGGACAGTTTGGTATTATCTGCCAATATTAAAAAGCCTATACCCTCTGTCCCTGTAATTCTAGAAATATATCCTACAGAAATACTTAGGGCACATGAATATAAATTCATATTTTATGATATTCACTGAAGCACTCTATATAAGAGATTCTAAAAGAATACAACTTAATTGTTCATTATTGGTAATTATTAAATAAATTATTAAATCAGTAGTGCGTAGCTCTTAAAAATAAGATACTGGGAATAGTGGAAATATAGTAGCCAGAGCACTCATTTCCCTCCTAACTCCCTGCTTTGGGTGATTGAACAAGTAAAACAAGAATGGTCCTGGATTCTACATGAAAGGCGACCAAAAAGTAAGTAAATAAATAAATAAATACATAGGTAGGTAGGAAGGAAGGAAGAATGGTCCTGGAAGGGGTTCTCAGGAG
>CM052439.1:104979957-105105729 GCA_028533085.1 Varecia variegata | reverse complement strand
ATATGTATGTTAACTATATTTCCCTTTATAATTTATTGAATACTACACTAGTTCCCCATTGATTAGTAATGTCATCTCTGTTTCATACGCTGAACATTTCTGGACTGTATTCCATTAGTCCATTTTAGCTTCTCTGTGCCTGTACTGATACCCCATTTTTTTTATTTGCTGTAGTTTTATAATTCTTGGTACCTGGTAGGGTGAGCTCTCCTTATTTTTGTCTTTAAAAATGCTGTTGCATTCTTCTTCATTACTCCTCCATTTGTAATTTAGTATCAGCTTGTTTAATTCAAAGGAAAGCTTTATTGGCTTTTAATTAGAATTACATTGAATTTATACATTAAGGAGAAGTCATATCTTTATAATATTGAGCCTTCTTGGTTAAAAGGATGGACTCTGGAGCCAGACTGCCTAGGTTCAAATCCCAGACCTGTCACTTACCAGCACTGTGATCTTGAGCAAACTCTCTGCCTTAGTTTTCTTATCAGTAAATACACATAATGGTAAACTGTAAATTGTGAGGATTAAATGAGTTGGTACATGAAAAAGCATTTGGAATGCGTGGCACATAGTAAAAACTCAGTCAATATTAGGTATTGTTATTAATTTTATATCTATTCATTTAGGTTTTATTTTATGTCCTTCAGTAAAGTTTTGTAATATTCTCCGTAAAGGTCTTATACATCTCTTTTTATATTTATTCCTAGGTATGTTATAGTTTTTGTTGCTATTGGAAATGGGAATTTCTTTAATTGCATTGCTAAATTACATTTAGGTAGTAAGCACACAGCAGTCTCCCTGAACTTTTATTAAATTGTATATAGTTTAAGAATCTATACATTGTCATATTGTTTGCAAATAATGACAATCTGTTTATCCATTCTGGTCCTTCTAGCTTTTTTTCTTTTATTGCATTGTCTAAGAACTCTAATACATCTTTGAATGGAAGCAGTGATAATGGTCTTCTTTTTCTTGTCTTGACTTTAAAGGAAATCCTTCTAAAATTTCATAATTAAGTATGTTTTTACTCAATGTTTTTGATAGATACCCTTTATCAAGTTAAGGAATTTACCTTCTATTCTGATTTGTTAAGTGTTATCCCAAATCTGTATTAGTATTATAATTTTTGAAATCACTTTTTGTAAAATCATACCAACTCTGTACTCCTAAACAATTTAGTGTGTGTTATTAGACATAATTTCATAAATATTCAAGATATATAAAAAGTAAGAAATATTTATCAGTTGAGCATCTCTAATCTGAAAATCTGAAATGCTACATGAGCAGTTCCTTTGAATGTCACGTTAATGCTTAAAAAAGTTTCAGTTTTTGGAGCATTTAGGATTTTGGATTTTCAGACTAGGGATAGAGATTTAGGAATACTCAATTTATACTGGCTTTTTCCATTTTCATGTTGAGAAACAGAAGCACAAGGAATACCCTCTCAGAAGTCATCCACCTCAGTGGACATCAAGATATAGATGTGACTTCATAGGATTTAGTGAGATACTGGCAATACAGACATGTAATGTCATGGAGGGAATATTAGATATAATTTCCTATTTTCAACTTCCAAATATTAAAATTTTTTATTTTAAACTTTATTGATGAAGGGGAGCTGATTATATAGAAAACGATTATGTAGGAAGGCAGGGAACATCAAATTTAGAACGTCAGTAACTGTATGTAGTTTACTTGTTTCTCTAAAGCCAGGAAATATTTATCATCTGGTTTTAGAAGTGATCGCTCCTCATTTGGAAAGCTACTAAAAGTATAAGCATTTCTTCTTCGGCCTGTTTTTACAATGTGATTTGGACGTGGTAAAATTTGTTAATTAGAGAATATTACTTACCTTACATTTGCTACTTTCAGAATCGTGATAGAGAATCAGCATAGTTGTAGTGTTAAAAAGAAAAAAAAGGTGGGCATAGTGGCTCATGCCTGTAGTCCCAGCTACGGGAGGCTGAGGCAGGAGGATCCTTCAAGCCCAGGAGTTCAAGGCTGTTGTGAGCTGTGTTCATGCCACTGTACTCCATCCTGGGTGACAGAATGAGAACCCATCTCTTAAAACAAACAAAACAAAACAAATCAAAACAAAAGAAGTAAGGAAGAAAGATAAATTTTGGGGGAGTGAGGTGACAAGCACAACGTCTTTTGTGTGTTTTGCTTGTCATAACATTGGATAATAGAGCAGCAAAAGCATTTTTACTGAGGTAGTAAGAAAAGCATGAGGGCATTGTATTTAACCAAAACTCTTAATAAATGTGATCAAAGGGTAAGTTTTTTATGTAAGTTTTATAACTATATATGTATGTAAAGCTAATTACTGTAATACTTTTATTATTTATCTATTAGGGGATATATGCTTAGAAATCTTTTATTGATGCAGCATGTAGCCAAAAAAAGTTTGGAAACTATTCCATCTAGCTTCTAATACTTTTTTCCCCATTGAAACAATTACTTTCATAATACAACTTTTTCTACCTGTCAACTATAGAATTATTATAGAAAATGGTACAACACTGTCAGTACTTGTTTTTAAAACCCATGTATTCGATCTGTCATAAAGCTTATTTTTAAAAATACTTTTGGCCAGGCATGGTGGCTCATGCCTGTAATCCTAGCACTTTGGGAGACCAAGATGGGAGGATCACTCGAGGTCAGGAGTTCGAGACCAGCCTAAGCAAGAGCGAGACCCCATCTCTACCAAAAATAGAAAAAAATTAGCCAGGCATGATGGCATATGCATGTAGTCCCAGCTACATGGGAAGCTAAGGGCAAGAGGATCACTTGAGCCCAGGAGTTTGAGGTTGCAGTAAGCTATGATGACACCACTGCACTCTAGCCCGGAGGAGGGGGGGGTAACAGAGCAAGACCCAATTGAATAATAATTTCAACTTGCAGGGTCTTTATGCAAAGTGATTTGGTTTTTCCCATTTCCACTAGTATTCATAAAAATTAAAACAATCTACCTTTAAAAAAAAAACACTTCTCCCACATTGTTTTAATTTCATGTAGTTCAATCTGTAGTTACTGTTTTATGGCTTCTTAAAATAGTGGGAAAGCAAAAACTCTGTCATCATTGTGATCCTAGTGTTGGAAATAAAAATAATGTGTAGCTGCAGTAGGTATTTGGAAAGACTAAAAATTCTACTGTATTGTAACAGGAGTAACTTTGGGGAGGGTTAGTCTTACTGTTTAAACCCTGATGTTTAGTAAAACAAATCAGATGTCTTTCCCTTTACAGGTAGGTATGCTATGTTTATATAAATCTATTACGTTATATTGTTGTCTAGATTAATATAAAAGATGAAATTCAGGTATACTTTTTACTTTGATGAAATATTTTTGAGAATAACTGGAATATCAATTTTCACAACACGTACAACATATAGTTTGATATATGACTTGTATTTCTACAATTTTACTAAACAGATCTAGAGATCTGTTGCATGAAGTTAAATGTATGAAGAAAATGAACTGACCCCAATTTGTCATTAATGTGTGAATATATTAACATATCTAGCTTCTTAAATAAGGATAGCTTGGCATAATCCGGAGCTGTTAGATGGTAACCATAGTATGATTGTTTACACTAATGTTGTTAACGAAAACATACCTAATTTGGTTTTGTATTTTATTTTAGCGAAGAATAGCCAGAATTCAACAAATAGACAAGGACATACTTAGAATACGACAGCTTTTACAGTCTCAAGCAACAGAAGCAGAGGTTAGTAAATTGCCTTTTTTATGTGTGGGTATGAAAATAGGTAGTTATTTTAAGAAAAATGTATAATTAATGTGGCATCATTGAAATGTAGATGTTCTTCTAGAAAATTTAGATACTTTATAACATTTTTCATGAAAATAAATTGTCAAAAGCCTTGACTACTTTGATTTCATTATAACTTTTAGGCAGTTAAAATTTATAGAGCCATAAATATAGCTACCTTATTTGAACTGTCAGTTTACATATAATCAGGTAACTAACTTAATTTGGCTATTATCAACCAGTAAGTAAACTTTTTCCTTATATGCAATCCATAGTAATAATTAATCATACACATTTACCTGTCTTTACTTCACAAAGCCCATTAAAATGATAGTAAAAGAATAAAATGAAAAAGGCACAAAGATGGGGGAAGTGACAACAGTAAAATTTAGGGGAGCTGGAAAGCAGGTAAACAAATGGTAACTATTCTAGCTTATCACAGAGAGTTGACCCCTAAGTTAATAATGGGAAAAGTCCTGAAGCAACCCAGTATACACTGTGGAGTCCCAGAAGGTCCCAGAACTGGCTACACTAGGTACCTCTGAATGTGAGAATAAAAAAGGACTAAAAGCAGGAGGATGTTTGAAAATGTGTTAAACAGCAGATGGGACCTCCAGAAGAACCTTTCTCTCTGCATAGCTGGGTGACTGCTCCTTTCTAATCCTGTCAAAAGATGAGAGATTTTTTCCTCTGGAAACAAAAGGTCTTTGGTTAGGGGTAAGCCTAGTTTAATTGAAGGTGGAGGTGTTGTACAAAAAAGTGATTTAAGTGAAAATTTACTTACTGAATGCTGAAACCTCCACTGGCATCCAGGCTTACAATCTCCAGGCAAGTTTCTAGAAGGAATTTCTCTAAGAAATGTGACTAACCCAAGAAAAATGCCCTAAAGATACTTACATTGGAGTATTCACCAACAAAACAGCCCAGCTAGATCATCCTGTAGGGTAACTATAGTTGACAAACTTCCTTCCTCGGGTGGATAGCTGCATTTAACTTATAGATAGCCCACTCTTAAATATGAGCAGACACCAATAACCACCAGATATTTTAAGAAAGTTTCTAATAAGAAAGATTATGGAAATAGATAATTTATTTCTTTTTGCAGGAAGAAAACTTCAAAAAATAAAATTAACATTAATATGCCCAATAAAAAAAGATAATGTATCCATAAAGCAAGAAAAGGATGGCATTCAAAAGTAACAGCACTTTGGGAGGTTGAGGTGGTAGGACCGCTTGAGGTGATCCAGACTAGCCTGGGCAATGTAGCATGACACCATCTCTGCAAAAAATTTTTTTTTAAATTAGCTGGGCGTGGTAGCACAGGCCTATAGTCCCAGCTACTCAGGAGGCTGAGGCAGGAGGATCTCTTGAGCCCAGGAGTTTGAGGCTGCAGTGAGCCACTGCACTCAAGCCTGGGCAACAGAATGAGACCCTGTCTCAAAAAAAAAAAAAAAAAAAAAAAAACAGTTCTTAGGGTTAAATGTGATAGCAGTAATGAAAAACTCAAAGAAAGGTTAGAAGATAAATTTCTCAGAAAGTAGAACAAATAGACATGAGATAGAAAATAGAAAAGAAAATCAGAATCATTCTATGAAGGTTTAATATCCAAATAAAAGGAGTTCTTGAAAGAGAATGGAGAAGCTAGAGAGAGAAAATCATCACAGAAGTAAATTAAAATTTCCCAGAACCAGGCCGGGCGTGGTAGCTCACGCCTGTAATCCTAGCACTCTGGGAAGCTGAGGTGGGTGGATCCTTTGAGCTCAGGAGTTTGAGACCAACCTGAGCAAGAGCGAGACCCAGTCTCTACTAAAAAATAGAAAGAAATTAGCTGGACAACTAAAAATATATATAGAAAAAATTAGCCAGGCATGGTGGCACATGCCTGTAGTCCCAGCTACTCCAGGAGGCTGAAGCAGGAGGATCACTTGAACCCAAGAGTTTGAGGTTGCTGTGAGTTAGGCTGATGCCACGGCACTGTAGCCTGGGCAACAGAGCAAGACTCTGTCTCTAAAAAAAAAATAAAAAAATAAAATTTCCCAGAACCAAGGGGCATAGTTTTCCAAAATAAAATGGTCTCTCCAATATCTAACACCACAGGTGAAAATAATCCCATACAAAGACACATCATGATGAAATTTCAGATCACTGGAGTTAAAGAGAAAATTCTAAAACCTTCTACAAAAGGAAGAGAAAACAAATTTCACACAAAGGAACACAAATACAAATGCCTTTAAATTTATAAATAGCAACACTGGAAGCTGGAAAGTAGAGTAGCATTTTCTTAAAACCTTTGAAAGAAAATTATTTCCAGCTATGTTTTGACACTAATCCTTTGACACCACTGGCTGTCCCACAGCTCAGTTCAATTCTGATCCTAACCACCTGGAAGTTAGTGTAGACTCCACAAGTAAAGGGCAAAGTCATTAATAAAGCTGTCCACTTGAAATGCCAGCCACAAATTTTGGTTATCCCCAAGCCACCCATGCTTCTGCCCAATGAGTTACAATTATGGGGCTTCCTACAACTCCCCCAGGTTCAACAACTCACTAGAATGACTCATGAAACTCACTGAATGTTTTGTGCTTATGATTACAGTTTTATTATAAGGATACAGATCAGGAATGGCAAAATGAAGAGACACATGGGCAAAGTCTAGGGAAGGGAGTAGGGAGTGCAGGGATTCCATGCTGTCTTCTTGTGGTGTGTCACTCCCCCAGCACACCACTGTATTCACCAACCAGAAGACTCAGCTGAGCTTCAGCATCCATAGTTTTTATTGAGATTTCGCTCTGGCTGATTAAATAACTTAATGTAAATTTAAATTAACTCAATTTCCATTCTCCTTCCCTCCTTGGAGGTCGGTCTGGCCCAAAGTTCCAACCCTCTAATCACATGGTGGTGAGCACCCATCCTGAAGCTATCTAGCAGTCCACCATGAGTTGCCTCATTAGCATAACAGACATCTCTATCCCACAAGAAATTCCAAGGGTTTTTGAAGCTCTGTGCCAGGTACAAAAGGACAAAGACCAAATATATTTTTTATTATACTATACTGGCCTATAGATTTATCTCTCAATTTGAGAGTAGAATAAAGATATTTTAGACAGGCAGAGTCTTAAAAATATTTTTCTCATGTACACTTTTCTGGAAGCTATTAAAGGATATACTCAAATGAAATGAAAATGTAAAACAAGAAAAATGAAGATTTGGGATCCAAGACACAGGGGATACGATAGAGAAAGACAGAGACAGAGAGAGAGAGAGAGAGAAGGAGGAGAGAATCCCCAGAATAAAGATGAAGGGAGATCCTGAGATAAATGGTAGAGAAAGCAATCAGTCCATATTGCAACTACTGATAAGATTCCAGGAGAAATAAGTCCAAGGAGATGAAATCATTAGAATACCTGCTGTTTCTGAATGTATTGAAAGGAAATTTACACAGTGGAGGAAAAACTGAGGTAAGTCCTAAGTACACAGAAAACCAAATAAACAAAACAATAAAGATAACCTTTAACTCCATGGACAAGAAGTTGTTCTAAAGGGAAATAATCATAGTATATCACCTGCCAGCCATGATTAGAATTTAATAGTCAAAGTAATGTAAATAGTGAAAAATTTATCTTACAATAGGAACTGAAATAAAGCATTAAATTATAATAAAAAATGCAGAACTAGCAATGCAGGAAGGTTATTTAGAAATAGGGAGCTAAGAACCAAAAAAAACCAAAAATCAGCTGAAAGAGATTAAAAAGAAAGAGTTCTTTTAAAGAACGTTTTCATCTAGGCCTGACTTTTTAAATATCTTAGGAACTTTGGCTTTATTTAGTACATCTGAATTCAAACTGTGTAGAAACATGTATTCTTTCACTAAGTAGAGCAGTTTAAATACAATGTGATAGTCATAATCCTAAAAGCAGTTTAACATGTCTTAAACTAACACAAACCAAATATTTGCAACATTAAGGAGTAAGTGTCTGTTTTGCAATGGACTCTGAAGGGCCAAAAAAATGCAGTATCTTTTTACTCCTTTTTCGGTTTTGTTGGCATTGTAATATGTAGCATTCTACCTATTATAACCTCCTTGGTTTTTCAGTGTAGATTTCTCTTTTTTTATTCTTAACCAAACTTGCTATAGTCTATTTTTAAAATTGTTTTCAAATAAGCAGCATTTTGTTTTTAATTAAGTAGCACTACATTTTATATTTTTTCTCTGGATATTTTCTGCCTTGAGTTTTGCTGCTGCTGTTTCTTTTCACGCCATCTTTCTTATATTCTCATCATTACTGTTTTGCTGCATCTGACAGGTTTTGATATTTCTAAATCCATATTTACACTTATTTTTTTCTAGTTGCTTTAATCTTTTATTTGAATAAAGTAGCCCTCTATTTAATGCTCTGTACCTTGAATTTCATTTTGTTTGCTATTAATATTGCTACACTGGCTTTTTTTTTTCCTTATCATTTGCCCGGTATATCATTTTCTCTGTTTTTATTTCCAAATTTTACCAACTTTCTGGCCTCTGGAAATTCCGAAAAAATTGTGATTTGTTAACGGTAGACCTCATTTTCCGGCACTGTTACAACTTTCTTTCAGGTTAGAGACTTATATATATTTTTTCTATCTGTTCAAAATTTTTTATTCATATCATTGGATTTAAGGCAGACTGTCTACCATTGTGATCCAGTCTCTTCTTGCTTCCTTTTGTTATGAAAATGGTTGTATCAGTCATAGCCTAAAATATTTGCATGTAGTGTAATAGTTTAGTAAATGTAAATTAAAGGAAGGTGCCATGTCACATTTAAGAAAGAACTAAAACACTTTTTTAAATTTTGCTGTTTGAGTTTTATTCCATTATTATCATTTTTCTGATATAAATTAGAGGGAGAAGCTAAAAGATAGAGATAACTGGATATTGGATGCTAGCAAATTAGTTTGTAAAGCGATAGAGATAAGGAAAGGACAGATTTCTGCTGAATAATTTGTCCATCATGAAGAACATTGCTTATAGCATTATCTTTGTCCTACCTGCATTAGTTCTGGGTTAGAGTCTAGATGCTGGACATGAGTCAAATATTTATTCAAATATTGAACTATGATTCATAACTCAGAAGTTACACAGAGGTATATGAGGCAGCCAGTACTATGACCTTGTGTGTCCTTCCAGACATAGTTTATTTATTGCCAAGCAGATACATTAGGAGGGAGGGGAGCTGTGAGGACAATGCACCATGGCCATAAAATCTCTAAAAAATAGCCAGGGAGAAATGCTTATTAAAGTTGTATGCACAGTACTTTTACAATTCATTGATAATGAGAAATATAACCTAGTTTCAAAGTGGGCAAA
The DNA here is from genome assembly GCA_028533085.1 of Varecia variegata. Lineage (NCBI taxonomy): Eukaryota > Metazoa > Chordata > Mammalia > Primates > Lemuridae > Varecia > Varecia variegata. Next base: position 105,096,613 of record CM052439.1, on the reverse strand, counting down.
CAATTGGAATAGGCATTTCACCAAGGAAGATATAGGAATGGCTAATAAGCCACAGGAAAATATGCTCAGTCATTAGTAATTAATTAGAGAAATGCAAATCAAAACCACAATGAGACATTGCTTCACATCCATTACTATGGCTATAATCATAAAGACAGGCCAGGGGCAGTGGCTCATGCCTGTAATCCTAGCACTTTGGGAGGCCGAGGCTGGAGGATCGCTTGCGGTCAGGAGTGTGAGACCAGCCTGAGCAAGAGTGAGACCCCGTCGCTACAAAAAATAGAAAAATTAGCCGGGCATGGTGGCGCATGCCTGTAGGCCCAGCTGCTTGGGAGGCTGAGGCAGGAGTACTGCTTGAGCTCAGAAGTTTGAGGTTGCAGTGAGCTATGATGATGCCTCTGGACTCTAGCCCAGGCAACAGAGTGAGACCCTATCTCAAAAAAAAAAAAAAATTGTAAAGACAGTAACAATCATCAGTGAGGATATGGAGAAGCAGGAGCCCTCATTGCTGATAGACTATATATAAAATGGTGCAGCCACTTGAAAAACCGTTGAGCAGTTCCTAAAAATATTAAACATAGTTACCATGTGACCCAGTAATCCCACTCCTGGGTATCTAGCCAAAAGAACTGAAAACATGTCTACACAAAGACTTTAACTTGAATTTTCATAGCAGCATTATTTGTAATAGCCCAAAAGTAGAAACAGTGCAAATGTGTATCAACCGGTGAATGAATAAACAAAACGTGTTATATCCTTGCAGTGGAATTCTATTCAGCAATAAAATGTAACAAGTTACTGATACATACTATAGCATGGATGAACCTCAAAAACATGTTCAGTAAAATAAACCAGACACATAAATCCATTTATATGAAATGTCCAGAAAAGGCAAGTTTCTGAAGACAAAAAGTAGATCAGTGGTTGTCTAGGGCTGTGAGTGGAAAGGAGGATTAACTGTAAATGGGCAGGGGGAGTCTTATTAGAATGATTCAAATGTTCTAATACTGGATTATGACTATGCTTGATAAATCTACAAAAATCATTTAATTGTGCACTTAAGATGGATAGATTTTTATGGTATTTAAATACCTCAACAACAACAAAAATTTTTAAAAAGTCCTATTGCCTAGAGTAGAATACCGTAGGGAAGTCATCCAACAATGGAAATGAGGAAACTTGTTAGGATTATTCTTTCGTAGGAATCAGCAACAACCTCTTTTCTCTTCAGCATATCAAATAGTGCAGGCAGGCCTGTAGTCTAGAAAGAATCAAAGAATAAAGGGAAGTAATTAGGAAAGAGGAAGGAGGAAAGAAAATAAAGATAGCAAGTGTTAAATAGTTTGGGCTCTGGAGTCAGACTGCCTGGGTTGTAATTCCAGGTCTGACTCTGCCTTAATGTATGTGACTGAAAGACAATTACTTATGTTCTCTGTGCCTTAGTCTCTTTATAAAATGGGGATAATTATAGTAACTAGGGTTCATAGGGTTGGTATGAGAATTAAATAAATCAATAGGTGCCAGTGATTAGTGCATAGTAAACATTAGATTTTTTTAAAATTTTATCATATCATCATCACTTTTTTGGTTTTTTCCCCACCTTTTTGGCCTTCATAGCTCATCTTCTTTTATCTGGACATTAATTGTAACATTCCTTAAGGCTTGTTTATCTTTTCTCTGTATCCTCTCTTCCTAAGACAGTCTCGTTTATGCGTAGGGCTTCAGTTACCATCTACATGCTAATGGCTCTCAAATTTGTTTTTCTAGCCCTAAGCTCCAGAAAATCCATGTGCTGACTCTATATCTCCACTTATATATGTCAAAGGCACTTTGAATCCAACATATCCAAAACTTAATGATCCTCCTAAGCCTTCCTTACCACCCTTCGTCCTCCTTCAGTATTACCTATGTCTGTGAATGGCAACATCATTATTGAATTGTGTGAGCTAAAGAACATAGGAACATACTTGATACCAGACCTGTTCTTCCACTCCCCATATCCATTCTATCACCAAACCCTATCAGATTTACCTCTGCATCTCCACTTCTTTTATTTCTGTTACTGCTTTCCTAGTGCAGAGTACCATGATCTCACATTTACATTAATACATTAGGCTCCTAACTGATCTCCTCTATGATTTCTGCCTATTTAATCATTTAAAATTTAACTTAGAAAATCAATTTATGTGCAGCTTTTCCTGTTAATATATTAGTATTAATTATGTGGGGTGCAATAGTGTGGTGGCATCACTATAACTTAGAAATAGAAAGGCAAGAATACCATCTGAGAATCACACTAAAAGTCAACAAAACCAGTAAGATTTCTTTTTTACCATCTTCTTTTTGTTCTACTTTCCCCCTTATTTTTGGTGCTTTAGCCACACCATGATTCTTTGACATACTAGAACAAGCCATGCTCCCTCCCACCCTAGGTCCTTTGCATGTGACCTCTTTACCCAGAACATTCATCATCTACCCCTCCCCCTTTTCCTAGTTAACTATGTATTCTTCAAGTCTTCATTCAAATAGCACTTCCTAAGAGATCTCTTCCCCAGATCTCCAGACCATAATCACATCCCTCTGTTATATATACTTATAGCACCTTGAACACTTCTTCCATAGCACTTGTCAAAATTTTTACTTAGTTGTTATTTCTCTCATTATTTGATAGTGTCCCTGACTAGATGATAAGCTCCAAAAGAGCACAGAACAACATCGAGTCTTGCTAGCACTGCATTCTCCAGCACCTAGTGCAATTAACTAACGTAGTAAATGATCAGTAATTATTTTTTCTTTAAACATATTGACATCTTCACTTATGTTAGTGATATCTTTGTGGTCTTAGTGGTCTTTGATTCATTTTGTTTCTAAGTTGACTTTGTATATTTCTACTCTTGTTGATTTTGTTGAATTTTATGGTGTGATTTTCAGGTGGTACTATTTTTTCTTCCATTTCTGAATTATTGAGTGCTACCTCACTTTTGCCTGCATATAACTAATAACTAGTTTATTAATGGAAATGCATATAAATTAACTTTTAAGTCACATTTTAAAATGGTCTAGGAAAGCTCAATGTTTAAATAAATTCCATTGGGAATTATTTTATACCATAATTATCAACTATCATGTCAAATTTTTAGAATATCATTTTCCTAGAGCAAGCACATAGGTGTTTCTATAAAAGATACTGGGAAATTAATTTATTTCTTTGATTTTGCAGTGGTATTTTTACAAAGTGACTGCTTTACTAGATATAATCTATCTTGAAATAACTGCTTTTACTGGATATAATCTGTCATTTTAATTTCATGTAACAGATGGTGGTTGCATTAGAAAATGCTTTTGGTTTTATTCATATCAGAATCTAAGAGCTTATCATTTGTTTTCACCTAACTTTTATTAGTAGAAAATGTGTATATATTTTACATATAAATATGCCTACACATGAGGTATTTGTAAGCTTAAGTAATAGTTTAACTGTTGTATTTGCGGCTCCATTAAATGTCAGAATCATGTGACCTTGCAGAATAGACAATTATTTGTTCTAGTTGGGTTATATTCCTGATAGTGATGCGAGCACAGCTGGTGGAGGATGGCGTTCCTGTGAGTCTCAGAAAATCCTTTGTCTTGTGCAGCTCTAAATGCTCAAGGGACACACTTCACTTTCCTCTTATCGAGATGGTCTCCTCCTAACCGTGCCGGAGGTTATGAAGTGTGACGTACAGTTCCATGCCTGTGTCAGTCTGTATAATTGATGCATTCAAATCTTTAAAACAAAAAAGAAAAAAGCTGTGGGCTAAGCTTATATCATTTTTGTATGTAATGATTTTAACTCCATATTAACAGAGGCCATCTCAAAGCAAGCATGAAGCCAGCTCACATGAAGCTGAGCGGCAGAATGAAGGTCAAGGAGTGGCAGAAATCAACATGGCAACTTCCGGTAGTGGTCAGGTAAATGAATTATTTTATTGCATTTTTAATTAATTATTTAAATATTCTTAAAGGAGTATGGAATGGGATGGTTCTCTGAATGATCTGTAAATCTTATCTGTCTCTTTAGTCCTAAATGCGTATCTCCAGAAGCATTCAGTACCAAAATGCTACCATTTTTCTTTATTACATCTAACAATAATGCTGTCAGAAATTTAGGTGTATTATTATAGCTCTCGATTGTTTTTGTTTTAATCTAAAATGACTAGTGTGAGTAGTTTTTTAAAAAAATAAATATAAACTGTATTTTGATTGTATGTGATTTGACCTAGTTACTGCTTGCATTGAATAGGTTTGTTTTTTGACTAAAGCATTGAGTACAAAGATATTTTTATGTTTTTTAAAATTATCATAAGGACTTTGTTATAATTCTTATTTTCTATTGTATTTCAAGATTACATAAATGTAGAAATCCAAATCTTACTGAAAATGATGATGCTAATGCTCACAGAAAGTAAAGAGATATAGTGTAATCATGTTTAACTATTACTACATTGTTTTAGCAAAATTACGGTAGTCAGCTTATTGGTTTTTTTTAAATATAGAACCATTATATTGTTATGCTACTATCAATTAATCTATTAGATTTTAATTAAAATGCAACCTATTATGATAGAATTTTTCTTTGGGGTGTTCTGTATTCTCCATATTTTCTTCAATGAATATTTTTATGTTGTAAAATGAATGATTTTTTAAAAATATAATTTCACCAAATTGGTCTTAAGATAATTTTCCTACTGTTCATACAAAAAATTTCTTTAGTCTCTAGGTTACTTTTGATAGTACTGTTTATAAAAAAGAATATGCTTCTATGAGTTCATTAAAATTTTAAGCTTAAAGTGTCTCATACTTTATTTTACTAAACAAATTTCAGTGTAAGGATGGTAGAAGAGAAGATCTATTGAAAATAGTAAATCAGGGTCCAGTATTCATTCACCCTTCAAGTAATAAATTCTGATAGTGCTGTGGATTCAGTTTTAAACATAACAAGTGTGTTTATTTAGCAATATCAATTATAGACTTGCTCTCCAAATTGTTTGTGTGGCACTAATACTGCTAATACTATTTCTTTGGTTACTCTCAATCACTGTTTTAAAACAGCACTACTTCCAGATCCTAATGTAGATGTATGCTCTGTGTCTGTGGGACTGTGACTTGTTATGCCAAGATTCCTTTAACCTATCTTAATAGGATCAGCACATATGACAACTTCCTGGGATTTATTAGTTTATTTTGTTTTATTATTTGCTCCAAAGTCAAAAACCATTGATACTAGTCGGAAATGAAAATCTTTTTCATTTTTCTCAGGATCACAGTAGCATGCTCCACCAAAGCTCCTGTCCTGGTGCACTTATCTCTACCACCATGTGGGATTTGATTCTATCCCTTCTCTCACCTGGGTTTCTGCCCACGTCCACTCTTTCAGAGTGATCTTTACAATGAGTAAATCATTCCCTTTGTAAAATCTTTTATTGGCTTCCCTTGATTCTTAGAATAATGATAACCTTTTATTGTGAGCTTTATTGTGTGTAATAATAAATTATATAATAAATATTACACATATATAATAAATTATATAATTATATAAATTATAAATTTATAATTTATTATTATATAATCCAGCTCCTACCTGTCTTGTCAGCCTTATGTCACATCTTGCTCTCACTGCGTCAGCCACACTGGCCTTCTGTTGTCACCTCATATTTACTGGACTTCCTTCTTCTGCAGCCTGTGCACATCTATACCTGTTCCATGTAGTGCTCTTCTCATCCCATTTTCCTCAGTTAACACTAGCTCATGTGTGTCTGAACTTGAGCATCAGTTTCTCAGGCTTGAATAGATCAAATCTCACTATTATAAGCTGTCATAACATGTTCCTCTCCTTTGAAGACTATTACATTTTCAGTTTTACATTTATTTGTGTGATTCTTTGATTAATATTTGTGCTTCGCCCACTAGACTGTAAGCTCCAGAAGGGCGAGCATTCTGTCTAGTTTTGTTCATTTTCATGTCCCCATAGTCCCTGATAGATAGTAGATCACAATAAATATTTGGTGATTGGAAGGCCAGACTGGCATCCCTGCTAGAAATAGGGTTTCTTGGTCTGTGATTAATTTCCTCTGGAAGTTAAATGGAAGGAAAAGGTAGAAGTAAATTATACAAGCCAGATCCCGTGTGTGTAATTCATTTATGAATTGGTTCTCAGCTTTTCTATTTGAAATTTAGAACCAGATCTCTGGTAATAGCTATGTAGTGGTGAAGTTCAACCAAAAGTGGGGAAAAGATGGAATGGTAGGAAAACCCATGTTGCTGCTGCTAGCTTCAAAAACTAAAAAACCTTCTAAAAATCTTTTTATTATGGAAAATTTCAAACATATACAAAGGCAAACAGAATAATACAGTGATCTATAGGTACCCCATCCACTTTCACCTCCCATTTTGTATTTTAAGATCGTGGGTATCATCATCATTTCTTTCATAAATATTTCATTGTATATTTGCAAAAGGTAAGAATAGTTTTTTAGCTGAGTGTGGTGGCATGTGCCTATAATCCTAGCTACTCAGGAGGCTGAGGCAGGAGGATCACTGAGCCCAGGAGTTTGGAATCAGCCTGGGCAACATAGTGAGACCTCATCTCCAAGAAAAAAAAAAAGAACACTTTTTATTTTATTTTTTTTTAAGAATACTTTTAAAAAATATATAATTACAGTGCCATTATTACACCCCCAAAGAAAGAACTTAATAGCATGATATATCCAGTTAGTATTCAAATTTGCAATTGTTCCATAAATGTCTTTTTCATAGTTTATTTGACTCAAGATCCAGATAAGGTCCATGAATTGGGATTGGTTAATATCTCTCTGAAATGTATTCTAATCTGTAAGTTCTTCTTTCTCTCTTTTTGTTTTCTTGCTATTTATTTATGGAAGAACCAAAGTTGTTTTTCTTACAGTTTTTCATACTCTGCATTTTCCTGATAACATCCCCATGGTATAATTTAACATGTTCCTTTATCCTCTGTATTTCCTGTAAATGGATAGTTGGATCTAGAGATGTGATATTTGGGTTCAATCATTTTTTTTTCTTGGCAAGATTTCTTCATAGGTGGCATGATGGCCTTCCATCAGAAAGCACATAATGTCTAGTCTCTCTTTTTGTGATATTAACAGCCATCAATAATGCCTAGCTCCATTATTTCATTAGTGGTTATGGTATTAGCTGGAATACTTCTGTAAAGAGAACCTTTTTGTCTAACATTTGATTACTCCTTGGTACAGTTTGTACTGCAAAATCAGGAGAGTGTTTGTGTCTTTCCCTTCATCTGCCAGGTTCACAATGAGTTGAAGGCTGCTGCTACCTTTGTGGTGGAACCCTTTTGAGTTACTTTATAAAGTGAGCAAGCAGGAAGATAGAAGAGGGGCTCTAACCTAGCAGGTGTAATTGAAATTGACTATATCCCAATTCTGCTCAGTGTAATAGGCATAGGCATTCTAGTGCCCCTCAACAAACAGTTGAGTGAGTGCCTGTCATGGTGATGGGTATTTAAGGATGAGTAAGGGGAAAGCAGAAAATAAACAAGTGATTCATTCTGATGTGTCCTTGGAGGGATCCCCTCCAGCCAGTCGTCCCTACCTGTCTGTTCCCCAACCGATTTTTTTCTTCATTGTTAATCTTTTCCCCTACCCCTTTCACCTGGAAGATAATCTAAAATTCATTCAACAGTGTTCACAATCTGTTTACTAAACATCTGAATTGTGCCAAGACTGTTCTCAACCCTAGGATATGGTGATGAGCTAAGTATATGCTACCTTTTCTTCAAAAAGTGTACAATCTAGAAGACAAGCAGTTTCCAAAAGTGTGTTAAGTACTATGAGAAGGCAAGTACATAGTGATGTAGGAACACTTATCAAAAGCCTAAAATTAAACCTAGTTTTGGGGTGAGATTGGTCCTAGAGAAAGTTGCAGATTAATTTAATCTGATACCTAAAAGATGACTGGGTAAAATAGGTACAGTAATCTCAGTGAAAGATGATGGTAGCCTGAGGGTTTCTTCCCTAACCTTCAAATTTGAGAGAGTCATTTATTCAACAGATACCTGAGTATCTGAGAATATTTAGGAAATAGAATCTATTAAGCTTAGAAGTTGGATATGAGGGTTGAGGGGGAAGAAGTCAAAGTTTCTGTTCTAGACAACTAGAATGATAGTGATGCAATTGATAACACTAGATGAGGAGGAGGTTTTTGAGGGAAAATAATGAGCCTAGTTTTAAGTTTAAGTTTAGCACATTGCCACACTAGAAAAAAAAATTTTTGCTTGGGGCCACGGCGCTTTATTGCAAAAATAGAATAAAAACTTCAAAAACAAAATGATCCTTTCTAATCTAATGAAAAATGTGTTATTGTTTTCTGTGTGAGTTATGTGCAACTTGAAAAATAGTTCTTGCAGCTCCCAAGATAAAGAGACATGTGAGTTACATATGTTTCACAAGGCCCCGGGCTCAAAACTATTGTGAGCTGGCCGGGTACAGTGGCTCACGCCTGTGATCCTAGCACTCTGGGACGCTGAGGCGGGCGGATCGTTTGAGTTCAGGAGTTCAAGACCAGCCTGAGCAAGAGCAAGACCCCATCTCTACTAAAAGAAAAAAATAGAAAGAAATTAGCTAGACAACTAAAAATATATAGAAAAAAATTAGCCGGGCATGGTGGCACATGCCTGTAGTCTCAGCTATTCAGGAGGCTGAGGCAGTAGGATCGCTTGAGCCCAGGAGTTTGAGGTTGCTATGAGCTAGGCTGACGCCACGGCACTCTAGCCCGGGCAACAGAGCAAGACTCTGTCTCAAAAAAAAAAAAGAAAAAGAAAAATACTATTGTGAGCTAAATACAATTCACATAGAAGTGCACATGTTAAAGATGTTAAGTCTGAGACATCAAAGTGGAAATGTCAGGTAGCCTATTAGATATTTGGATTTAGAATTGAGGGGCAGGGTGAAGAATTGATAATTAAAGGTGTGGAAGATTTTTACATCCCCCATGAGTATATAGCAAGAAGATGAAAACCTAGGCTAAAATCCCAAAGCAATAGAATAATATTGTTCCAAAAAAGAGGAAACAGTTAACAGTACCCACCATTGCCGTAAGGATTAAAAAAATCTCCACTGAGTTTCACAAAAAAAGAAGATCATTGCTGGTCTTGACAAAAGCAATTTCATTGCTTTCTTCTCGACTGTATTATACTGGAATGAGTGGAGGTTTAATTGGAAGGTTAAAAAAGTAGAAGAGGCTGGGCGCAGTGGCATATGCCGGTAGTCCCAGGTTCTTGGGATGCTGAGGTGGGGAAATTACTTGAGCCACAGGAGTCAAGCCCAGCCCAGCCCGTCAAGAGACTCTGTCTCTTAAAAAAAAAAAAAAAAAAGTAGAAGAGAGCAATTTTAGCTAACCCTAAAAAAGTCTGGGTGTGAACTGCCCAAGAGAAAAAAGGCCATTAGCTGATATAGACTATAGTTAAAGAGGAAATTTCTAGGTTCTTTTTTTTTTTTTTTTGAGACAGGGTCTCATCTTGCTCTGTTTACTGGGCTAGAGTACAGTGGCATCATCAGACCTCACTGAAACCTCAGACTCCTGGGCTCAAGCTGATCCTCTTGCCTCAGCCTTCCAAGTAGGTGGAACTACAGGCATGTGCCACCATGCCCAGCTAATTTTTTTTTTATTTTTATTTTTTAGAGATGGGGTCTTATTATTGCCCAGGCCGGTCTCAAACTCCTGGCTTCAAGTGATCCTCCTGCCTCAGCCTCCCAAAGTGCTGGGATTATAGGTGTGAGCTCCTGCTCCTGGCCTTATTTCTGTTTTTTAATAGAAGAGATAAGCATGTTTGAATGCTGACGGGAAGGAGCCAGTAGAGAAAAAGGGTGAAGATCCATAAGAACAAATAGAAATAGGGAGAGAGAAAATCCAGAGCACATGTAAAGGGTTGGACCTTAGATAGGAGGAGGGGTGCCTCTGATGTCACAGCACAAGATGGAGATAAATGTGTATGCAGATAATTTTCTCAGTCTGGCAGCAAGAAGTTGAGGGAATTTTGTCTGTTGATTTCTATTTCTCTGTAAAGGAGAATGTAAAATTATGTGTGGTAAGAGAAGAAGAGCCACAATTTTGTACAAAAGAAGACATACCTAAAATAGCCCAGTGTGAGGAAAGAAAGGAGAACTGACCAGGGAAACACAAAGATCGCAGGTGCAGCACTGAGTGTCCAGGTATAGGGTCCAGGTATATTGGTGACTACAAATGTATCTGGGCAGCATCCTAGAGAGTTATGTGATTTTCTCACATACTCAGATTTCTCGAATGCTGCCCAAACAGTTCACATTGGGGTGTAGAGAAAACAGACAGTTGGATTCATCTATGATTACAATGTTTCCAGGCAGATGGGATGGAAAAATTTTGGAGGAAAGCTATTGAAAGCTAACAGGAGAATTATGGAAGTGATAAACACAAAAAAATCCAAGCTGAAGTATGTAGAAAGATCCGTGCACTGGTTATGCCAGTTACTTCAAAGAAGCAATGACTTAGAGAAAGTTGAAGGCCAGGAAGTTAAAGAAGCATTAAGTGAAAAGTTGAGGATGTGGGGGTCTTTATGAAGCATGAAATACGGATTTACGGGAAGGTTGGGTGGGAAGCAGAACAGTGGGAAATAGGGTCTCACACAGTTTGGGGCTGAGAGTCGGGAGTGATATAGCAAGTAGTTATGTCTTTGACAGTGAGCAAGGCTGATTCAAAGGATGTACAGCATCACTGACTTAGCAGGTCTCAAGGTTGTGAGAAAGTTAATCACACCCAAGTTTCTTCAGAATTTAGTCATGAGTTGGGTGGGAAACAGTTCTTAGAGGTTACCATTTCTTGTGGGTAGAGACTCCCTGTGAAAAAAGTTGGCTCTAGTCTAACCTTAATAAAAGGCCCGAGAAAGATTCCTATGGCCCGAGTTCTAGGTTCATAGGGAATGCAGTGTGTGTACCTCTTGCTGTCTCCTTATAACAATGCATCTAGATTTCTAGCTAGATAGATTGGGGGAATGAGAAGTGTCTCAAAAATCAAGGAGCTATATAGGAAGATACTAAGACTGAAAGCTTGAAGATGATTTGGTGTCTCTACTGATATAAATGTCAATGTCAAAACATGTTTTATTGCAGAAACTAGTTGCCTTGTTTCATAATTAAAGCTCTTGTTTTTGACAAATTGCCCCAAAACTTAACAGCTTCAATAAGCAATTATAACTGTTTCTGTGGGTCAGAAATCTGGTGCAGCTGAGCTAAATGTCTCTGGTTCAGTCTCCCGCAAGGCAGCAGTCAAGGTATTGGCTGGGGCTGTAGTCATCATATGACTGTAGGTAGGCCTCACGTCCTCATTGACTATTGGCCAGAGACATCAGTTCCTTATCACATGTGCCTCACTGCAAGACAGTTTATAAAACTGTAGCTGGCTTCCCCCAGAGAGAGCAAGAGAGGATACCCAAGATGGAAGCCACAGTCTTTGTAACCCTATCTTAGAAGTAAGTGCCTTCTAATCATCTCTACAGCATTCTGTTCACTAGAAGCAAGTCATGAAATCTAGCCCAAACTCAAGGGGAAAGAATTAATTACATAAGGGTGTGAATATCAGGAGGCAAGGATCACTGGGAGCTATCTTAGAGGCTGCCTACCAATGGTGAAAATATTTAGACACCCTCAAAAATAGTGTGTTTGCTTCAGGATAAAGAGTCATTCCCCTTCTACTGTAGACCAAGAAAGGCCCTTTGCCTAAATGTGCTAAAAAAAAAGCCCCCTGACTATTCTTCATCCTGAATCTTGGTCCTTCAGATCTACCTTCTTTATTATAACCAGGGTGAGCTCTTAGCTCTTTATCTTCAGATTTATTAGTTTGGTTCAGATTTATTAGTAATTGTGGTTTTGGACCATGAATTTTAAATCATTATAACTAGGCTCAAACAAATCTTTATTAATCAAAATAGGAACCATTACAATCAACACATTTTTGCCAACGAGAAATAAGTTTGTTTATTCCTGTAGCGTAAAAATCCATGCTTCGGGATTCAATGAACTCTTGGAAAGCATTTTCTATATCCTGCTGGTTGCGGAAGCGATTTCCCTGCAAGTTTTCCCTGCAAAAAGTTGTCGAGATGCTTGAAGAAGTGGTAGGCAGTTGACGAGAGGTCGGGTGAATATGGCAGATGAGGCAAAACTTCATGGCCCAATTCGTTCAACTTTTGAAGGGTTGGTTGTGTGGAGAAGAATTGGACCCTTTCTGTTGACCAGTGCTGGCTGCAGACACTGCAGTTTTGGGTGCATCTCATTGATTTGCAAAGCATACTTCTCACATGTAATGGTTTCGCTGGGATTCAGAAAGCTGTAGTGGATCAGACCGACAACAGACCACCAAACAGCGATCATGACCTTTTTTTGGTGCAAGTTTGGCTTTGGGAAGTGCTTTGGAGCTTCTTCTCAGTCCATCCACTGAGCTGGTCATCGAAGGTTGTCGTATAAAATCCACTTTTCGTCGCATGTCACAATCCATTGAGAAATGGTTCATTGTTGTATACAAGAAGAGAAGACAACACTTCAAAATGACAATTTTTTTGATTTTCAGTCAGTTCATAAGGCACCCACTGATCGAACTTTTTCACCTTTCTGATTCACTTCAAATGCTGAATGACTATAGAATGGTCTACAATGACTTCCTTGGCAGCTTCTCATGTAGTTGTAAGAGGGTAAGCTTCAATGATTAGTTGACAACATAGAATGGTTGATGTTGAGTTCTTCGGCAACTTCTCATGTAGTTGTAAGAGGATCAGCTTTGATGATGGCTCTCAATTGGTCATTGTCAACTTCCAATGGCTAGCCACTGTGCTCCTCATCTTCAAGGCTCCCATATCCTTAGCAAATCTTCTTGAAACAGCACTGTACTGGACGTTTGTTAGCAGTTCCTGGGCCAAATGCATTGTTGATGTTGCGAGTTGTCTCTGCTGCTTTATGACCCATTTTGAACTTGAATAAGAAAATCGCTCAAATTTGCTTTTTGTCTAACATCATTTCTATAGTTTAAAATAAATATAAAAAAACAGCAAATAAGTCATTAGCAAAAAATAAAGTGAGAAATGTGAGTTAAAATGACATATAACATAACCGCATTTATTTAAGAATGTATTCCAATATCAAACAGCAAATTTCAACAATGCTAAAACCACAATTACTTTTGCACCAACCTGAATATTTGTAGTTTACCCTCCCTTTCTCTCCACACACATAAATACATCATATTCTTTCTGACCTTTGCTTATGCCTCTGCCTCTGTCTGGTCTGCCCTGTGGCTAATCCCCCTCATTCTTCTTATTAGCTAAACTCTTCCTCGTAGTTCAAGTCCAAAATTAGGTACCACTTTTTCCAGGAACCCTTGTACTACCAAGACCGGGTTACATGCCTTCCTGTGTGTTCACACAGTCTCTGTCAAAGCACTTAATCACCATGTATTGTCAGGTTGAGGTCCTTGTCTAGATTTTACGTATAGTGAGGGTGGGAATGTCTTATTCAGTTGTATTCTTAATGGCTAGTTTTGCTACCTGGACAGTAGCAGGAGCTCAGTCAATATTTGCTATTTGGTTGAATGTGGATTGTAAAACCATTTTAGAAGCACTCAATAGCTGGTAGTGATGAAAAGAAATGCAAGATGAGTCTTTCCTTGCTGCCCCTGCTCCCTGCCCTGAGGAGTGCTAACTTGCGGTTCCCCAGAAGTAATCCTGGAGGACTGATCAGCATGAAGAATCCAGACCCACAGGGGAGTAGAGACTGGAAAGGGGAGCCACTGTGGACTGTGCTAGTATTCTTAATCCAACCCTAGATTTCCCTATGTGAGTATGAATAAGCAGATATTCATGCTTTCATATGGGGAAACAAACAAAAAATCTTTCAAGTTGGGATTTTTAAAAATCAAGCTGATTGAGGAAAGAGTAACACATAATAAAACACATTTTAAGTGTACAGTTGAATGAGTTTTGACAAATGTAATTTTTTCTTAAAAACACAATTATGAGTGGTAATCTAGTCAGGAAAACCTATAATGTGACTTCTATGGAAGTTCTAAGCAGCCCTCTTAAAAATTAGTTTTGGAGTATTACCTATTTATTTATGGACCTTTTATAACAAATTCAGAAATCTCTGTATGAACATTTAATTATTAATATTACCTATTAGAATCCTGACTAATCACTGAGGAATGCATTGTTAACATTCCTTTCTATGTTATCTACCTAAGTGAAAGTTAACAGGCAAACAGGTAAGATTGCTAGCTAACAGGGAGGTTTCTAACATTTCACCAAAAGTGAACCTTATGCACAAAAGGAAATTATAATCCCTACTGGTTCCAAAATTTAGGGAAATGTGGTATATTCAGAGATGTTGACTTATTCCACCCTTTGTATCCTCCAGAGTAGGAGGTACCAACTCACAATCCTCAAAACCTATTACTCCCATCATGGTTTTCTCTTTGCCACACCCCCTTCTCCAACTAGCTAGAGCATCTGTATCTAAAAGACAATTATAAGCAACAGTGGTGTCCCTGTCTCAATATTCTCATGGATTTTACTAAGTGTTCCTCATTCATTCATAATTCAGCAGATACTTTGTAGCCTAAGACTATTCTTGGTACTAAGAATACAGCAATGGACAGAATAAAATTTCTGTCCTCAAATAACTTACGGCTTTTCGTCTTGAAAGGTTGAGAACTGCAACAGAGTGCCTGTAAATATTGCTTTCTGATTCAATGCTATTCTTACAATCATTATTCTTAATCATTAATGAATGGCTTTAGCTATGGCCTATATTTTGATAGGTCCTAGATATTTATCTGCAATCCCCACCCCTGTCCAGAGCTGCATCCTATGTTTTCAGATGCCCATTGAACATTCTTACTGGATATCAGTATATTCAAAGGTGAGCTCAGTTTCCACACTGAAAGCCATCATGTCTTTCTGAGTTTCTTATATCCATTAATGACACCATTATTTACCCATTTATCCAAGCTCGACACCTCCAAGTTGTCCTTGACTCCCAACCTCTCTTTATTCACATCCAGTTATTTAACCCATTTAATTTGATCCCTAAGTATTCTTCAGGGGCATCCCCACTTCCCTATTCTCACTGCCTTAGTTTGTGCCCTCAGAATTGCTCAACTATTAAAATACCATCTCCCTAATTTCCCACCTGTGATCTTTCCATACTGTTTTTAAGACATAATTGTGGTTGTACCATTGTCCTACCTAAAGTCCAGTGACACCACAGCTTAAAACCAACATCCTTAAAAGGATACTTGAAATACTTAATGACTTAACTCAACCTTTATCTCCCACCATACACCTTGTATTCTATCCACATTAAACTGGGACACCCTATGCCCTCCATATTTATGCCTTTGCATGGGCTCTTTCATCAGTCTCCTATCCCAACATGCAAGGCCTACCTTAAATGTTGCTTATTTTAATAGTCTGTAAGCAGATAGTTTCTTCTTCCTGTTTTCCCTCAGTGTTTTATGCATTTTTCTACTGCGGTGCATAGGTCCTATTGCACTGCAATTATTTATGTTTTTCATGTCTTTCTCCAGGAGAAATTTCAAACAGCCCTCTCTAAACTTTGAGATCTTGGAGAACTTGTACTGTACCTAATTCACACTTAGTTTTCTGGCAATTTGGAGTATTTCAGAATTTGAACATTCCCTCATTGGTTTCCATCAATCAACTTATATTTAACTGGTTTTATTTCTTTCAATCTATAAAAAAAATTACTCTAGAATTTCTTCAATGTTTAGTTACTTTTACACTGTAGTTTAACTCTCTTATGCAGGAACTCACCTTTTCTTTGTTTTTCTCTAAAATATTCTTAGTAAGTTTATTGGTAAAAAATATTCATTTTGAGCAGTTGTAATTACCATATTTTTCATGATATATTTTGTTGGTTATCTATCCTAAAGATAGCTCATTTGGAGTACCTTAACATGAAGTCACCTATATTTATGTATAGTCTAAATTATAATATCTGTAATTTACTTAATTTCTAGGGTTCAACTACACGAATGGACCATGAAACAGCCAGTGTTTTGAGTTCTAGTAGCACACACTCTGCACCTCGGAGACTGACAAGTCATCTGGGAACCAAGGTAAGAGAAGTTTATAAACCCTGATTGCTAATGCTATGAATACTTTGCTGGAACATTGTTCATATGTATTGTCTAGAGAATTCTGATTCAAAGTCTCTTAAAGAAATTACTTTTTTAATACAAAGAAGCACAAACAAAGGGAAAATAAGGATTATAAAGTGCCACATTGTCTGGGTTTTTATACTTTTTCACTCTTATCATCCACTTCTCTGTAAGTATCCTAAGCTCCAGCCAAACTAATACTTCCTTCTTCCTAAACACTCCCTGTGACTTTCTGCCTCCATACCTTACCTACGGTGATGCACACCACCTTCTACCCCACCACAAATAGCCAGCCTTCAAAACTCTTGAGCTTTGCTTCTTTACAGAGCTCTTTTTTGAGTCATAGTGTCACTTTGTCACCCCAGGTAGAGTGCAGTGGTATCATCATCGCTCACTGCAACCTCATACTCCTGGGTTCAAGCAATCCTGCCTCAGCCCCCTGAGTAGCTGGGACTACAGGCACATGCCACCGTGCCCAGCTGATTTTTCTATTTTTAGCAGAGATGGGGGTCTCACTTTTGCTCAGACTGGTCTTGAACTCCTGAGCTCAAGTGATCCTCCCTTCTCACCCTCCCAGAGTGCTAGGATTACAGGCGTGGGCCACCATGCCTGGCCCTCACAGAACATTTTCTGATTCCCAAAGCCTTCTTACCTCCCTATGCAATCCATCTGCCTCTTTTGAATCACTAATAATTTGCATGAAATTCTCTTTTGGAAAATGGACTGTTTTTTTAAAAAAATGTATCCTTTGCTGCATCTAACAGTGCCTGCACATAAGTGTTTAATAAATATTTATTGAAATGGATAGAAAAATTATTGAAGAATGTTACCCAGTGCTAATAAGTGAGCTTTCTTAGGGTATCTCAGACGTCAGCAAATATTTTAGGATTTGGGAATAATGTCTGAAAAGAAAATAATTATGTTATTATTTTTTGAATGTCAGAGACTTTAATATTTTACTAAGATAAAATTCTAATATTACTAAACAGTATATTTTCAGTTTAAATAATTCTATGAATAGAATTCTATTAATAATTAATTGTTTTCATATACTCTTTACTCTAAATAATATAGTGGCTCTTAGGAAATGTACTACAGAAATAATAATGTTGATTTAAGTATTGAATTTTAGAATAATAAATGATATTGTCAACATGAGACTTAATCCTTTTCAAAATTTACAATAGCTACTACTTGGGACCTCCTGTATGCCAGTAACTGTGCTAGCAGTTGTGTGTACATTATATCTGGTCCTCTCAAAAACCCTGTTAGGTCTTCTTTTTTTTCTAAATGAGAAAACTGAAGGAAGCAAAAAAATCTTTTAGGCAGCTCTTAATGAAATTAAATTAAAATTCACCTCCAGATCTGTCCAACATCAACCTGTAGTTTCTACTATAAAGAAAATCTCTAATATTCAGCAGAACTATTGTGTGAAAACTGGCCATTAGAATGCTCTTTCCTTTGAAGTGATTTGTGCATGATAATATTAAGACCTTCCTACATATTTTGAAGGTCAGCTCCTGTCCCATACATGTATTATTTTATTTAATCCTCACAGAGAAACCCTATTAGGTAAGTAAATTCTTCCATTTTGCAGCTCAGAAAACTGAGATTCAGAGAATCAAATAACTTAATTAGCATCACACATCTTGCTCGTAAGAGGTAGAGCCAAAATTTGAACCTAGGTCTGATGAAAGCCCGTTTACCTACAGTCCTATATGGCCTTTCTAAAACTCTCATATCTAAAAGTATGTATGTGTTTACATATTTAGAGCAGCATTTCTCAACCTCAACACTATTGGCTAGATAATTCCTTGTCCCATTGTGGAATGTTTATCGGCATCCCTGAACTCTACCCACTAGATGCCCCTGACATCCCTGCCCTGCGATTGTGACAACCAAAAATGTCTCCTAGATGTTGCAAATATGTCCTCATGGAGACAAAATCACCCCTGTGAGAGTGATTTTGATGTAAGTGAGAGTGATCAGAGCCATTGATTTATAGAGATAATGTATTCTTTATATAATAGCCTCTGCTTTTATGTAATATCCTCTAGCTTTGAAATGAGGCTGATCATGGTCCAGGATAACTGGGTACTGTTTTGCTGTTTCTAATCTGCTTCTAAGTAAATTCTTAGAATTTATTGGCAGACAGTAATGGGTGCTTACCAATTGCTTTTTTTAAAAAGTGACTATGAATCCTGGCTTTGTCATTCCCTATGTGATATTGTCATTTTCCTTTTTATGACAAAATATTTTTATGTGTATAAGTATATAATTTTAACGATATTATAATATGAGAATTAACAATTGCTGAGAATTAGTACTTAGCAAATTATAATTGTTGCAAGACTGTTTTCTGCTTATTGACAATAGTTATAGATTAAAAGAAGTAAATTAAAATTTTAAACTGTGTAAAGAATTTAGATAAACCACATCCTGGAGGGGGGGCCATCAATTGATTTTCACTCATCATGATCAGTGGATTACTGCCAGCTGATTCAGACAAACAGTAATTTAAGTATGCAAGAACCTACTTTCTCTTTCAGTACCATATATTACCACTCCTGTTATTTACTCACATTGTGATGATTATATGGATTTTGAAATAACACTCATAACTTCATCCTGAAAAAGAATTTTTTTAAATAATGAGTTACAATAAATATCCCATTCATCACTTCATTAGTTTTGGCTTTTGGATATTAAAGTCATAATTTTGTTTCTAAACTCATTTGGCCCACAGGTGGAAATGGTGTATTCATTGTTGTCAATGCTTGGTACTCATGATAAGGATGATATGTCGCGAACTTTGCTAGCTATGTCTAGCTCCCAAGACAGCTGTATATCCATGCGACAGTCTGGATGTCTTCCTCTCCTCATCCAGCTTTTACATGGCAATGACAAAGACTCTGTATTGTTGGGAAATTCCCGGGGCAGTAAAGAGGCTCGGGCCAGGGCCAGTGCAGCACTCCACAACATCATTCACTCACAGCCTGATGACAAGAGAGGCAGGCGTGAAATCCGAGTCCTTCATCTTTTGGAACAGATACGAGCTTACTGTGAAACCTGTTGGGAGTGGCAGGAAGCCCATGAACAAGGCATGGACCAGGACAAAAATCCAAGTATGTTCTCTATAGTATACATCATAGTGCATGTTTCAAAGCAAATGTAAAAGTTTTAGAATAGAAAACTTTTCTAATTAATATGTTGTCTTTATGAATAAGAGGGGGAAATTCATATTAGCCATCTATGCTGCTATCATATTTTAAAGCTTAAGTCTGTGTTTCCCTAGACAAATTTAGCAAAGGAAAATGTTATATGCACTACCATACAACCAAAAAAGAACAGCAAATCAAGAGATGTATAGAGTCATAGAGCAAGAAAGAACTTGAGCAATTATGTTGCCCATCTCTTTCATTTCATAGATGAAGCTCAGGAAAGTGACTTTACATAAGTTCCTTCAGCTATTAGGAACCAAACCATAATCTGTTACATTTGATTATCAGTCAATTTAGTGGACACACAGCTGTGTTCTATCTGTTATGTTATTTGACCTTCACAACCACTTGTGAAGTAGGAAGGGAAGGTATTATCTCCATTTTACAGATGAAGAAACTGAGGCTCAGAGAGGCTAAATACTTGGCTGTGGCCTCACAGCTGGTGGAGCCAGGAACAGGGGCCAGATCTTTGGACTCTCAGCTCAGTGCTCTTCCTATTGCACCATCCAGCTCTGGGCTGTAGGCTTCAGTTGCTGGGGGTGATAAGCTACCCAGCTCTTTGCTCAGGAAGGGCCCCCTCAGGAGCAGGGAACAGGAACATGGGAGTTGGGACCCTTGGAGACATAACTTACTTCATTCCTATAGCCAAGAACCAAAAGCAGTAAGTATGTAAGGTAAGGCCTTCTTTTTACCTGACAAGAACTCACTCTCATTCTCTCTCTTTCTCTCATACATACACACACACACACACACACACACACACACAGAGGTTGTAGGAGCCTACTGATTTGGGAAGCAAGAGAAGAGGTGATGGTAAGAACATGACTTATGACTATAGGTGATTTTTTTTAAGCTTAGATATAAAGGTGAATTTATTTAAAATCTAAAAGTGTTCAAGAATAAGAAAAAAGCAAGGATTGCGCTTATGAAGCTATAGCAGATTTTTTTTTAAGCTTAGGTATAAAGGTGAATTTATTTAGAATCTAAAAATATTCAAGAATAAGAAAAAAGCAGGGATTGCCCTATTTGTCCAACAGATAAGGAGAACTAATAAGATTTTACTAGGAGAACATTGCCTTTCTGGATTGTTTTCTTTGGCTGTCCACCGTTATGTAATGACCTACATTTTGTACTCTTGATACCTGTTCTCAAAATGTTAAATAGAATAAATTAATATTTCTTCTGAGAAATACTTTCTAAAAATTATTTCATGCCAAATAATAAGTTTTGAAACCTTATACATAATATTAAATGTGGAAGTACATTCTCTTGGACACCTTTTTCTTTAAACTTGTTTACTATCCAGTTTGTCTCTCTATATAGTGAACTTATTCTACTACATATTACATTTGAACACAGCCATGTGCTTTTAATCCAAACTCATAAAAATAGTTTAAATAGAAATTATAAACAAGATTAAATAGTTTTATAACTAAATGTTTCTTATTTGATATAGTCAACATAATTTTAAATTATTAGTTATTTGTGTAATAGCATAAACCTATAAGGGACTTATTCTAACAGACTTAGTCAAGGGGAGATGAGTGTTAAACATTTTTATGGAACCAAGAAAAGCCCTTTACTCATACTTTTTGTTCCATATTTCTAGTATTTATTCATCCATTCAGCAAATATTTGTTGATCCACTAAACTTCTGTGCATTAGAGGTATGTTAGTAATCCCTGCGTATTTTTAAAGTATAATAACAAGCATTCTGGTTTATGTTGGTTTTATTTTTCAGTGCCAGCTCCTGTTGAACATCAGATCTGTCCTGCTGTGTGTGTTCTAATGAAACTTTCATTTGATGAAGAACATAGACATGCAATGAATGAACTTGGTAAGACAAAAATGTTTCTTAATGCAATAGACAAATACTGGTGGATTTTTAAATCATGGTAAAAATTCAGTATAGTAAATGAAGATTTTTAATCATTGAGGAATTAGAATATAAGACCACTAACTTCAATTACCAGCTGCTTCCTCTTTGTAACAAAAAACGGTACCCTGGTTTCCAGGGAAGAAAGCGTCCTGAATCACAGAAACTGTTACCCTACTATAAACTAACTTGAATTTTCAAATTCTTAGCCAGAGATTGAAAAAATGACTAAATGGGCCACTCCTTGTTCCTACTGCCAAGGTAGACCCTGTGTGACAGCTGATGGGGAGGGTAATTTGAATTGTTTTGAAATATGGAGCTACTTTATTCTTGAACTCTGTCAGTCACTTTTGATGAGCACCAGGAGGAATTATTATTAAGATTTTCACTTATCTTTATGCTTATCAGTGTTTTACCGGATTTTCATTATAAGCAGCATGGTATCTTTGAAACTGGTTAATGCAAAAAAGCATTATGTTCTAATTTAAAGTCAGAAACATTCCATTAATTTTGGAATGATTACTCCTTTAGGTATGTGTTATCACACACTCTAAACCTTATATAACCTGCATTTATGCACCTCATTTTTCATGTAACGGTTTTTCTTTGATTTCTAGGTTCATTTTGCACATGTGGTATTTATAAATTGCATCATGCTGAGCCATCTCATGTGAACTGGATCTCTCTAGTCATGCCACAAGCAAGAACCATACACTTAGTTCCCATCCTAGTGTAGCTGTGCCCTTGCTTTTTGTGCTGTTTGTTACATTACATTCCAGCCCCCACTTTGTATTCCTACCACCCTCATCATTGTCATTCATCATTTGTCTTAAAAGTGATAAAGTCATGAGACTCTTAAACACAGAGAACTTGAACAGCCAAAAATGAGTGTTGTCTCCTTCAGAGTCATCACTTTGGGAGGCTCTGTACTTTGAGATTTCAGGCCTGCCCTCTGGCCATGCTTTTCTTCCCACAGGCCCAGCAACTGGCCCACCTGATTCTCTTTCCTTCCCTGGCCTCCTGTGGAATCTCAGTTAATCTTACGAATTTTCCCCTCCTCGGTACAATCTCATCATTTGTGAAAATTTTAAAGTTTTTTTTAATGCTAATAATAATGGGAAGGGGATTAAAAATAATGAATAAACAGGAAAATTAAACCATTTTTAAGATATTGCCAAGGTTTTTCTACATATGTTGCTGCGTTCCAATGGACTATAGAATAGGACTGACACATTAATCATCTGAATTTTAAAATAAAACCTAGACTCAGTATTTGTTCCTCTTCCTTCTTCAGGTAGGAAGGCTACCCGGGGCATTTCATCACAGGAGCTAGGGCAGGGGCTTTCAGGTGAGGAGCAGGATGGGGCCTCTGGGGGTGTGACTGCTGGGTACATAGCCACAGGGGACTACCTTCTTCTCACTCCTAGCCTCCGTAGTTGCACTGTGGCAAAAGGAGGATTAAGGTTTATGGATTGGGGGGAGATAATATAAGACAGCACAAATTATTGGCAGTAAAGGATAAGGAGGAAAGAAATCCCGAGTAGGTGAAGGGAAATTCTTAAGCCCATTCACCTGGGACTGTCATTTGTACATATACGAAGATTCTACAACTATCAGGGTCGTGTAAGTTTGCACCTATTACTAATGGAAGTTTTAGACTATAATATCCATGATATATGTTTATTAATTCCCAAATCTGTCCCAGAAACTGTGCTAGGCACTAGATTTTTATGATTGAGACATGGTCCTGGCTTTCAAAGAACTCATGGTTTATTTGCATTAGTGTTTCACAAAATTTCTAGATCATAACAATCACCGGAGGCACTTGTCAACCCATATAGATTCTCTGGCTCTGTAGCAAACAGAATCTCTAGGGGAAGGGCCTAAAAATCATACTTAATAAGTGGCCCATGTGATTCTTATTTTCAGGATACTTTGTGAAACACTAATTTATAGAATATTGATGTTGGACCCCTAATATTTATTTTAGAATGAGGAATTTTGTTGACCATCTAATGGTGACTATCTAAACCAAATAAAACAAAAATAATATACTTTAAGTGTCATTTCTCTTTTTTTAAATAAGAATTTAAGGATTTTATTGAATGTCACCTAAGGCACTTGGTTCTCTACCATCTATAAGGTTATGAGATACCATACTGGGTAATAGTTTGGTCCATCCAGATCACTATTTTCGAACACAGGCATTAAGAAAAATGTACGACATTCATCATCTTTGCATTACCTTGAAACATCGTGATTTTTCTTAGAGAAACTAATTTTTTATTCTATCAATCATAAATTTGCATTACATTTTAGTGAATCCATTTATAGTTTTAACCTATGAATCACATTCTTTGCCTTAAAATTCACTAAAATCTTTTCTTATTTGTCTGAATTCATAAAAAGCTCTCTTTTATCTGATATTCTAAATTTTTTTGAATGTTCTTTTTTTATTAGCCACCTTCTTCATGGTTTTGTTGATGCTTAATTCTTTGATCATTTAGTGCCTTCTTGGAACCTTATTTAGATGCATTTTGTCTTTCTTAAAGTTTCCCAGATGTTGCCACACCAGGCAGAATTTTATGCAGACACAAAGCATAGTTTATTTTGTTTTGGTATTGATACATTACTTTAAAATACTTAACATCTTAGGGATCTTATCAGTCCACCAGGTCACAGTCTTCATGTCTACAGTGACTTCCATGTCTATTTCCTGGTCAAAATTCTCAGTTCTTTTACTGAGAATTTAAATGGTGGAATTCCTCAAAGCTCTGCTCTAGTCTCTTCTCTTTCTACCCTTCAGTTACATTAGTTTTTTTTTTTTTTTTTTCAAACTTACATCTCTATCCAAGTTCTCTCTCCTGAGTTTTAGACACATTATTGAACTGCTTATCTGACATCTTCCTTAGATGATATTTCAGACACTTTGTAACTCAGCTGTCACAAACTGAATTTCTTACCTCTCCCATCCCCAAGTCTCTATCTTTTCTTTTCTTTTTTTATTTTTTGTAGAGACAGGGTCTTGTTGTTGCCCAGGCTAGTCTTGAACTTCTGGCCTCAAGCAATCCTCCAGCCTTGGCCTCCTAAAGTGCTAGGATTACAGTCCTGAGCCACCATGCCTGGCCCCAAATCTCTGTTTTTTCTAGGATTTCTTTTCTCAGAAATGGGCATCCTAATCAACCCAGTTGCTCAAGCCACAATCGTAGATATCATTTATGACTCCATCCTTATCCCTGACACCTAGTAATTGATTGCTTTAATTCTGCTTCTTAAAATGTATCTCAAGTCACTGCTCTTTTCATCTCCAGTCCAAGCCACCATTGTCTCTCCTATTCTGCTTTACTTTGTCTTATTTCTGTTCCCCACTTCGAAAAATAATCCATTCTGCACATTGCAACCATAGTAGTCTGTTTAGAACGCACTTCTAATTATTCCTTCCTCTGCCTAAAATCCTTAATGTGGCATATAAAGTCTTGTGTGATCTGGTGTCCACCCATATTTGTAGCCTTATCTGTGGCCCTCTTCTTCTTGCTATGTCTTTCAGGCCCAGGGGCCCTTGCACATTCTGTTTTCTCTGTCTAGAATGCTTCTCTCTTACTCCTGCCCCACCCTTGTTAGGTATACATTCACCCTTTAAGTTTCAACTTAAACATTATTTCTTCAGCTTTTTTCTTAGAGACCTCACTCCCACCCCAGGTCTAGGTTAAGTCCACCTGTTATCTCACCCTGTGCTTCTACACAATCCATCACAAATTAGTTGTTCAGTGTTTATCTTTGCCCTAATCTGTAAGCTTTATAAAGACAGTGACTTTTTTTTCACTGACTATGTATTTTTCTACCATTACAAGGGATAGAGGAAAATCTTCCTAAATATGGTTTGAATTTTCTTTAACCAAATTAATTTTCACTTATCTACATTCAAACTTGTCTGTCATTTCTGCTGGTCATAAAGATTTACATGAATCTTTCTATAGTTAAATCCCTCGGCCTGGAATTCTTGACCCAAGATAGAACTGTGTTCTGCAAACTTGCAGATTCTTCCATATATTGATCCTTCCAGATCATTTATAAAAATATTAATGTACTGGTTCTCTTTCATATTAATGATCTGACTATTTAGACTTGTAGTGTCCAAGAATTGCCTATTTATATTCATCCTTTTCTTTCTGTCTAAGCCACTTCTCTGTGACAAAACAATATCTCAAGTCCCATGATGATTATTATTTGATGATGAATAATATTTTGATTAGCCTCCATATGCATTTTTATCTTTTTTTTGTTCACTCACTGTTTTGCTTCACTTTTTTTTTTTAACCCCTTCCTTTATGTCTTTCCCTTTCCTTTCCTTTTGTTTTCCTCCTTACCCTTCCTGGTGTTGACCACTGTGGGCAGTGTTGAGCATACCCAGTGGTAAGAATGAGGGGTGAAGAAAATACTAACTCCTACTATACTTAGTATTTAATACTATCAAAGAAAAGTAAGAAATTTTTTTTTAAAACACAAATAAGTAATTTTATAGAACTCAGTAATAAATTGAACAGATAATTCTTTTCTTAAGTAAGTTTTGCTTCATACAGTTTCATTTAAAAGGTTCAGTATTCCTAAGGGTAATTATTTCACAGATTAAAAAATGTTAAAATAATTAGGCCACAGTGTGTGACAATGAAGAGTATTTATAAAGCCCTGATAATAAAAGTAAGTTACCTTTTTCTGCTTATGTTCAGGAAGACCTAGCCTTCTTCATTGTCAGCGAGGTGTAGTGTATGTGTAGTAAACAGAAAATAATAATCATTTCACTCAGTAAGGCAAGGGGCTGGAGGGTGGAGAAACTGGCAGAAAATGGAATAGTTATCAAGTTGTACTTTATAAATATGTTACACATAAGTCCTTAATAACAATTTTTGTGGCTTGTAATTCTAAAGGCTAATTTAAACCATACATTCTCATTCTTTGAGATGTTTTTTTCCTAATAGTAAGTTACCAACTTGGTACCAATTTGTTTTATTTTAGATTATTGTCTTTTTCCTCTTGCCCTTTTTAAATTAGGGGGACTACAGGCCATTGCAGAGTTATTGCAAGTGGACTGTGAAATGTATGGGCTAACTAATGACCACTACAGTATTACATTAAGACGATATGCTGGAATGGCTTTAACAAACTTGACTTTCGGAGATGTAGCCAACAAGGTATGTTTTTAGAAGATACTGTTCTTAAGATAGCTCAGATATGGGTTACTTTACTTTCATACAAACTACTTGTCACTAGTTTTCTTTTTTTCATGGTCCTCATTAAACAATGACTAACAAAAACCTCCACCCCCACTTATCCAACTCATTTGGTTGTCTTACGCCTTAACAAAGACAAAAGCACACCTACAAATGGAACACAGTAGTGACTGTATGTTCACATTAAAAACACTGTTCCTGGGAATGAGAGAAAAAATCTGAAAATTCTGATGACCAAGGCAAGTGTTACAGATATTCTGATTCCATCCAAACAGGAGACCTTACTTTAAAACCCTTTGCTTATCATTTCTTATCATTTATTCATTTTATTTTTCCAGTTTGGCAAGGGAAGAACGATAGCAAAGAATTAGGAGGGTATCTGCATTTCATTTAGATAATCTTGTTCTAGATCCTTTATCGGTAAAATATCTGTTGTGATTAAAATGAGACAGTGCAAACTAGTTTTGAAGTTCAGTAGACAATATTAAAGGACTTCTTCACGTTGCCTCGTTGATGACCCTCTGTTCCATATCTAATTTTGTAGGCTACGCTATGCTCTATGAAAGGCTGCATGAGAGCACTTGTGGCCCAACTAAAATCTGAAAGTGAAGACTTACAGCAGGTACTGTTTAGAATTTCAAGTGTTTTTCTTGTATACTAGCAGGTTAATATCTTGATTCAGATTAGGCTGTGGCTCAGTATTTAGTATCTTATGTTTACAGTGCTGTTCCATTAACACTAGAATAAAGGAAAATAATTATATTGTAGGAATTCCTTTTGGCACCCTAGAGCACTTAGGGGAAATTTCTTTATTAATAGGTTTCTATTCTTACCTCGAGCATTAAAAACAAAAACAGCCACTAGTATGAATCATTTTATATACAAATTATTCTACAATTGATTCATTTGCAGGTTATTGCAAGTGTTTTGAGGAATTTGTCTTGGCGAGCAGATGTAAATAGTAAAAAGACATTGCGGGAAGTTGGAAGTGTGAAAGCATTGATGGAATGTGCTTTGGAAGTTAAAAAGGTACCTTTGAAAACACTTAGTCCTGTAATAAGAATGTCATGTTTGACTGCTTTTTTGCTGCCGTATCCCACTCATGAGATTCCTTAATTTCTGGCCTGTTTATCTCTCCAGTCCATAGTTTTAAGAGTACTCCAAACTCCTAAAGTATTAAGATGTAAAAGATTTTATAAAGTGACTTAGTGTACATCATGGTTTCTCAGTCTCAGCACTATAGACATTTTGGATCAGATAATTCTTTGTTTTGAGGGGCTGACCTGTGTATTATAGGATATTTAGCAGCGTCCTTGGCCTGTGCCCCCTAGCTGCCAGTATACCCTTCCCCCCACTTATGATAATCAAAAATGTCTCCAGATATTGCCAGTTGTCTCTGGAAGGGAGGAAGGACAAAATCACCACCAGTTAGGAATCACTGGTATAAATGTTACCTCTGTGCTCTCCAAATTTCTATCCCCTTAAATTTTGATGATAGCTTATCAGGAGGTCATCAGATCCAAAGGTAAGGAATCCTCAAGTAATAATTTGTTTATAGCGGAAGTATCTCCAGGTGGGATATCTGCTTCAGAAACTAAGCTGAATTTAAAAAGAAAAAGATAGTAAACATGAAATCTGAGAGAGACCAAGCAAGTCTTCTTAGCTACTCCAGGCTTCCTTCCACCCAACCAGTCCTCCTAGACCCACAGCCTGCATTTTCCTCTTTAAAACTTTCCCTTTGAGAAAAGACAAAGAGGTTTTATTTTTTTTAATGTATTATTGATAAAGTATATTATTTTATACATAGAAAACCCTTGAAAATTTATTAGATTGAAGAAAAGTATTCAAATAAATGTTAGTCATCAAGATATTATTCAAATATACTTAGTGTCTACATAAAAATACCTTAAAATTATTGAATGGGCAGAGGACTTGTACTGACACTTCAGAAAAGAAGAGATATGAATGGCCAATAAGCACTTGAAAAGATACTCAACATCATTAGTCACCAGGGAAATACAAATTAAAACTACAATGAGATACCATTACACATATCACGTTGGTTAAAATTTAAAAGGTTGACCAAGTGTTCTCAAGGATGTTGAGTGGCTGAAAATCTTACAGTGCTGATGGGAATATAAAATGGTATAACCACTTTGGAGAACATTTATCAGTGTTTTTAAGTCAAACATGCACCTATCATAGAACCCAGCCATTATACTCCTAAGTATTTACCCAAGAGGAACAAAAACATGTTCACATGAAAACTTACACACAAATGTTCACTAGCAATTTTATTTGTGATAGCTAAAAACTAGAAATAACTCTGATGTCTGTCAGCAGGTGAATGCAAATTTTAGAATATCTGTACAGTGGAATACTACTTAGCTATGAAAAAGAAAGAAATATTGATACATGCAATAATCTGTAGTGACAGGAAACAGATCAGTGGTTGCCTGGGGGCGGGAGTGGATAATAAGGTTGTACTAGGAAACTTTTGAGGGTGATGTAAATGTTTGTTATTTTGATTGGGGTGATGGTTTCATGGGTGTATATATACATCAGAAGTGATCAAATTGTATACTTGAAATGTGTGCAGTTTATTGTTCTTCAATTACACCTCAATAAAGTACAAAAAAATTAGTACCATGCACCCTTACAGACTCCTCATCTAATAACCAGTATATTTTCAGAAAGATTTAATGTGTTTGTATGTATTATGAAAACTTGTACTGCTGCTCACTAGTTCAAGACCTAATTCTCTTTCAAGGACCTAAACTCATCTATAAGTTTTTAATGCATGGCTAATCTTAAGAGAGGCTAGCCACCAGGAATGTATAATATCCAATTCTGATTTGAGCCTGCTTCTGGTTGCCAATATTAGAATTTATTTGTTCCTCTTTTTCTACATCCAGTGCAGCATTCATTATGAACATTCTTTTTCTCTTTTTAATTAGACATCTCCTCCCTCTCAACTTCATTTACCACTAATGACCAAGAGAATCAGAACTGCCTTCTGTCTCCCCAGCATGTGTTACATCACTTTAACTCCATTCAGCTACCTCTTAACTCTTCTGCACAATAGAGCCTTTCCTTCACCTGCACTCTGTGCCCCAAACTTTGCTGTTTATTTAAAGCTATTAGTCCTTTACTCTTGTCTTCTACGGCTTCTCTACTGGATCCTTCCTTTTTATGTTTCAACTATTTGTAGGAACCCTTGTATTTTGAAAATGGAAATGAAAATTCTCTGTGACTTCTTCTAACTAATGCAATGCAGTGTTTCTCTTTTCCTGTAACAACCAAAGCCCTGAATATGTCACTTGCTTAATTTCCATTTTTTTTTTTTTAAGTGCCAGGATCTCTCTTTGTTGCCCAGATTAGAGTGCAATGGTATGATCATAACTCACTGTAACCTTGAATTCCTGGGCTCAAGCAATCTTCCTGCCTCAGCCTCTCCAGTAGCTGGGACTATAGGTGCTCACTACCACACCTGGCAATTTTTTTTTATTTTTTGTAGAGACA
The DNA here is from genome assembly GCA_028533085.1 of Varecia variegata. NCBI lineage: Eukaryota > Metazoa > Chordata > Mammalia > Primates > Lemuridae > Varecia > Varecia variegata. Next base: position 105,066,539 of record CM052439.1, on the reverse strand, counting down.
GGGGTCTCACTGTGTTGCCCAGGCTGATCTTGAACTCCTGGCCTCAAGTAATTCTCCCACCTCAGCCTCCCAAAGTGCTGGGATCACAGGCATGAGATACTGCACCAGCAATTGCTTCATTTCTTAACCATCCATACCATCTTTCTCCTAATTTTGCTTCTCCCTCCTTGGTCACAAAATCTGGATTTATTGATTTACTTAGGTTTTTCTGTTCTATTAATACCTTCACCTGTATTTTATACTTTTTGATCACACACCTTGTTAAAACTCCTCCCATAGCTTTCGCTACTTATCTTTCCAACCTCTACTTATTTCTTCTTGCCTCCTCTAATGCAAACTATAAAACATTTTTGAAACAAAATGCTTGGCCCTTGATGTGTAGTCTCATAGAGAGCAACTTGTAGGCCAGTTGCAGTTACACTCACTCTAAATTCTTGCTTGTTTTCTGGATGCTTGGAATGCCCCACCTTTTACCTCAATCACAGGGTCATTAAAATTGAGCTCTTATCCTTCTCATATCTTGATTGTTAAAAGCACTTACTTCCTGCATCCTACCATTTCTCTGATAAATAGCGTCTATACCTGCTCGTAGATTGTTTCATTCATTTAATTTCTTAATGAGAAGGAAGTGGCTAGCTGTTTATTGAATTAGACCCAAAATGTTTGCTGTAGCATTGAGAGCCTGCCTTTTACCTCTCTGGACTCCTGTGTGTCTTCTTTGTGTTCATCAGTCCTTTCTTGCTTTTTCCCGTTTCCATGCCTTTCCTCATTCTACTTCCCCTCAGCAGCAAAGGTCTTATCCTCCTATAGAGCTATTCTCCTCTATAAAATATTTGATTTGATAAAATTCAGGTGGTTGCAATCTTTCCTTTAGAGCACTTTGTTTCATATATGTTTTTGTATCTTTTTTCCCCCAAAGTAGATGGTTAGTACCTTCAAAGCAGGTATCGGTTTGCTGTGTTTGTATTCTCTAAAGTGTTTCTAATTATGATAGGCACAGGGTTGATTTCTAATGAATGTTTGTTCCTTGATTGATATGTCGTAAGAAGAAAGACTGACATCAGGATCATGGCAAGTTTTGACCAATATCTTTAATTGTATATCAGAGTGTTTCTATGGCAATTACAATTTGACAGTTTACTATGATATTATATACTAGGCAGTTCTGGTTTTTTGTAATAAGGTTTTGGGGAATTTTAAGAAATTGTAGTTTTGCTAGTACCCTTTCTTCAAAGTTACATTGTTACTTTAATCAATCATATATAGATAAATGTTTTTTTATACAAACAGAATATTGTATATTCTGAATTGCAACTTGTTCTTGTCACTTAATACTCCTTAGATATCTTTCCATATCTCTGTATGATATATAGAGGTTTTTTTAATTCAGTTTCTATTATCCCGAAAATGTTATCTTTTCGTAATGTACATTAGTTCTGCTTCATATTCTAATATAAGTTATTTTAAGGTAAGTGTGTACCATCTAAACACTTAGAATGAAGTTTATAAAGGTCATTAGTTCAATATTGTGTTCTGCCTGTTTTATGGGATATCACTGACTTAAATTCTATTTGGTACTTTATGAAAGTTTTTCTAAATAATTTACCAGTGACAGGTGATTAAAGGAGATAAAAAATAATTTTTATTCTGTAGAAGTAAGCATAGAAGTTCTGAGAGACAAATTCCAACTCTAATTAGATGACTCATATTCTGTTTCTTAATAGGAATCAACCCTTAAAAGTGTATTGAGTGCCTTATGGAATTTGTCAGCACACTGCACTGAGAATAAAGCTGATATATGTGCTGTAGATGGTGCACTTGCATTTTTGGTTGGCACTCTCACTTACCGGAGCCAGACAAATACTTTAGCCATTATTGAAAGTGGAGGTGGGATATTACGGAATGTGTCCAGCTTGATAGCTACAAATGAGGACCACAGGTATATACAAAGTTTTATATTACTTTTTAATGAATTAGTATAGAATCCATACCTTCAAGAAGACCTAATTGTAAGCAGTGTTTTAAATATTTATGAAAGTTCTAAGCCAAAATAGATTTATTGTGGTGAAAATATTACACTAATGAGTTAAACTAGGAGTTAGTTTTTATTGTAATAACAGTTTAGAGTATCATAAAGGAGTCTAGAAATAAGCAATTGATAGTTGAGAGGTATAGCCCATATATGGAGGAAAAAATAAAAGTCACAAATATTAGAACAAAATCCCTTTATTTTGATTAGTGTAGCATAAAGGAATATGAAAACAAAACAAAAATTTTGAGCATAATTTCAAAACAAAAACTATGAGCATGATCCAGAAAGTATAAAGGTTAACTTTTTTCTAATGATGTCTTGGCATCAATAATCATAATATTATTCAGCCAACAGCCATTCTGTCTATCCAATCTGCTAAAGCTGTGAAGCCTAAGAGAGCACCTCAGATACAGGGCACAAAGAACATGAGGTCCTTTTAGTAAAAGAACCTGTAAGAAAACAAACATCTTTAGGGTTTTTGTTGTTGTGGGATTTTTTTTGTTTTTTTACAGTAGAAACGGCCTTTATTGGTTGCAACTTGAAGTGTAAGAGGAGGGGATAGGACAGTTCCCACGCCTGAGGCAGCGTCCGTAGTCTCTGCTACCGCCCTCCTTTTTTTTTTTTTTTTTTTTTTTTTAAGACAGGGTCTCATTCTGTCACCCTGCTGGAGTGCAGTGGCATAATCATAGCTCACTGTAACCTCAAACTCCTGGACTCAAGCAATCCTCCTGCTTCAGCCTCTGGAGTAGCCAGGACTTACAGGCACACACCACCATGCCTTGCTAATTTTTTTTTTTTGATAGAGACGGGTCTCACTATGTTGCCCAGGCTGGTCTTGAACTCTCAGCCTCAAACAATCCTCCCCCTACCTCAGCCTTCCAAAGTGTTGGGATTATAGGCATGAGCCACCATGCCTGGCCTTTCTTTTACTTTTTGATGCACAAACTATAAGCCTTATATCCCTTTCTGCTATGCACAGAAGACTCCTTAAACCCAATAAGTACATAGTTGACTAGTTGACTACTGGACTGCTGAGTGAAGACCACCATGTTAAAGCTTATTGTGCACCTTTGCCAGTGTGTTTTAAAGCCCACTAAAGCTGAATGTGCTGTCACTAAACTCCAGTTTGCCATGCATTAAACAAGCTAGAGCTCTTTCATGTCCCGGAGTTCATTATGCATATTCTCAGTCCTTGTTTTTATATGCTTTATATGTTTTAAAAACCTTTAATCAATTTTATTTTTTAAAATAATGACTGTACAGTCTGTCAGAGATTACTTGTAAGGGTGATACAAGTAAGCTCTTGATTTTAAGTATCACAAAATCAAGCCAGAGATGTAGAGATTACTCTAAAAAGTAAGTTTGCTGATCTAGGAGCTTATAGTATGCTCCCTGACTACATAAAGATCTATCAGTCAATTCTATCTAGCTTTTCCAAGATGTCTCAGTATCAGCATCATAGTAGCACCCATCCATAGATTAAATTACCACAAAGTCCCTATTCAGCATAAGATTTCTTGATATATTTATAGTTTTTAAGTTGGGAAACTGTTATCATGTGAATATAGTAAATAAATCTGCTTCCCCCCAAAAAAATTTTTTTAAGCCATTGGGTCAGAATAGGAAATGTAAAATAGATTAAAAAAATAACACTTTTGGTTTGACAGATAAGTAATATTTAAAACAGTAAACATTAAATGAAATAAGAAAGAAAAGGAGATGTGGAATGCTTAGAGTTTATAGAATAATTGGTATAATATTATGCCTATTGTTTTCTATCCTTTTATTTGCTGTTACACAGATTTTGACCTTAATTTTGGAATCTTTTGATTTTATTTCAGGCAAATCCTAAGAGAGAACAACTGCCTACAGACCTTATTACAACACTTGAAATCTCACAGTTTGACAATAGTCAGTAATGCATGCGGAACTTTGTGGAATCTCTCAGCAAGAAATCCTAAAGACCAGGAAGCATTATGGGACATGGGGGCAGTAAGCATGCTCAAGAACCTTATTCATTCAAAGCATAAAATGATTGCTATGGGAAGTGCTGCAGCTTTGAGGAATCTTATGGCAAATAGACCTGCAAAGTATAAGGATGCCAATATTATGTCACCTGGTTCAAGCTTGCCATCTCTTCATGTTAGGAAACAAAAAGCCCTAGAAGCAGAATTAGATGCTCAGCATTTATCAGAAACTTTTGACAATATCGACAATTTAAGTCCCAAGGCATCTCATCGTAGTAAGCAGAGGCATAAACAAAATCTCTATGGCGACTATGTTTTTGACACCAATCGACATGATGATAATAGGTCAGACAATTTTAATACTGGAAACATGACTGTCCTTTCACCATATTTGAATACTACGGTATTACCCAGCTCCTCTTCATCAAGGGGAAGTTTAGATAGTTCTCGTTCTGAAAAAGATAGAAGTTTGGAGAGGGAACGAGGAATTGGCCTAGGCAACTACCATCCAACAACAGAAAATCCAGGAACCTCCTCAAAACGAGGTTTGCAGATCTCCACCACTGCAGCACAGATTGCCAAAGTCATGGAAGAAGTATCAGCCATTCATACCTCCCAGGAAGACAGAAGCTCTGGCTCTACCACTGAGTTACATTGTGTGACAGAGGAGAGGAATGCACTAAGAAGAAGCTCTGCTGCCCACACACATTCAAACACTTACAATTTCACTAAGCCAGAAAATTCAAATAGGACCTGTTCTATGCCTTATGCCAAACTGGAATATAAGAGATCTTCAAATGATAGTTTAAATAGTGTCAGTAGTAGTGATGGTTATGGTAAAAGAGGTCAAATGAAACCCTCAATTGAATCCTATTCTGAAGATGATGAAAGTAAGTTTTGCAGTTATGGTCAATATCCAGCTGACCTAGCCCATAAAATACATAGTGCAAATCATATGGATGATAATGATGGAGAACTAGATACACCAATAAATTATAGTCTTAAATATTCAGATGAGCAGTTGAACTCTGGAAGGCAAAGTCCTTCACAGAATGAAAGATGGGCAAGACCCAAACACATAATAGAAGATGAAATAAAACAAAGTGAGCAAAGACAATCAAGGAGTCAAAGCACAACTTATCCCGTATATACTGAGAGCACTGATGATAAACACCTCAAGTTCCAGCCACATTTTGGACAGCAGGAATGTGTTTCTCCGTATAGGTCAAGGGGAGCCAGTGGTTCAGAAACAAATCGAGTGGGTTCTAATCATGGGATTAATCAAAATGTAAGCCAGTCTTTGTGTCAGGAAGATGACTATGAAGATGATAAGCCAACCAACTATAGTGAACGTTACTCTGAGGAAGAGCAACATGAAGAAGAAGAGAGACCAACAAATTATAGCATAAAATATAATGAAGAAAAACATCATGTGGATCAGCCTATTGATTATAGTTTGAAATATGCCACAGACATTTCTTCCTCACAGAAACAGTCATTTTCATTCTCAAAGAGTTCATCTGGACAAAGCACTAAAACTGAACATATCTCTTCAAGCAGTGAGAATACATCCACACCTTCATCTAATCCCAAGAGGCAGAATCAGCTCCATCCAAGTTCAGCCCAAAGTAGAAGTGGTCAGACTCAAAAAGCTACCTCTTGCAAAGTTTCCTCTATCAACCAAGAAACCATACAGACTTACTGTGTTGAAGATACCCCAATATGTTTTTCAAGGTGTAGTTCATTATCATCTTTGTCATCAGCTGAAGATGAAATAGGATGTGCTCAGACAACACAGGAAGCAGATTCTGCTAATACTTTGCAGATAGCAGAAATAAAAGAAAACAGTGGAACGAGGTCAACTGAAGATCCTGTGAGTGAGGTTCCAGCAGTGTCACAGCACATTAGAACCAAATCCAGCAGACTCCAGGCTTCTGGTTTATCTTCAGAATCAACCAGGCAAAAAGCAGTTGAATTTTCTTCAGGGGCCAAATCGCCCTCCAAAAGTGGTGCTCAGACACCCAAAAGTCCACCGGAGCACTATGTTCAGGAGACTCCACTCATGTTTAGCAGATGTACTTCTGTCAGTTCGCTTGACAGTTTTGAGAGTCGTTCGATTGCCAGCTCTGTTCAGAGTGAACCATGCAGTGGCATGGTAAGTGGCATTATAAGCCCCAGTGACCTCCCAGATAGCCCTGGACAAACCATGCCACCAAGCAGAAGTAAAACCCCTCCACCTCCTCCTCAAACAGTTCAAACCAAGCGAGAGGTACCTAAAAATAAAGTACCTCCTGCTGAAAAGCGAGAGAGCGGCCCTAAGCAAGCTGCTGTAAACGCTGCGGTTCAGAGGGTCCAGGTTCTTCCAGATGCTGATACTTTATTACATTTTGCCACAGAAAGTACTCCAGATGGATTTTCGTGTTCATCTAGCCTGAGTGCTCTGAGCCTTGATGAGCCATTTATACAAAAAGATGTGGAATTAAGAATAATGCCTCCAGTTCAGGAAAATGACAATGGGAATGAAACAGAATCAGAACCACCTGAGGAATCAAATGAAAACCAGGAAAAAGAGACAGAAAAACCTATTGATTCCGAGAAAGATCTATTAGATGATTCAGATGATGATGATATTGAAATACTAGAAGAATGTATTATTTCTGCCATGCCAACAAAGTCATCACATAAAGCCAAAAAACCAGCCCAGACTGCTTCAAAATTACCTCCCCCTGTGGCAAGGAAACCAAGTCAACTTCCTGTATACAAACTTCTACCATCACAAAACAGGATACAGTCACAAAAGCATGTTAGTTTTACACCAGGAGATGATATGCCACGAGTGTATTGTGTAGAAGGGACACCTATAAACTTTTCCACAGCTACATCTCTAAGTGATCTAACCATAGAATCTCCTCCAAATGAGTTAGCTGCTGGAGAAGCTGTTAGAGCAGGGGCACAGTCAGGTGAGTTTGAAAAACGAGATACCATTCCTACAGAGGGCAGAAGTACAGATGAGGCTCAAAGAGGAAAAACCTCATCTATAACTATACCTGAATTGGATGACAATAAAACAGAGGAAGGTGATATTCTTGCAGAATGCATTAATTCTGCTATGCCCAAAGGAAAAAGTCACAAGCCTTTCCGTGTGAAAAAGATAATGGACCAGGTCCAACAAGCATCTGTGTCTTCACCTGGAACTAACAAAAATCAGTTAGATGGTAAGAAAAAGAAACCTACTTCACCAGTAAAACCTATACCACAAAATGCTGAATATAGGGCACATGTGAGAAAAAATGCAGACTCAAAAAATACTTTAAGTGCTGAAAGAGCTTTCTCAGACAACAAAGATTCAAAGAAACAGAACTTGAAAAATAATTCTAAGGACTTCAATAATAAGCTACCAAATAATGAAGATAGAGTCAGAGGAAGTTTTACTTTTGATTCACCTCATCATTACACACCCATTGAAGGAACTCCTTACTGTTTTTCACGAAATGATTCTTTGAGTTCTCTAGATTTTGATGATGATGATGTTGACCTTTCCAGGGAAAAGGCTGAATTAAGAAAAGGGAAAGAAAATAAGGACTCAGAAACTAAAGTTACCAGTCACACAGAACTATCCTCCCCAAATCAACAATCTGTTAATAAGACACAAGCTGTTACAAAACATCCAATAAATCGAGGTCAATCTAAACCCGTACTGCAGAAACAATCTACTTTTCCTCAGTCATCCAAAGACATACCAGACAGAGGAGCAGCAACTGATGAAAAATTACAGAATTTTGCTATTGAAAATACTCCAGTTTGCTTTTCTCGTAATTCCTCTCTGAGTTCTCTCAGTGACATTGACCAAGAAAACAATAATAACAAAGAAAATGAACCTATCAAAGAGACTGAGCCCCCTGACTCACAGGGAGAACCAAATAAACCTCAGGCATCCGGTTATGCTCCTAAATCTTTTCATGTTGAAGACACCCCCGTTTGTTTCTCAAGAAACAGTTCTCTCAGTTCTCTTAGTATTGACTCTGAAGATGACCTGTTGCAGGAATGTATAAGTTCTGCAATGCCAAAAAAGAAAAAGCCTTCAAGACTCAAGGGTGATCATGAAAAACATAGTCCCAGAAATATGGGTGGCATATTAGCTGAAGATTTGACACTTGATTTGAAAGATATACAGAGACCAGATTCAGAACATGGTTTATCCCCAGATTCAGAAAATTTTGATTGGAAAGCTATCCAGGAAGGTGCAAATTCCATAGTGAGTAGTTTACATCAAGCTGCTGCTGCTGCATGTTTATCTAGACAAGCTTCATCTGATTCAGATTCCATCCTTTCCCTGAAATCAGGAATCTCTCTGGGATCACCATTTCATCTTACACCTGATCAAGAGGAAAAACCCTTTACAAGTAATAAAGGCCCACGAATTCTAAAACCTGGGGAGAAAAGTACATTGGAAACTAAAAAGATAGAATGTGAAAATAAAGGAATCAAAGGAGGAAAAAAAGTTTATAAAAGTTTGATTACTGGAAAAGTGCGATCTAATTCAGAAGTTTCAAGCCAAATGAAGCAGCCCCTTCAAACAAACATGCCTTCAATCTCTCGAGGTAGGACAATGATTCATATTCCAGGAGTTCGAAATAGCTCCTCAAGTACAAGTCCTGTTTCTAAAAAAGGTCCACCCCTTAAGACTCCAGCCTCCAAAAGCCCTAGTGAAGGTCAGACAGCCACTACTTCTCCCAGGGGAGCCAAGCCATCGGTGAAATCAGAATTGAGTCCTGTTGCCAGGCAGACATCTCAAATAGGTGGGTCAAACAAAGGACCTTCTAGATCAGGATCCAGAGATTCCACTCCTTCAAGACCTGCCCAGCAGCCATTAAGTAGATCTATGCAGTCTCCAGGACGAAACTCAATTTCCCCTGGTAGAAACGGAATAAGTCCTCCTAACAAATTATCTCAACTGCCAAGGACGTCATCCCCTAGTACTGCTTCAACTAAGTCCTCAGGTTCTGGGAAAATGTCATATACATCTCCAGGCAGACAGATGAGCCAACAGAACCTTACCAAACAAACAGGTTTATCCAAGAATGGCAGTAGTATCCCAAGAAGTGAGTCTGCTTCCAAAGGTCTAAATCAGATGAATAATAGCAATGGAGCCAATAAAAAGGTAGAACTTTCTAGAATGTCTTCAACTAAATCAAGTGGAAGTGAATCTGATAGATCAGAGAGACCTGTATTAGTACGCCAGTCAACTTTCATCAAAGAAGCTCCAAGCCCAACCTTAAGGAGAAAATTGGAGGAATCTGCTTCATTTGAATCTCTGTCTCCATCTTCTAGACCAGATTCTCCCACTAGGTCCCAGGCACAAACTCCAGTTTTAAGTCCTTCCCTTCCTGATATGTCTTTATCCACACATTCATCTGTTCAGGCTGGTGGATGGCGAAAACTTCCGCCTAATCTCAGTCCCACAGTAGAGTATAATGATGGAAGACCAGCAAAGCGTCATGATATAGCCCGCTCCCATTCTGAAAGTCCTTCTAGACTTCCAATCAATAGGGCAGGAACCTGGAAACGTGAACACAGCAAACACTCATCATCCCTTCCTCGAGTAAGCACTTGGAGAAGAACTGGAAGTTCCTCTTCAATTCTTTCTGCCTCCTCAGAATCCAGTGAAAAAGCAAAAAGTGAAGATGAAAAACACGTGAACTCTATTTCAGGAACCAAACAAAGTAAAGAAAACCAAGTATCCACAAAAGGAACATGGAGAAAAATAAAAGAAAGTGAAATTTCTCCCACAAATAGTACTTCTCAGACCACTTCCTCAGGTGCTACAAATGGTGCTGAATCAAAGACTCTAATTTATCAGATGGCACCTGCTGTTTCCAAAACAGAGGATGTTTGGGTTAGAATTGAGGACTGTCCCATTAACAACCCTAGATCTGGAAGATCTCCCACAGGTAATACTCCCCCAGTGATTGACAGTGTTTCAGAAAAAGGAAATCCAAATGTTAAAGATTCAAAAGATAATCAGGGAAAACAAAATGTGGGTAATGGCACTGCTTCCGTGCGCACCACGGGTTTGGAAAATCGTCTGAACTCCTTTATTCAGGTGGATGCCCCAGACCAAAAAGGAACTGAGACAAAACCGGGACAAAATAATCCAGTCCCTACATCAGAGACCAATGAAAGTTCCATAGCAGAGCGCACCCCGTTCAGTTCTAGCAGCTCAAGCAAACACAGTTCACCTAGTGGGACTGTTGCTGCCAGAGTGACTCCGTTTAATTACAACCCAAGCCCTAGGAAAAGCAGCGCAGATAGCACTTCAGCCCGGCCGTCTCAGATCCCAACACCAGTGAATAACAACACAAAGAAACGAGACTCAAAAACTGACAGCGCAGAATCCAGTGGCACTCAAAGTCCTAAGCGCCATTCTGGGTCTTACCTTGTGACATCTGTTTGAAAGAGCTGGAAGGATGAAACTAAGAAAATTGTATGTTAATTACAACTGCTATATAGAAATTTTGTTTCAAATGAAACTTTAAAAGACTGAAAAATTTTGTAAATAGGTTTGATTCTTGTTAGAGGGTTTTTGTTCTGGAAGCCATATTTGATAGTATACTTTGTCTTCACTGGTCATATTTTGGGAGGCACCCTCGATAGCTAGGAAAAAATCGTAAAGCAAGTATATTTGTACAGTATGTTTTACATGTATTTAACTAGCATCCCATCCCAACATCCTTTAATTATTGCTTGTCTTAAAATAATGAACACTACAGATAGAAAATATGATATATTGCTGTTATCAATCATTTCTAGGTTATTAACTGACTAAACTTACATCAGGGAAAAATTGGTATTTATGCAAAAAAAAAAAAGTTTTAGTCTTTGTGAGTCCATCTAACGTCATAATTAATCATGTGGCTGTGAAATTCACAGTAATATGGTTCCCAATGAACACATTTACCCAGCCTGCTTTGCTTTACTGCATGGATGAAACTGATGGTTCAATTTCAGAAGTAATGATTAACAGTTCCGTGGTCACATGACGTGCATAGAGATAGCTACAGTGTAATGATTTACACTATTTTGTGCTCAAAACAAAAAAAAAAGTCTGTGCAACTGTAAAACATTGAATGAAACTATTTTACCTGAACTAGATTTTATCTGAAAGTAGGTAGAATTTTTGCTATGCTGTAACTTGTTGTATATTCTGGTATTTGAGGTGAGATGGCTGCTCTTTTATTAATGAGACATGAATCGTGTCTCAACAGAAACTAAATGAACATTTCAGAATAAATTATTGCTGTATGTAAACTATTAATTGAAATTGGTATTTGTTTGAAGGGTCTTGTTTCACATTTGTATTAATAATTGTCAAAAGGGCCTCTTAAAAGCTTATATAAATTTTTTTCTTCAGATTCTATGCATTAAGAGTAAAATTCTTACTGTAATAAAAACAATTGAAGAAGACTGTTGCCACTTAACCATTCCGTGTATTGGCACTTAACCATTCCTGACATTTTTCTTTATGTGATTAGTACTTCCTGATGTTTAATATTGTTCCACTTAAACATCTTTTTCTTACTCTGCTGCAGCTCATTTAAAATAAATTCATATACTAGTAATGTAAACTGGCTAGCACAGGACTAAGCAGTGAACATAATAGGCCCACAAAGATTATTTCCTTTTTCTTAATAGAATTCTGTACTTGAAAAACTGATGATATTCATAGGTATTAATACAAGTGGTCTCTTCCAAGCTTTACAGTGTAACCTGTCTTGCCCCTTCATCTTCTCCTTGTTGCTACTGGGTCTGACATGGACACTTTTTATCACCATATATGTTAGGGCAAAATTTCAGCAGCCAAATGTAGTTAGCACTTTGCCATACTCAGAAAATACAAATCACATGGAACTTCAGAGGTAGATTTAATACCACTAAGATATTCAAAAGAATATTTTAAAATCCCTGCCTGTTAAGGAAAACTTTGGTTTTGGTAGGTACAGTCCTGGGGTATGTATTAAATGTCCCCTTGTACAACCGGGAAGGGAGGGAAATCCTTCCTGAAGGAAAATAAACTAACACATTTATTAACAAAGAAAATTTACTTAATTTATCTTTCCTGATTTGTTCTAAGAGATCAGAGGGTGACTGTGTTCATAAATGCTCACATATTGGTTGAATAAATGAAAAATTATTTTAATGATAAAATTCATACACATTTGAGGAAGGGAAACAATTTTTAGGCGTGGTGGGGCACTGGGAAGAAGAGAGAGGAGTAAGCACAGGTAGCTGGTGCCCTTGAAATCACATCACGTGGCTAATTATCTAACCCTTACCTGTGTTTATAACTTACGGGTATTAAGGAGGATTTTTTTTTTTAAGGTAAAATACCAGTAAATAAAGTGCTGTGATTTGAACTAAGCATTTGACTCAAAAGCCCATACTCTTTCCACTGCACCACTTTGTCAACACCTCAGTTTACTATCTTTGGAATATATCTACATTTAAATTTTTGTCAAGTTTTATCGGAAAGAAATTGTTTAGGAATAATACGATGTTTATATTGCACAACAGGGATACATGTATATAGGTCATAGTTGTTTCCTTTTAGTTCTAATTTTCTATTTTTCCAAATTACTGCATGCCAGTTTTTATAAACCACTGTATTTTTATGGAAAGAGATGGGATGTGAATTAGAATAAAGTTGCCCTTTCATTCAAATAAGGTAGAAAACATCATCAATGCTGGAAATGAACAAGTTCATTCCACGTGCCAGGCCAGAAAACTCTGGAATTCCTGTAGGCAACACTACAGGGAGCAGGGCCAATCAGTCCACTCCCCTTTGAGGAAAAGTTTGCTGGATGAGACCCTCTAGTTAGAAATAATGGTTCTGAAATAGTAAGGGACAAACTTCAATTCTACTTTTGGGTTCATAGGGTGCAGCCATAATTGCTAGCAGGGGAGGATTAGTTAAGAGCTGTGATGCCTGTTGAGAGAGGAAGGGGCACGGGAGAGTGCCCTATCTAGCTTTGGGCTGAGGAAACGACTCCTAAGGCAGTGGCTTTCAAACTAGTGCATTTGAATCACCAGACGTGCTTATTAAAACTTAGCTGGGCCATAACCCCACAGTTTCTGATTCAGTAGGTTTGCAGTAGGGCCCAAGAATTTGCATTTCTAACAAGTTTGAAGGTGAGGCTAATGCTACTGGTCTGGGGACCACACATTTTTGAGAATTACTGCCCTAAGTTATCACAATGAAACTCCTCGAGTGATTGTTTTCAGCTCTGAGTTGCAACAACTGGACCTTTAATCTGACAAAATACACTAACAAACTCCCCTTCCTCTAGGCATGAAAGACTTGAATATTGAGCCATTCAATCTGGTACAGCCCATCTTAACTCCCAATAGCAGGCAAACTTACCAGGCGAATGGACAAGAAATTCTAAAGACAGTGACTGTCTGAAGGATCGGTTAGTGTTCTCTTTGAAACAGTTACTGTAAACGGCAATAACTTCAGCAAATATCTAATCTGGATTTGCCGTAAGATTAAACAGTGGAAGACTGATTTCAGAAGAAAGGAAAATGTCTCCAGTAGCAAATCAGATTGATATTTGAGGATAACACTTTACAAATTGCCAAGGCACTAAAAGGGAAGTTAATGAGAGGGAAATAATGAAATAAAAGACTTAAGCCCCATAAGGATCAAATAGCACTGTAAGTATAGTCTGAATTTTCTCGATTATGTAAAACATAGACCATGTTACTGCAAAGTTAATCAAGTGAAGGGATGAGTCTGTTGCAGAGGGTGGGAGCCAGCTGCACAATACCTGAATTCATGTTATCACAGGGTTTCTTTGAATCTAAGATAGGAAAAGAACAGAGTGCCAGAAACGCAGACAGTAAATTGCCCACAGTTGAAGAAAGATTTGAGTAGCCAAATCATTAAAATTTACTAAATAAAAACGATTTTTCAAAAGTCCAATGGCTGATCCAGTGGCTGAAATAGAGTGTATACATTTTTTTTAATTTCTAATAAGCATATTTCCCTCATATTATGCTGTCTTTAAAATTTAAAAACTATTCTGTAATGTTGAAACCTATGGACTGTGGGTCCTGTAAACCCCAGGTCATTTTCCTGCCATTCTTACAACTCTGTGGTCTATATAAGAATATTCTGCTTTTTGTTAGGCCATTGATGCTTCTCTCAGCCTGTATGTTCTATATGTATAATATTGTTCTTGGTGCTAAATATACTTTCTTTCCTCTGATCTTCAGAATAATTCTCTACATTTGTGACTATTCACTTATTTTTCTTGAAGTTATGTGATGTTATTTTTCTTAATTAAAAATACTCAACATAATGTATACCAGTGAAGGTGACCATTGAATATAAAGCAACATTAGTTAAAAAAAAAAATGCCAAAATATGCCATTAGTGAAAGAAATGCCAAACATCACCTGCTCTACCTACACCACCTTTTGAAATCCAAACACTTAGCCTCACTGATTGGTCACACAGAACCATGTACTCAATCTTTCTCCCTGATCTTGGCTGTTTGCACCAGAGGTGGATGCCTGACCTAGGGGAAATTCATCATCAGCTGGTCAGTGACCAAAGACTTGAATAACCTTGCTTGGGAAAAAAAAAAAAGACAACTAGGCCAATCAATTTGAAATAAGAGTCACAAAGGAAATTTCTGGCTAGTGATTCAATGCTGGAACTGAAAGGTCATGCAGAGTTAGGGCTGAGATTACTATGATTGGCCAGTGGAGAAAGAAGAGAAGGAAACATACAGGAGACCGCAGTAAGACAAGAGTCACTAGCTTCTGGAGTCCCCTCAGTCCCTGCCATTTCTGAAACCTAGTTCTACTTTCCTGATTTAGGGACATTTGTGAACTTCTAATCCCACTTTGTTCCTGAAGTAACTTGAAACTAACAGAAAATCACATTTAGGCACACGTTAGTAAGGTTTTTATAATCATTTCAAAGATAGAGAAAACTTTCTAAAAAACATTAGTGGGAAGACAGGAATAGGTTGCCTCCAAAAAAATTATGTTGGTGTCAGATTTCTCTTCAATACTAAATGCCGAAAAAGAAAAAAACACCACCACAAAACAATGGAACAATATTTGTAGCATTTGGGAGGGAGCAGAAATGGTACCAACTAACATTTATCAACCATCTGGGATTCTTCCTGTAGTTTTTAAAAACAAGACCTCTAAATGACAAGATGTTTGTTTTAAAAATATCAGGTATCTCACAGGATCTATGTGAGGGCTAGAAAATTGGTCTTGGAAACGACACAGTGGAAACAATATCCAAACCATACTGTGAGACTGCTTCAGTAAAGACCCAGGGGCTGCCCCTAAATGCTGGAACCCTCTGACACCATGGCCGTGAAATGAGATTCCATGTGGCACTTGCATCCTCACATTGCCTACTGCCTGAGTGGACGTGCTACACGTGCCTGTGGAGTCTGGGAAGCTCATTGTTTTTCCTATTTCCATTAAGGAGGCTGGATTCATAAAACATGAATTCCCCAAATCTATGAGGAATGTTGCAAAAGCACTAGGCAACCAGAAACCAGCTGCGCCAGTAGTGAAAATAAATGAAAAGGTATTAAGCAATAAAACTTTTAAACTTGAATAAATATGTAAATAATTGTGGTTAACCTGATAACCTCAATGTGAAATGTCCAAATAACTCAAAACAGGGATGATAAAATGCTTAATAATTTAAATAATCTTAAATTCAAGATTATTCTAACCCAAACTGAGAAGTAAGGGTTAGGAGGGAGGGAAGAGGCAAAAGCATGCTGTTTTGAATCTTACGTAGGCCGTGTCAACAGATACTGTTTTACTTTTAACTTTGAAAAATACAAATTCAATTTTTTTAATTTAGTGGTAACCCCAATGTTTAAAAGAAGTAAAATTTCCCATCCAAATCACTAGGTAAACAATAACAACTAGGAATACTTGAACAAGGGAAATGGGAGAGGGAAAATTAGCAACAGTGAAGCACGAAATGCTAGAATAATACCAAATAAATGTATTAAGCACATAATAAAATAACCACTGTTAGACTGGATAAAATAAAATGCTCCAGCTATATGCCACTAACAAAAGACAGTTTAAGTCATCCAGAATGGATAAAACTAAAAGTGCAACCACACTTGCACAGTTAAATGCAAAGAAAGCAGTCATGGCAAACTATGTCATTATAATTTTGGATCAAAGGCATCAAACATGATGAAAACAAAATGAATATCAGTTACGAAGCTTTCCTTAAGCACCAAATGATATATCACCAAATGTATGAAAGAAAATTTCAAATATAAAAAAAAATCGACAAAAACCATGGTACCAGTGAGACTCGCAGTGTTTGACAGATGAATTTGTCTGTACAAAACAAAAGGAAATATTATTTAAAACCACAACTTGCTTTTAAAAGGGTGGATCCTGTGAAAGGAAGGTTCCTAGAAGGTCTTTTTCATTAGCTGAGGACCTTGATGGGTTTGGAGTCTGTAAAGCTAAGCCTGGAGAGTTAGAGAGTTAGCGAAAATTGGATATCCAGGGCAGGGGAACTCTCACTAAACTTAGCAGGATTCTTGCTAAAACTGGGCTAGATTAGGCAGGTGAAAGAAAGGCCTGGGGTGGAGGTTAAAACCTACTTGAGAAGAGGGCTCAGGGGAGCCTGTCTAAAGCTTGGTCAAGGACAGTCTTTGTCAAAGCCCAACCTAGCTATATGGAGATGCCACAAAACAAGGAGAGAGAGCTGCCTAGCCAACCTTCAGCTGTTCCAGCCATCCTGGCTGAGGCAGACATAGGGCTAAAGTCATTTTGGACTTTCCGGCTCCAGCACATGCCACAAAAAACAGAGATAAGCTGTTCCTGTCTATGTACTCTACCCAAACTGCAGTTACCTAAGCAAATTAAGTAGTATTGTTGTTTTAAAGTACTGAGTTTTAGTTCTTTGTTACACAGCAATAGACAAGTGAAACAAGCAGCCAATCCCGTTAGCTAACAAAATCCGTCCAGGCATGCCTGCACTTCCTGATGGACTCAAGCCCAGGCTGGGGTGGCCCTGCTGTGGGTGTTTGCTTATCAGTCTCACCCTCAGACTTGTGAGCAACTAGAGCAAGATTTCATTGAAATTTTTATTATAATGTATCCTAAATGTGGGTGTCTTTCAGTTTGTCTTATTTGGAGTTCATTGAGCTTCTTGGATGTTTATGTCTTTCTTGAAATTTGGAAATTTTCAGCCATTATGTATTCAAATATTCTTGCTGCCTATTTCTCTCTTCTCCTTCTGAGACTCCCACAACATGTACGTTGGTCCCCTTGATAGTGTTCTAACAGGTCCCTTAGGCTTTGTTTGTTTTTCTTCTTTTTTTTTTTTTCTTTCTCAGACTCAGGAATTTCCATTGTGCTGTCTTCAAGTTTGCTGATTCTTTTTTCTGTCTGCTCAAATCTGCCTTTGAATATGTCTAGTGAATTTTTCGTTTCAGTTATTATATTTTTCACCTCTAGAATATTTTTTGCTTTCTTTTTAGGTTTTTTTGTCTCTTTATTGATATTTCCATTTTGTTCATACATTGTTTCCTTGACTTCCTCCATATCTTCCTTTAGCTCTTTGAGCATCCTTAAGACAGTTGTTTTAAAGTCTTTGTATAATGGATCTGCCATCAGATCTTTTTTAGGGCCAATTTCTGTTGATATTTTGATACTTTTTTCCTTTGAATGGGCTATTACTTTCCTGTTTCTTTGTATATGCTTTGTGATTTTGTGTTGAAAACTGGACATTTGAATCTAATAATGTGGTAACTCTGGATATCAGATTCTCCTCTTTCCCAGGGTTTGTTGGTTTTGGTATTGCTTTTGTTTGTTTAATTGTTGTAGGCTGTCTCTTCCAAGGTTCAATCTGAGGTATAAACTTAAGGTCTTCTCAGGTCTTTTCTGATCCTAGCCTTTCCTACGCATGCACAGTTACTTTCTAATTTTCCCCATATATGCAGTTGGTTTTGGATGTCCTATTCTTTAATTTATGCCTCCCAAAAGAAAAAAAGAGAGACAAATGAAGGAGGGAGGGGCACTATCCCTTTAAATCCCTTGGAAGTCACTTCAGCTTGGGGCAAAGGTGCTTGAAAAAGTGGGGGGAGGTACAACAACAACGGCCACCTGCCTGTTTGCACCTCTATAATCAAAAGGAGCAATCGATGACCAGAGTACAGATGCCCAATAATTGGAAGACAAGGTGCATTTTTTTGCCTATGCACGGGGTCCCGTAAACTGTGTGCAAGCTGCCCTTGGAATGTTTACACAGCTGCCTGCCACAGGACTAGCGGGAGGAATGGCTATTGGCTACTGTATTAAGAGCTGAAACTGACCCAAAATAATTGCAATTTACTGTCCAAGCCTTCCCCTGGAAGTTGCAAGCCTTTAATAGACTCCAGAGTTTCAAAATAGTTACAACAGACAGATTCTGCTAGTACAATCATTGTTCTGGTGGGGAGACAGATTCCTGGTGCTTCCTACTCCACTATCCTCCCAGAATATTCTCTCAATTCCTACTCAACTATCTTAGGCAAATTTCTCTTGCCCATCTTTATCGTCTCTTTCCACCACTGTGAACCCCACCTCCAGCCAGTAGCCTCAACCAAGATGGATAAGTTGAATTTAGTGGCATAACTGTGTGAAGAAAAGGAGGACAGTTTTATAAAAACAAAATTTGAAAACAAGTGCCATCAATCTCTAAAGCCCTTTCATTATCTCCACAATTCTCCATGTCCTGCTTTAATTCAACCTGCCTTTCCACAAGCATAAGCATTTGAAAACTTTATATTTGGTTATTGTTTCTTTCAGCATCAGCATGGTAACAATATTGTGTATTTGTTCTATCTCCCCCCCCATCTCCTTCTCTCTCTCTCTCTCTCTCTCTCTCTGTACTTGTACAATATTTCAGCAATAGAGGTTTTTTGTTTTTTTTTTTTTTGAGACAATCTTGCTCTGTCACCCAGGCTAGAGTGCCATGGCACCAGCCTAGCTCACAGCAACCTCAAACTCCTGGGCTCAAGCAATTCTCTTGCCTCAGCCTCCCGAGTAGCTGGGACTACAGGTGAGCACCACCACGTCTGCCTAATTTTTTTCTATTTTTTGGTAGAGAGGGGGTCTCGATCTTGCTGAGGCTGGCTTGAACCCCTGACCTCAAGCAGTCCTCCCACCTCGGCCTCCCAGAGTGCTGGGATTATAGGTGTGAGCCACCGTGCCTGGCCAGCAGTAGATTTAATGAGTGTGGATCTGGCATTGAGCAACAAAGATATTAGCTCCACCATTAATTTTCTCAGTGTATATGTAACCACCAATTTTAATATTGGCCTTTATTCTCCGATTATTTATATGGCTCTGTGAAAACAACTCAATGGTAAGTAGTCTACTCAAATTACCTTGTTCATTTTCCACTTTTTAATATATGTATGTAAATCCTAAAGCAGGTAAACTATGTATTTTAGAGTTTGGATTCATTTCACCTCTAAATGTACTCCTCTATTTTTGGTCATTACAAGAAACACTTGTTACAGGAATCATGTACATTTCAGAAAGAAGTAAGAGTTATTTATTTACATCAGGACAAAACTTAATCTGGTACCTAAGAAACTACAAGAAAGATTGAGAGAGAGGAGGTGAGAAAAGTCAGAGGCTTCCAGTCAGACTAGCTGAATATCTATGTTCAGCCCTCGTTAGCATGAATGAGCAAATTACCTAACCTCAGTGTGACACAAGATTTGGGGGAGATTCTTGTTTGTTTGGTTTGGTTTTTTATTTTGCTTTTTTGTTTGTTTGTTTTGTTTTGTTTTTTTCATCTATAAAGAGGAAGCCTATCTCACCTTGCCTGGTTTTCTGAAAAATGCCTTTGTAGGTGTGGAATAAACAGCTGCTGTTAAAATAGGAATGAAACTGTGTTTAGTTGAACAGAGATGCTGAAATAGTGCTTTACAATCAACCTAAGCCATGCAAAAATATACTGGCATACCCAGATATATTGTGGGTTTGGCTCCAAACCACCAAAATAAAGTGACTCACACAATGTTTTGGTTTCCCAATGCATATAAAAGCTATGTTTACATTATCTTGTAGTCTATTAAGTGTGCAATAGCATTATGTCCCCCAAAATAATGTACATACCTTAATTTTAAAATATTTTATTACCAAAAAATGCCAACAATCATCTGAACTTTCAGCAAGTTGTAATCTTTATGCTGGTGGAGGGTCTTGCCTCAATGTTGGTGGCGGCTGACTGATCAGGGTGGTGGTTGCTGAAGGCTGGAGTGGCTGTGGCAATTTCTCCAAATGAGTCAGCAATGCAGTTCTCAACATCAATTGACTCTTTATTTCATGAAGGATGTCTCTGTAGCATGTGATGCTGTTTGGTAGCATTTTACCCACAATAAAACTTCTTTCAAAATTGGAGTTAATCCTCTTAAACCCTGTCACTGCTTTATCAACTAAATTTATCTAATATATGAAAGCCTTTGTTGTCATTTCAACAGTGTTCCATGCATCTTCACCAGGAGTAGTTTCCATCTCAAGAAACCACTTTCGGCCGGGCACGGTGGTTCACGCCTGTAATCCTAGCACTCAGGGAGGCCGAGGTGGGCAGATCGTTTTGAGCTCAGGAGTTTGAGACCAGCCTGAGCAAGAGCGAGACCCCATCTCTACTAAAAATAGAAAGAAATGATTTGGACAGCTAAAAATATACATAGAAAAATTAGCCGGGCATGGTGGCGCATGCCTGTAGTCCCAGCTACTCGGGAGGCTGAGGCAGTAGGATCGCTTGAGCCCAGGAGTTTGAGGTTGCTGTGAGCTAGGCTGACACCACGGCACTCTAGCCTGGGCAACAGAGTGAGACTCTGTCTCAAAAAAAGACAAAGAAACCACTTTCTTTGCTCATTCATAAGAAGGAACTCCTCATCTGTTAAAAAAATTTTTTTAATCTCCAGTTGCTCATGACTGTAAATCTGTTAAAATTTTATCACGAGATTGCAGCAATTCATTCACATCTTCAGGCTCCACTTCTTCTCTTTGTAGTTCCCTTGTTATTTTCACCGCATCTGTGGGTACTTCTTCCACTGAAGTCATCCATGGGGGTCAGTATGAACTTCTTCCAAATGTTTGTTAATGGTGATATTTTGACCTCCTCCCATGAATCATGGATGTTCTTAATGGCATCTAGAATGGTGAATCCTGTCCAGAAGGTTTTCCATTTACTTTACCCACATCCATCAGCAGAATCACTATCTGTGGCTGCTATATTCTTAGAAAATGTGTTTAAATAATAAGATTTGAAAGTTGAAATTACTCTTTGATCAAGGGGTACATAATGGATGACATGTTAGCAGGCATGAAAACCATATTTATCTTCTTGTACATCTCCATCAGAGAGCTTGGGTGTCAGTTGGGCATGGTGGCTCACGTCTGTAATCCTAGCACTCTGGGAGGCCAAGGTGGGAGGATGGCTTGAGGCCAGGAGTTTAAAACCAGCCTGAGAAAGAGCGAGACCCATCTCTACTAAAAATAGAAAAATTAGCCAGGCCTGGTGGCATGTGCCTATAGTCCCAGCGACTCGGAAGGCTGAGGCAGGAGGATCACTTGAGCCCAGGAGTTTGAGGTTGCTGTGAGCTAGGCTCGTGCCATGGCACTCTAGCCCAGGTGACAGAGCAAGACTCTATCTCAAAAAAAAAAAAAAAAGAAAGAAAGAAAGAAAAGAAAACAACAGAGATCTTGGGTGTGTAGCATCGCCAATGAGTGGTAATATTTTGAAAAGAATCTTTTTTCCTGAGCAGTAGGTTACAACAGTGGGCTTAAAATATTCAGTAAACCATGCTATAAACAGATGTGCTGTCATCCAGGCTTTGTTGTTCCATTTATAGAGCACGGTCAAAATTGATTTAGCATAATTCTTAAAGGCCCTGGGATTTTCAGAATGGTCAATGTGCATTAGCTTCAACTTAAAGCCACCAGCTGCAATAGCTCCTAACAAGACTAACAGCCTTTCTCAGGTTGGGTTTCTGAAAAAAAAAAAAAAAAAAAAAGATGGTCAGCCTGTCCTTTGAAGCTAGGCATCTCTAGCCAAGAAAGTCCTAAATGGCATCTTTTTCTAATAGAAGGCTGTTTTATCTACACTGGAAATCTGTTGTTTAGGGTAGCCACCTTCATCAGTGATCTTAGCTAGATCTTCTGGATAACATGCTGCAGCTTCTCCATCAGCACTTGCTGCTTCACCTTGCACTTTTATGTTATGTAGATGGCTTCTTTTCTTAAGCTTCATGTATCAACCTCTGCCAGCTTCAAACTTTCCTTCTGCAGCTTCCTCACCTCTCTCAGCCTTCACAGAATTGAAGAGAGTTAGGGCCTTGCTCTGGATTAGGCTTTGGCTCAAGGGAATATTGTGGGTAGTTTGATCTTCTTTCCACATCACTAAAACTTTCTCCATATCAGCAATCTGATCATTTGCGTGTTTATTGTAGTAATTTCCTTTTAATCTCCTTCAAGAACTTTCCCACTGCATTCACAACTTGGCTGTTTGTTCTGTGAGGCCTAGGTTTCAGCCTGTCTCAGCTTACATGTGCCTTCGTTACTAATCATTTCTAGCTTTTGATTTAAAGTGAGGGACGCATGACTTTTCACTTGAACACTTAGAAGCAACTATAGGGTTTTAATTGACCTAATTTCAATATTGTTGTGTCTCGAGGAATAGGGAGACTCAAGAGTGGGGTGGGGGAAAACGGCCAGTCCGTGGAGCAGTCAGAACACATATAACATTAATTGAGTAAGTCTACTGTTTGGATGCCATTCATGGCGCCACAGGAAAGTGACTCCCAATACTGGGAGCCACTTGAGGTCCAAGAGGGTCTTTGACTTCACAATAAAGAATTCAAGAGTGAGCTGACAGCATAAAATGAAAGTGAAATTTATTCAGAAACTATACAAAGTCTACACCACAGACAGAGCAGAGACAAGTTCTCCCTGCAGAACAAAACCAGCCCCCTGGTTCCTGTGGCCTTTCTATTTAAGCAACGGCTTAATTATAGGCTAAACGAGGGGAGGAATATTCATGGCGGGGGGGCGTTTCACCGGTTTGGTTCTAACTGGTTGGAACTTGCCCTGCCTCCATCCTGTTTTGATTTGGGTAATTTGAACCTTTGTTTTGAGAATTCCAGACTCCACTAGGCAATGCTACAGCAATGCCCAAAGCAGTACCTGTCAGTTCCCTGTATCAATGGTGCTCCAAACAATTACAACAGTAACAACAAAGATCACTGATCATTATAAGATATAACGATGAAAAAGTTTGAAATATTTCAAGAATTACCAAAATGTGACAAAAAGACACAAGGTTAGTGCATTGCGTTGAAAAATGGTGATTATTGACCCCGGGGTTGCCAATAACTTAAATTTGTAAAAATACAATATCTGTGCAGTGCAATAAAACAAAGTAGGCCTATAGTGAAATTTAGGGTAGAAGGTGTCCCTCTGAAGTCTACAAGGTGACTAATCAAGTTCCTAACATTAATACAGTACACTGAAACACAGTGTCAGTAATTTTGCTAGTTTCACCACTATAATAATCCCCTTTTGCCAAGTTGAGAGTAAGCTGTCAGGCCCAGGGGCACATAAAAAGTAAACATGAAGAGCACTTCCTTGCCTGCTCTAACATGTACTTGCACTCCGAAATCCACAGATTTCCCCACTACAGCCCTGCGCCTCAAGTGAGGATGCCCAGCACCACCCACACTCGGCAGCCAGTGACTAGAACATGAGCCTAAACTTAGCCCTGTCTAGCGACGGCGCATGCGCCTATAACGTTGCGAGATTTGCAAAAGGAAGGCATGCCGGCTTCCACGATCATCTCGCGAGAGGAGAGGTCTTCGCGCCACGTCAGAGACTAGAGATCCTGACGCCGAGCGACGGATGCTGGAACAAACGAGCAGTGAAAACCAGGGACGTGGAGCCGCTTTGGTGGGGCAGGACTTCCGCCGGAAGAGCTGGTTGTCGCAGAAACTCAGAGCCGAGTTCCGGTCGGTTTTTTCCCTGCGAGTCTTGTGCTGGCGCCGTGTAGACCCCTGTGAGGATGGCTTGCGCAGCCGCGCGGTCCCCGGCCGACCAGGACAGGTGGGTCCTGGGGAGGTGGGTCCTGAGAAAGGAAGGGGCTTGCTGCGATGCCGCGGGTGCTGCGCCGCCCTTCTCCAACCCTCGGCCCTGAGCTCGGCCTGGGCCGCAGGCTGCGCGCCTCGCCTTCCCCGGGTTGCTCGTTCCTCCGGGAAGTCTGCAGCGATAAGTAGGCTCTTCGCAGGTCCCCGGAAATTCCGACCTTAGGTAGTTCAGTGTTTTACCTGTGCGTGAGCTAAAGGGCTCTGGGTGTTATCTGGACATGATACTAAGTAGCAGAATCTGAGAAATGTATTCTTTCAATTGTTACGTTCAGAAAGGCTCATATGAGTTCTTTAAAATTTTTAATACCTTTACACCGTACTCCTTTTTTGAAGGTGAGGCCCACCCCTCAGGAACTTGTGACAGGTAGCTGTGTGTAATGTAACAGTTACCACATTGTTTTGTCTCTATTTTTTTTTTACAGTCTTCTCTAAGGTTTTAACTCTTATTTTTTCCATTCAAGGTAGTGAATAATAACGTTTCCTTTTTAAGTAAGTTAAAGGTTGTAATTTAGAGAAAAACTGTTAAATAATATAGTATAGGTGTACACCGGCAATGGTGATGACGACGGGAGTGGATGAGTGAATTTTTGGAAATACTGCTCTAGTGATATCGGATGTGCTTTTTCCGTGGCAGGTTTATTTGTATCTATCCTGCCTATTTAAATAATAAGAAGACCATCGCAGAAGGAAGGCGGATCCCCATCAGTAAAGTAAGCGGGTGGCTGGCACCTCAGTCCTTGAGGGGTTCGGGGAGGTTGTCTCTTTAGGGCCACAAGGGCTTCTTATACTTCACTGCATTTGCTTAGGGCTTGAGGAGAACGGCAGCCAAGAATTGGGGTGCTTTCCTTAGTATTGGTGAAACCAGAAAGACATTAATTTATAGCTGAAGGGATTTTTTAAAAAATTGTTCTTAATGAACCTGTATTTGCAAAGGAGTGTGTGTGTGCTGGGGGCCGGGGTCTGTAGAGTTTACACTTTTTTTCTAAGCCAATCATGACAATTTTCATCTTAGTAAAGGAAATTAAAATTATGGCATTATACAATATAACGCTTAGAATGCAGTGGAGTTTTTTAAAAGTATGTTTTTAAAAGTATGAAAAAGACCTACTGAAAATTCAGCCCTATTATCTTCATTATTTCTCTCTTTTTTTTTTCTCGAGAGGGGTAAAGTTGCTTTAAAATTAATACCTTTTAAAAGTAGACTGTTAAAAGTTTTAAAAGATATGATTTCTTCCTTGTATGCTTTGGATAGAAAAATCCAAGTTTTTATAGTTGGCCTGGTGGCTTGAGTTTGGAAAGTGCCTAATGCCAAGTGAAGGCTTTTGTGGAAGCTTTTTATTTTTAAAATTGATGTCATATTATGTTTCTGAGGAGTCATTTATATTTTGTAATATAATGACAGATTTTCACAAAGTGCTACACCTGAGTAACCAGCACCCTAATTAGAAAACATTACCAGTATCCAGGAAGATTCCTTTATATCCCCTTCTAGTCACTGTCCCCTCCCTCCACATATGCTCACATATGCAAGAATAACCACTGTCCTGACTTCCGACATCAAAGATTGCTTTTGCTTGTTTTTGAATCTTATATAAATGGAATTATGTACTTTTGTGTCTTTTTTCACTCAACTTTAAGCTTATGAAATTTATCCACATTTTTGAGTGTAGTTCAATTTTCATTGCTCTGTAGCAAAGTTTGTCAGCAGCAACACCATTGACATTTTGAGCCAGATAACTCTGTTTTAGGGAGGTGTCCTGTGCATTTTAAGATGTTCAGCAGTATCCTTGGCCCCTAGATGACAAGTCCTTCACCTCCGCATCCCCAGTTTTGACAATCAAAAATGTCTGCGAGCATTGCCAAATGTCTTTTTTTGGAGGTGGGGGGTTGGAATTCCCCTTCTGAAAACCATTGTTCTATAGTATTGCATTTTGTGACTGTATTACAGTCCTTGCTACTCTTGATGGATATTGGGTTGTTTCTAGTTTGAGGCTGTTATAAATAGTGCTGCTATGAACATTCTTGAGCTTGTATTTTAGTGAACATGTTTTTGTACTTCTGTTGAATGCACCTAGGGGTGGAATTGCAAAGCCATAGGGACTGCTTATGTTCAACTTTAGTAAATACTGCCAGTTTTCTAAAGTAGTTGTGTGGGTCATTGTTTAAATAGTCAATATTCACTAAGCACCTACTATGTTTAAAATACCATGCTAGGTGCTGGGGAATACACTGGTGAACAAAGTACCTGCCCTCAGAAGTCTGTGTTCTTCTGAAAGGGAGAGACAGACACATATGTGTGCATCAGTGTTACTCCCAGGAATTTTTTAAATTACAGTGGAAACAACTATACCTAATAAAAAAGAAAAGGTAGGGTTTTGATGTGTTTTGATTATGGTATTTAATATACACAACACTATGAGATATCTACTTAAAGCTTAGCTATTTCATGTTTTTGTTTTAACTGTTCAGGCTGTTGAAAATCCTACAGCTACAGAGATTCAAGATGTATGCTCAGCAGTTGGACTTAATGTATTTCTTGAGGTATGATGTCATTCTTTCTTCATTATTTTACATACTCATCTCATTGATGTAATAACTTTCTTAAAGCCTGTTTCTTTTGTTTTATTTATATTAGAAAAATAAAATGTACTCTAGAGAATGGAATCGTGATGTCCAATACAGAGGCAGAGTCCGGGTTCAGCTTAAACAGGAAGATGGCAGCCTCTGTCTTGTACAGTTTCCGTCACGTAAGCTTTTTTAAATGAATGAATAGGGTTTGGGGATAGGTTATTCCTCTACAATACAAAAAGTAGTTCTAAAACTGAAAGGTAAAAATCAGAGGTTGCATTCTACAGATTAATCTGGAAAAAGGACTACTGCCAATGGAGAGAGGTAAACAGTGGTTCTAATTTCTTTTAGATTAAGGACCTCTGAGAATGTGATAAAACCTACTAATTGTTTTTCAAAAAAGGTTGTTTTTGTGAACATTTTATGAACCTGTGGAAATCCATCATTGCTCCCAAATTAAGAGTATAAAATTATTCAGCAGTTGGATGTTACTTGCCATTTCAGATCTTAGAGACCCTTCAGGTCTGTTAATTGTAATTTCTATCATTAATCTAAAAAGCAATATTGAGTGAAAAAAGCAAGAGATATGCATAGTGTGGTACACTTAGGTAAGTTTACCAAATATTACTATTATTTATTGATAGATTTATATGTAATATTATCTGTTAATATAAACGTTTTTGAAACAGACTGGAAGGAAGCACCACTCTTAAGACGATAGTTACCTAATGGTGAGCAGAGGGTAGGGAGTAGAGATTGGGTGATAGAGAAGACTATAGTATTATCTCGTGTTTTATTTCATGAAAAACAACAATACAATAAAACTGGTCATCAGTATAACAAAATGTTCTAGGTTTCAGGAAGGTAAGTGTTTATTTACATGTTCTTTATTTTTCTGAATTTTTATTTCTAAAAAGTATATTTTAATTTTTATAAATGGAGTGATTCACTTTTTAAAAAGTTTTTCTTCAGTTTAATAACTCCTTCAGTTTAAACTCTTCCGTTTAATTAAACTGTTCCATTTAATTCAAGTAAAAACAAGTTGTCAGTTTGTCTGACAACTTGTTTTTACTTGAATTAAAATAGTTTGGGTTTTATGTATCAAAACCTGTCAGGATTGGTAAGTATTGCTACAAACTTAAGATTCTGACTCAGGAGTGACAGTATATTCTGATTTTTTTCCCTTCTCTTTGATATTTTCCTATATCTCAAAAGACTAAAAATAAACAAAAAACTTTTGATTTAACCAGTAAATAAAATAGTGGTAAACATTGTGGTTGAAAAGATGTCACTTCCTGTTTCCAATAAGAAACTAGTAACACTGTAAAAAGAGGAAAGCTGAGGAGCTTGATAGGGTAAGGAAGGTAGGTAAAATCTGTTGTAGCCTAATGACATTGATTTTTGTTATAAAATTGAAAGACCCTGTGTTTCTGTAGCTTAAGATACAATGATATTCTGACTCTTTCCAACTTATATTTAGATATATTTTGGTCTTCAAACCAATTACTAGGACCAAGACCAAAATTTTTGTCTCAAACTTACTGTTTTACATTTAGATTTTGTTTACTTAAATATTTTCAACATTGTTCTCGCTCTCAGTAAATTTTCTCCAGTAGAGGCCCCCACTTGAGCAAGTCACTGTCTTCACAGTCATTTGATTTTTTTTTAATTACTTCAATTTTCTCAATATGATAGTTTCTTGGACTTTATGATATTAAAGATAATGACCTTTTATGTCTTATTTCTCAGATTATACACTAAGCCTAACTTCTGGTTCCTAGGTAAGTCAGTAATGTTGTATGCAGCGGAAATGATACCTAAACTAAAAACAAGGACACAAAAAACAGGAGTTGGTGACCAAAGTCTTCAGCAAGGAGAGGGAAGTAAAAAAGGGAAAGGAAAGAAGAAGAAGTGACCTAGTATGAGCATCATTTATGTGATAGTACTCCAAGAGACATGAATGGAGGCTTCTAATTTGTATCTGAAAGAAACAGAAGCTCTTTGTTTGCATTATTTTACTGAACTATGCACACTAGTGCCTCCCATCATCATCAGAGTTGACAATGAAATAAATCTACATCAGAACTTTGCATCTCGCTTTTATGCAGTAAAAAAGATTTCTTTTTTTGTCTTTCAATGTAGAGTTTTTGTGGAAAGAAGAATATTTTTAAATGGACAATGGACTGTACAATAAGTTACTTGAAATCCTGTATCTGTCTGTCTTCTATGTAAATGTATGTTTCAGATAAATACGTTTAATGAGATTTGAAATATACATTTTATTCACCTTTTAAGTTAATCAAATAAAATTTGGAACTGACTTTTGCAGCTTTTGCTTATGAACTAATTAATGCCAGTAGAGGAGGTAATTAAAGAGAATAAACTAGGTAATGGGAGCTGGAACAGTAAGCCTAAAACTAGAAGAAAGTGGTAAGTCCTCTTGGAGGTGGGAGCGGGGTCTACGAACAGCCAGTCTGTAGATCATATTCTTTTAATCTGTTACTGTAATTGAATTGTTCAATTGCTAGTTTTTTGACATAGGAAAAGTCCTAGATTTTAAGCTTTAAATTTGTTTATTTTATAGTTTTTAAAACGTTATTTTCATTGAAGTTCTAAAATTACCTATACTTTTAGCACCTTCAGGTATACTTTCTTTCAAGAAACTATATTGAGTTGGTGCTTCTGAATTTATTTCAGAGTACTGTTTCTGAAAGCGGAGATTTTGAACTATCCTGATTCCTGTTCTTCCTGAGGCCTGGTTTAGCTTTTCTTTGAATTCTGTGAGCTACCTCACATATTAATATTTCCAGTAGATGGTATTTTCTTTACATTTTTTATTGCTTGTAGTCAAACAATCCCAATTGATTTCAAAATAAGCAAACCCAGAGTTATGGAGCTTTAAATGGGAGTATACATCCTATCTGTATGAAGATGATCTATTGGTGTGCAAGATGAAGTGTTAGAATTTCTACTTATATTTTCACTCTAACAATTTCTGTATGTTTTATAGTGAACATAATAGTATAGCAGTTTATATATTTGACTTAGAAATAAATATTGGGCGAGTATGTGTAAAATAATTCTTAACAGCCCTTTTTGGGAAAATTATCACTTAGGAATGTGTTTGTGTAACAGAAAACAAGAGACTTGAGCCACAGTTTATTTTATTTTTTTGAATAACTTGAAATCCAAAGAAGGTTGTTATAGGTGCTGGTTCAGCTCTCAGTGATGCCTTCTTTGTATTTTTCCACTCCCATTTTCCATGGCATATTTCTGACATCCTTATGATTGATGTCTCAAGCTTGTAAACAGGCTGACACTTACATCAGAGTTCAAGTCAAGAAGAAAAGATAGCTGTGTCAGCCACTTTTGTCCTCCTCTAAAAGGAAAGCAAGAGATTTCTCAGAATTCCTCTCAGCAGACTTTCACTTAAGTTTCTTTTTTTTTTTTTTGAGACAGAGTCTCGCTTTGTTGCCCGGGCTAGAGTGAGTGCCGTGGCATCAGCCTAGCTCACAGCAACCTCAAACGCCTGGGCTTAAGTGATCCTACTGCCTCAGCCTCCCGGGTAGCTGGGACTACAGGCATGCGCCACCATGCCCGGCTAATTTTTTCTATATATATTTTTAGCTGGCCAGATAATTTCTTTCTATTTTTTAGTAGAGATGGGGTCTTGCTCTTGCTCAGGCTGGTCTCGAACTCCTGAGCTCAAACAATCCGCCCACCTCGGCCTCCCAAGTGCTAGGATTACAGGCGTGAGCCACCGCGCCCGGCCTTCACTTAAGTTTCATTGTTGACGGCTGTGGCACATGTCCATCTCTGGCTGCAAAGGAAGCTGGGAAAATGAATACAGTAGTACCCCTCATCCACAGGGAATACATTCCAGGACTCCCAGTGGATGCCTAAAGCAGTGGATAGTAGCAAACCCTATATGTACGTTATGTTTTTTCCTATGCTTACACACCTATGATGAAGTTTTAATTTATAAGTTAGGCATAGTAAGATATTATCAACAATAACTAACAGAACAGTTATACTGTAGTAAAAGTTACGTGAATGTGATCAATCAAAATATTTCATTGTACTATACTTGCCTATTTTCAGACCTCGGTTGACTATGGGTAATGGGAACCACAAGAAGTGAAACCACAGATAAGGGAGACTGCTACTGTTTAGAGCTTTTTCAGTTGTGATAGTCAAAGCAGCTAAAGAAGAATGTAGCTGAGAATGCATACTGGGGTAGCCAATTGAAAAGATTTGTCACAAAATGATGACTGGAATCTAAAATTGTTTTAGTTTTGGGGCAATAAGGATTGTCAGTGCTGTGGTTTGTCCCTTCCAAAACTCACGTTGAAATTTAATTGCCATTGTGTTGGTATTGAGAGGTGGGTGGTGATTGGGCCATGGGGACTCTGCCTTCTAAGTGGATTAATATCATCTCAGGAGTGGGTTTGTTACAAAGTGAAATTTGGCCAACTCTCTTGCTGTCTTGAGCACACCCCCTTGCCCTTCCACCTTCCACCATGGGGTGATACAGCATGAAGGCCTTTGCCAGATTTTGGCGCCATGCTCTTGGATTTCCCCATCTCCAACCATAAGCCAAATACATTTCTATTCATTATAAATTACCCAGTCTGTGGTATTCTGTTACATAGCAACATAAAACACTGAAACAGAGAATGTTTGAGAACTATTATTGTAACAATGTATTGTTTTTTCACATTGTTGAAATTGGTGCAAAATCAAACTTTTCTTTTTTGCCAATTGATAAGTGAAAAATGGAATCTTTAAAAAGTTTTTTAATTTAAAAATTTTTTTGTAGAGATGGGGTCTCACTGTGTTGCCCAGGCTGGACTCAAAACTCCTGGGTAAAGCGACCCTGCCCAGTAGCTGGGACTATAGGCACACTCCACCTTGCCTGGCTGAAAAATGGAATCTTAATTAACAAGGTTGAGCATTTATTCATATGCTGAAATGCTGTTTGTATCCATTTCAATGATTTGTGTTCACATCCCCTGCCCACTTGTTAAGAACTTTATCAAAATTATACTTGTACATAATTTAAAGAGCCAGCTAGTTTTAACAGTTTGTTTCAGTTTTAGGCATTAACTTCCGTCTGTAGAAGAGGAGGATCCAGTTTTCCTTCCTCTTTTCTCCCCCGAGACACACGTGCATGTTTCTCATCTTTGCATCCTACCAATATATTTCATAATTTTAATCACTGTTCAGAGTTTACGTTCTTATCATACATTACATTCACACCTGAGCCACGTAGCACCTTTGCTACTCAAAAGTATAGTCTGGGGACCAGTAGCACTGGCCTCCCCTGAAAGCTTGTGAAAAATGCAGAATCTTCGGCCCTAGCACAGAATTCTAACACATCGAACAAGATCTCCAGGTGATTCTTCTCAAACATTAAAGTTTGAGAAACATTGAAGTACACTATGGTTATCTTAGTTTTTCTGGACTTCTTATTTTCTTTGCAATTAAATATTCTTTCATTTGCTTAGATTTCTCAAATTATCAGTCGTCAGAATGTCCTTTCACAAAGCTGATTCACATCAGGTAGTTTATTAATTTCATCTTTATTTTGAGACAGTGTCTCTGTTGCCCAGGAGCAGTGGCGTTGTAGCTCAAAGGCCTGGGCTGAAGTGATCCATCTCAGCCTCCTGAGTAGCTGGGATTACAGGCGTGAGCCACCGCACCCAGCCAACCTGGCTCTAATCCCTTACCCTTTAGACCTACTGCACAGCTTCACTCTGGATTCTCTCCTTGCTGTGACTCGATTTCAAGCTTTGCTGTTTCGGAGATGTGTACTCATGTATCCCATGTTGTCTTATTTTTTGCATTACTCCTTTGTTTTGTATAGCTCATCTTCAGGATCTTCCTGAGAAAAGTGCAAGGGAGGTAAATGTTCTTAGACCTTACATATCTGAAAATGTCATTATTCTATCCTTACATTGTTTGGCTGGGTATAGGATTAGAATTGGAGATCATTTTGTTTCAGAAGGTCAAGGTTATTGCTTCATAGTCCTCTGATATCTTGTAGCTGAAGGGAAGTTCAAACTATTCTTGTTCATAATCATGATTTTGGTTCTCAGTATTCTGAAATATCACAATATTGTATGGGTCTTTCTTTTTTGCCCATTGTGCTGGGTAACAAGTAGACTTTCAATCTGGGAATTTGCATGGTTTTTCTCCCCTTCTGCTTTTCTTGGAACTCCTTATTTGAATATTAGAATTGCTGGCATTGTGCTCAAATTTTCTTTTTTTCCCCCTCTTATTTACTTGTTTTTTCCTTTGTAGTCTGCCGCTTAGATTTCTTCAGCTTCATCTTCCAACCTTTGTATTGGATTTCCATTTATCTTTTCAGCTTCTCTAGGCAGTTTTTTGTTATCTGCATGTTCCCTTTTTCTACCACTCTATTCTTATAATATTTCATGGATGTAACTTCTTATTTCTCAGAAGGTATGATTTATATTCTTATCATTTTCAAGTCCCTTTTTTTCTGTTTTAATTTTGATCCCTGTCATGTTAAGTGATTTGCTGGTTTAAAAGCAAAAGACCAAAAGTTAGTTGGAAGTTCTGAACACATAAGAAGGGTTTGTGACCTGTTGCTTCACTAAATTCTCCCAAAGGCATCTGGCTGGGATGCCTTTGGGAGAATTTCCAATATCAGAGGTGATCCACTTCCCCAGAGAGGAGTCTACAATATTCCAGGAGGATAAAGTCTGCTTGTTAGGGTTCTGGGAGCTTAGTGGGAGAAGGCTACGTGGGGGAAATTGGTCCCAGCATTTAGTCATTCCACCTTGTTTTAAATACAATCTCTCTCAACTCTGTTTATGTTTCCCACTCCAGAGATCCTTTTACTATCTCCAGAGGATAAACCTCCAGTTTTTTGTTTTTTTTTTTTTTTTTACCGGGATGGGGATAGAGTAGTTTTTCACCAATCCTCCTTACTTTAGCTACCTTCCAACATTAACCATGATCTTGCCACTGCACTCCAGCCTGGGCAATGGAGTGAGACTCTGTCTCTTTTTAAAAAAAAAAATTGCTCTTTGCAATTTTCTGGTGGTGGGGGTGACTCTGTATAGTCAAAGATAGACCAGGTGTGGTAGGCAGAATCATGTCCATCCCAAATATGTCCACATTCTAATCCCCGAGACCCGTAACTATGTTAACCTTACGTGGCAAAAAGGGCTTTGCAGATGTGATTATGAATCTTGAGTTGAAGAGATTATTCTGGATTATCCAGGTGGGCCTAATTTCACAATTAGGTCCTTGTAGGAAAGAGACAGGAAAGCCAGAGTCAGGAGTTGTGATGACAGAAGTGGAAGGCAGAGTAATGGGACCACGAGCCAAGGAATGCAGGCAGTGTCTTGAAGTTGGAAAAGGCAAGGAAATGAGTTCACCTCTAGAGTCTCCAAAAGGAATGCAGCCCAGCCAACCCATTTTGAATGTTTAACCTCCAGATAATACATTTGTGTAGTTTTAGGCTTCTAAATTTGTGGCAATTTCTTACAGCAGCGGTGGGAAACTGATACACCAGTTGAACTAAGTATTAATAGCTAGGAAACTCTCTAGACCTTGGGGTTTTTGCCCTCATTAGTAGTCTCTACTAGTGGTTCTCAACCCTGGCCACATACTAGCATCGCCTAAAGAGTTTATAAAGCATGTTGGTACCTGGATACCACAGTAAGTTGATTAAATCAGAATTTCTCCTAGTGGGGACAGGTATCAGTAGTTTTGGAAAGGTTCTCAGGTGAT
Organism: Varecia variegata; assembly: GCA_028533085.1. Taxonomy (NCBI): domain Eukaryota; kingdom Metazoa; phylum Chordata; class Mammalia; order Primates; family Lemuridae; genus Varecia; species Varecia variegata. The sequence continues at coordinate 105,032,001 of CM052439.1, read as the reverse complement.
TCTAATGTGCAGCCAGGTCTGAAAACCTCTGTGTACTAAGTGTTAAGACAGCATTTACCTAACCCAGTGGTTTTATCTGATTCCTGGACCATCAAAACCTGGGATGTTGAAAACACAAAATTTGCAGCCCCTTCCCAGACATACTCAGAAACTTTGAGGATAGGGCCTAGCAATCTGTTTTAATAGCATGCCCCCAATCCTCATCCCGATAAATTCTGATGCACACTGAAGTTTGAGAAGAACCATTAATCTAACCAAAGAAAGTCCTTAAATTCTCTATGAGGTTTGTGTTGTAAGAGTCTTTAAGAGTTAATATTATAGTAATGAGCCAGAAAAAAAATTTTTTTTTAGCACGGTCTCACTTTGTTGCCCAGGCATGAGGACAGACAGTGGCATGATCATAGCTCACTGCATCCTCAAAACTCCTGGGCTTAGCAATCCTCCTGCCTTAAACTCCCGAGTAGCTGGGAGCTGGGACTACAGGCACATGCCACCACACCTGGCTAATTTTTCTATTTTTTGTAGACACGGTCTCCCTATGTTGCTCAGGCTGGTCTTGAATTCCTGACCTCAAGCAGTGCTCCTACCTCAGCCTCCCAAAGTGCTAGGGTTACAGGCATCAGCCACTGTGCCCATCCCAGGAAAAACTTCTCATATTCTTAAATATGTTTACTTTCCTACCATGCTATATAGAACTATAGTATTAATATTTGATGGATAAGGATATGAATTGTACCTGTGTTATTTTAAACACCATGATTCTAGACATACAGACATAAAGCAGATGTAGGACTGAAGCTGACCAAAGCAAACCTTTCAGAAGTAGGGTGGTGGCTCATGCATGTAATCTCAGCACTTTGGGAGGCCGAGGTAGGAGGATCGCTTGAGGCCAGGAGTTCAAGACTAGCCTGGGCAAGATAGTGAGACTCCATCTTCAAAAAAAAAAAAAAAAAAAAGCCAGCGGTGGTGTGTGCTATATGGTCCTGTAGCCCCAGCTGCTCAGGAGTCTGAGATGGGAGGGTTTCTTGAGCTCAGAAGTTCAAGGTTGCAGTGGCCTATGATCATGCCACTGCAGTCCAGCCTGGGCAATAGAGCAAGACCCTGTCCCTGTAAAAAAGAAAAAAAAAAGTAGGTATTTTTAATAAAATTCTCAAGTTCTTTATTCTTAGTACAGAATGATTTGGAGGCACATATAAGAAATGTTTAATTACCACATCAAAATGTGTGCAGTACACTATCATGAATCTTTGTAATGCAATATACAGGTAGAAAGCAGTGGTTTAAGTCTCCTTTAAATAGTGCTAATTATTGGTAGAAACTTTTAGGTTGGTGTATTTTCTTTCCTTGGTAAACAGTAACCACCAGGGCAAAATTATAAGCCACGTGAGGAATAGAGTTAATCAACAGTGTTATGGCTCATTTATCTGTATTTACTTAAAATTTTGCTTAAATAATTCTGGGCTAGAGACTCCCCACCCCCCTGCCCCGCCACACACACACACAGACAAAATACAATGAAACATAACAGATATCTCGACATCTGAATTTTATTTACATCCATTCCTATTCAATATATCACATCCTCAGGATAGGTGATAACTTACTTAAAGGCTATGCCCATTTTCTTCAGGCTATGGGTAGAAGACTCTCCCCAGAATAGCAGTAAGTTTGTTGATCTGAATGAGTGAAGCCATCAAGATAGGGAATAACTCCTGCAGGAATTTTTTCCTTGGTTTGAAAAATTTAATCTGTTTAGCAGGAATTCTGTAACTTTACATACCCTTGAAATACTATTCACATAAAAATGTTTGTCTTCTAGCCAGACACAGACTCAATTAGTTCTTCAAATACTCCAGCCATGGCAGTATTTTATTTGGGAAATAATATGAGACAGAATTGTTCAACTCATAACTTCTCGTGCCATTAACATTTACACTTCACCTGCCAAAAATAGTAACTTAAATTTCTTGTAGAATGCATTATAAGAGAAAGCAGTGATACCAAGAGGTCAAAAAACTTGCATTCAGAGTATATTTTACATAAGTAGTTTTAAAATGGATATTAGCCTATAATTATGAGCAATAGTAACTTTTATGCCTCCTGTCTTGTCTGATAACATATTCTGTATACTAACTGACTATATATTCTGTATGGTAAAAGTTGCTAATTTTTATTTTTCTGCCAACAAGAAAAGTGTACTTTTATTTATGGGAAAAGGATTGAAATACTCCTAGAGATACTTTTCTTTTAATCTAAAGCTTGATTTTTCTCCCAATAACAATTCTGCTTGCTTTCTAAAAAGGTTTTCTTTTTTCTTTTAATAAGATGCCTAATATTCACCACTATTTTTTCCAGAAAAAAAGTAAATGCTGTGCTCTATATTATTATAATATTTTGGTGATACTGTCCCTTATTTTTGGTATCTTTAGTATTTTTTATATCACGAGACATTATCATCTTTCCTGATTGTCATCTAAAGGTGAGCTAATCATCTTTATTTGCCTTAAAAAATATTTTACTGGCTGGATATTTAATCTTGTTAGTTTTGTTATACACTTTTTTTTTTAACATAGTTTAATTTAATTCAAAAGAATCCTAGCAGTATGGTGTAAAAATTTTATGGTCTAAACAAGTCAAGATTCTATAAACTACTTGGCCAATTGAGTTGGAGGCATTCATTTTTACTTTATTCTGTACTTAAACTATGTAGTCATAAGCAATTTATCAAGACAAAGAATAAAGATGAAGGCATTTAAATGAACTACAAATGATTCTGACTTGTAAACTAGGGAGGCCTCTTGTGTTTGACCTTAAAGATCAGAGAAAAAGGTGAAGGCAGTTTGACGTAACCACTACCACCCAGATTATAGGTTATATCATTCTTCCTTTAATTCTCCCAGAATTGCTCTTAGAGCTAGGTGTCATCATTAGCATGTTGTCACTAATGATATAAACAAGAACATATATGTAATCAGAGGCGGGAAGTCTTTGGAGTTTCCTTAAACTGGTTTAAAAAAGAAGATTGGGAAAGAAACAAGACTAAACCAACATGTTACTCAGCTTTGAAGGTAAAACCAGGAATGGTTTCCATTTTGCATCTTAATAGACAAATCTAAAGCTTATAAGCAGATGAGACAGTATTACTGGTTCTACAGGGAATTGGGAGCCAGCTATAGACTACTGATGGGTGTGTAAATTTCCCCATTTATCACTAGAGTGACTAAGTGCTGTACAAAGCTGTCCTGGTATTCAGGTGCTACAACATTAGGAAAACAACCAGGCCAATCTCCATTCAACATCATATCTTACTTTGTTTGAATACGATTGATTGATTGATTGACAGGATCTTGCTTTGTCACCCTAGCTGGAGTGCAGTGGCATCATCATAGCTCACTATAATCTCAAACTCCTGGGCTCAAGCAATCCTCCTGCTTCAGCTTTCCAAATAGCTGGGACTCTAGGCATGTGCCACCATCCCTGGCTAATTGAATACTAATCATTTGTATTAATTTTCTTAAGTATTATTTAGCAGATCACACCAGCACAATGGTACCTCCAGCTGGTCTTATTGTACAGAAGTTATAAATAGCATATACAACCTTCCCCTGCCCCCTGCCCCATAAGCATTACGCATGTTACAGTCAGACAGTAACATTTCCCTATATATAGTGCACAGATACATTAAAAACATTTAAGAATTATATAAAATCGTACATTACATGAAGTAGAACCATAAAGATTATCCTAAATATAAGTACAGAGAAAATGCATGCAGAGTGAGCCCCATAAAGTACATAGCCTGTGGAATATATAATTTTACTTTAAGTTTATATTTCCTGCAGGATAGTAGCATACATCTTTTCCTACCCAGAGGCAAAATATATTTTCCAAAAATTTGGACACTGCCCACTGCATTAAGTTTAAATTAGAGTATGCAAACAAACTTACAACACATTCCATTTTTTTAATATATCAAAAATGTTTCCAAACTGGAGACCATCCTCCTAAGTATGGCAAGAATGGAAAAACAGACACCACATGTACTCACTATTATTTTGGAACTAAATGATCAACGCTCATGTGTGCATATGGTAGTAAAATTCAACGGAAATCAAGCAGGTGGTGGTGGGGAGAGGAAGGATGGGTAAATTCACACCTAACGGGTACAATGCACACTATCTGGGTGACGGACACACTTATAACTTTGACTTAAACTGTACAAAAGTAATTCGTGTAACCAAACTGTACCCCTATAATATTCTGAAATTTAAAAAAAAGTTTCCAAGGCAACATTATTAAAATGATTCTACCACAGTCTCTAATATAACATCAAGCTCTAATTGGAAGATACAGAAAGGGCAGAAAGGTTTCATCCAGTCAGTGGTTTAGGTGCTCTTCTTTTCTTCACCCAGTAAATTCACGGTGGCTTTCTTGGCTGTTAGGAGGGAAAGAAAAATATATCAAAGCTCTTTGCAATATAAGCTCTATGCCTAAATGTAGCTACTAGGTAACAAAACTTGGATAACTCATGCTCAGGTGAGAGCACACTGAGGGGCTAAGAGGGTTTCTAGGAAGTGGACAAGGTACCTCTTTCAGAGCACAAATCCTGAATATGTGAACAAAATTTTTCAAGGTCATCTAGCCTAGCTCCTTGTTGTGACAGTGTCACCTAAACTGTCTACCCTCTGTCCTTCTTTAAGCATCAAAAGAAGCAGAGATTCCTTAGGAGTCGTGTTCCTTTGTATAATCAAATTCTTGCTTGTATCTGGGTGCTTGACTGTAAGATTTCACTGCGTATCAATCTGGTGACAACTAGGTTATCATATTTATCCCATGGTGACAAAAATCAGAGAAAGTCCTCATTCTCAGCACCAGAAATACATCCATATCTGTGCTGGGGGGAGGCACTGGTTCCAGGACCACTACAGATACCAGAACCCGCACGTGCTCAAGTCCCTTATATAAAATGGTGTAGTATTTGCATATAACCTATGCACATCCTCCCATATGTGTTAAATCATCTCCAGATTACTTATAACACCTAATACAATGTGAATTCCATGTAAATAGTTATTTATATATATGTATATTATATATGTATATATATTTTTTTAGAGACAGGGTCTTGCTCTGTTGTCCAGGCTGGAGTGCAGTGGTACAATCACAGCTCACTGTGCCCTCGAACTCCTGGGCTCAAGTGATCCTCCTGCCTCAGCCTCACAAAGTGCTGGGATTATAGGCGTGAGCCTTGTACTTTTTTAATTTTTATTTTTTTCGAATACTTTCAATCTGTGGTTGGTTGAATCTGCAGATGCGGAACCAGAGGATATGGAGGGCCAACTATTACACTCTCGTTGCGCCACCATTCCCTATGATGGGAAGAGTTTGCTGCAAGTCTTCAGGTTAGTGGCAAGATAACTACATTCACCAAGAAAATGTTCTTACCTCTGTGAGACACTAAGCCTTCCCCTTTCTAATTCCCAAGTGGCTGGGAATGTGCCGTAAGAACTAGCGTGGTGTGTGAGATATGGGGGAAGAGCTTGTCTGGGCGCCTCCAGGGCCTCCTATGAAATTCTACAAACTGCAATGACTGGTTGGTTGGTTGGTTTTTTTTATTTGTGCGCGCGTGCATGCGCACACACACACACACACACACACACACACACACAGTCTCACTCTGTCACCCAGGACAGAGTGTAGTGGCATCATCATAGCTCAAACTCCTGGGCTCAAGTGATTCTCCTGCTTCAGCCTCCTGAGTAGCTGGGACTATAGACACATGCCACCATGGCCAGCTAATTTTTTTTCTCTTTTTTGTAGAGACCAGTCTCGCTCTAGCTCAGGATGGTCTTGAACTCCTGGCCTCAAGCAGTCCTCCCATCTTGGCCTCCCCAAGTGCTAGGATTACAGGTGTGAGGCATTGCACCCAGCCTGCGGTGGTTTTTGTTGGAGCTTAGAGTCTTAGTGATGAGAGCCAAGGAGTCCCTCCTTGTCCACCAGCTGCCTCACTGCTGCTCTCCCTTCCCTCAATTAAAATTGCTGAACAAAGTTAACAACAAAGAAGAAACTGCAGTCTGTCTCTTACCTAACCCTATGTAAAAATTCCTAGTGAATCCAAAAGCTTTGAGAAAAGTCTAAAATGTGCCAAAGCATGTAAATTCCTCCTTATTTTAATTCTCACGCCCCTGTTTAAAAAGGTATCATATCAAAGTAACATTGGATTTTAGAGTATTGATATCTAAGAACCAAGAGGTTAAGAAATGTGGGTGAACTAGACAGAAATGGCATCACCAGAGGTTGCTGGTTAGGCTAAAGGCAGGGAGAACAGAGCAGCTCTTGGAAAGAAACTGGCGATTCTAAGGTGGGAGGATGTGAAGGCTGTAAGTTAGAAAACACTTAAAATTGTAGAAAAACATATAGGAGTCCAGAGGAGAGAGAGGTCTGTGAGGGAGAAATGGGGGAATGTATCACTTCTGGGTGTCAGTGCTGCTGGAGAAACTGTCTTGGTGGGACCTTACTTCCCCAGTGGTCAGGATACCTCTCATCTCCCATGTTCTACCTACCACAGAGCTCTTTAAAAAAAATTTCCATATTCTGTGTCCACTGCTCACTTTTCTCCAATTTCTAAAGCCCTCTGGAACTAAAGACCTTCATTAGCAAAATCACTATCCTCATCCATTCCTCCGAGTGTTTCCTTTACCTTACTGCTCTTAGAGAAATCTGGCTGTCCCCCTGAGGCCATTGCTTTCTCAAGTGGTGGCTGGTTTTTTTTCTCCCACGACCCCAGTACCACTGGGTCTGGATGTTGTCTTTGTTCTTCATTGCCACTTTCACAATCTCATGTCATCAGATTTGATCACTCACTAGCCTTCCCTTGCCCAGTCATCTCTGACTCTTGAGCTTACTCTGCCTCATTTCTTGAACGTTTTAGCTCCTAACTTAATGTCATTCTCCAACACAACTCCTATTTTAATTACTGATGATTTTAATATCCATGTTTTTTCTTAGTAGTTCCCTATTATCCTGGTTTAGAGTCCTTCCCCACCACTTTCCTCCTTATCCTTACTCGGGTTAAATTCTTTGTTTTTTTTTTTTTTTTTGAGAGAGTGTCTCACTCTGTTGCCCAAGCTAGAGTGCCATGGCATCAGCCCAGCTCACAGCAACCTCAAGCTCCTGGGCTCAAGCAATCCTTTTGCCTAAGCCTCCCGAGTCTCTGGGACTATAGGTGCGCACCACTGCGCCCTGCTAATTTCTTTCTATTTTTAGTAGACACAGGGTCTTGCTCTTGCTCAGGCTGGTCTGGAACTCCTGACCTCAAGCAATCCTCCCGCCTCAGCCTCCCAGAGTGCTACAGGAGTGAGCCACCACACCCCGACAGGTTAAATTCCATGTCAAACGTTAACCACTCCACTCTGCAGTCCCACTCTCACTTCAAAGTTCTTGCTGAAAATCACAACTTTGACACAACTCTCCACCTACTCTGCAGCTGTACCCGTGCAGCTGAATGTGGTTGGAGAAAATAAACACAAACAAGAACTGGCCTCAGTTTTTAAACTCATAAACACAAATCTCAAATGTGCCTTTAATGCTACCTGGCAATCACATGACACTGTCTCAGGCCATTTACTCTCCCACGGTTCCAGAGGGGCCAGCAAACTGTGGCCACACTCATTCATGTGTGTTGTCTTTGCTGCTTTCACACAACGGCAGAGGTGAGTGCAACAGAGACACGATGGCCCACAACACTTAAAATATTTGTTATCTGGCCCTTTACAGAAAAACTTTGCCAATCTTTGTCCTACCCAACTATTAATATTTCATACCTTCTCCTCTTTCCAACATCTCCTTCCTCACCCTCTCTGAGCTGGCCCTCTTTCTTCGTGCTTTACTGAGAAATTTGAAGCAATCAGAAAATCAATTCCATGCTCTCCCACAGTCACCTCTGGCCACCTAGCAGCATCTCTACCTATACACCTTAATTTTCTTCCTACTATCATAAACTTCCAACTCCTCTGAACAAGCCCTCTATTCGTACACCAGATGCTGCCTCTGCTCCACTCAGGGACAAAGCTCCAGCAATTCACCCTGTCACTCCTATCATCATCGTTTGCTCTCCATGGGATTATTCCCATTAATTTTCAAACAGGCATTTTTTAAGGACCCTAGTTCCTTCTTCCAGTTACAGTCCCATTCTGCTCCCTTTTGCGGGAAATTTCTCAAAAGAATTGTCTACATTCTCTCATTTCTTTTCTCCTATTCTCTCAAATCCATTCCAGTCAGGTGTTGGTTCCCACCACTCCACAAAATCTGTTTTGTCAAAATCTCTAGTGCCTTCCTCATTGCTAAATCCACTGGTCAGTTCTCAGTCCTTATCTTACTTGACCGGTCTGCAGAACGTGACACAGTGGATCACTTCCTCCTCTTTGAAACACTTTCTTTACTTGCCCCAAGGATACCTCCCTCTCATGGTTTTCTTGCCACCTCAGAAGGCCACTCCTTGTCAGTCCACTTTGCTGGTTGCTTCTCATCTTCCCAGTCTCTGAACATGACAGTCCCCAGGGTTCAGTCTTCAGACCTCCTCTTTCCTAACCACACTCATTCCCTTAGTGATCTCATCCCGTCTCATGCTTAATATACTGTTTGTAGGCTGGTGAACCTAAATTTATATTGACAGTCCAGACCTATTTCATGAACTCTTGACATCTGTTTCCAACTGGCTATCTGAATACTCCATGTAGTAGGTATCACCTCAAACTTATGTCCAGAACTGAATTCCATATCTTCCCCCCAGAATCTGTTCTACCCAGTCTTCCCCAGCTCAGTGGCAATTGCATCCTTTCATTTGTTCAGGCTAAAAAGCTTGACCCCTCTCTTAGACTCTGTGCCCAATCCATAAGCAAATCCTATTGGTTCTGCCTTTGAAATACATCAAAAATCTGATCCTTCTTACCCCCTACTGCTAAACCACTGTCATCATCTCTAGCCAGATCGCTGCAGTAACCTTTTAACTGGTCTCCCAACTTCCTCCCTTGTCCCCCTTCAGTCTATTCTTAATACAGTGGCCACAGGCATCTTAATAAAACACAGAACAGTTGAGCAGCAGTTCCTCTGCTCAAAATCCCCCAGTAGCACCTCATCTCACACAGAGTAAAAGCCAAAGCCAAGGCATTACGTGATCTGTTTTCCAGCCTCACCCCAACCTCTCTGACCTTGTTTCCTCCTACTATCCCTGGAGATTACTTCCTCTGTTGCTTCCACCTCAGGGCTTCTGCATCTGCAGCTCCCTCTAGACATTCTTCCCCATGGTTCCCCGTTTTGCCACTTTCTTTCTCTTTCTTTTTTTTTTCTTTTCTAAATACTGTGTTTCGAGTAATGTTTTGCCACTTTCAAGTCTGATTCAGTGCAGGCTTCTTGGTGAGGAGTTCCTAAATTTCTCTATTTAAAATTGTAACTATCCTTCAGTCCCTAGCTCTGTCTTTCTACTTGCTTCATTTTTCCCTATATCATCTGCTAAATGTACCATATAACTTTTAAATTTTATTGTCTATCTCTCAACTAGACTGTGAGCTTCATGAGTTCAAGGAGTATGGAGTATGGCCTTTTTGGTTCACTGCCAGTTCTACAAGCATGGCTGGCACATATTAAACACCTCAATAAATAAATACTTGTTGAATAAATGAATCAGAGGAGCTGAGAAACACAGCATTCTTTTGGATCCATAAAATTTGAACAGCACACTACACAGGTCAGCCTGAATTGAACTAGAAGAGATTGTACTTGTAAAATATAGACGATTCTCCAAAATCTCTGCCTACCAAGGGAAGTCATTTTTCCTAACATGCTGACTAAACACTGCATTCAATATGGCCTGGAGGAAGACTCTTGGGAAAAGTAAAGGGCAATAGGCAAAGTCTTTGTAAAGAAATCCCAGAGTAGCTTTGGCATTTGGCTGAGAAAAGCTGATAGGACAAGAAGGCCACGAAGCCTGTTATCTGAGCCCAGTGTATCACATCTCCTCTCATATGTTCAACCGAGTTGTCCCTGAGTCTTACCTTCTTTAGTGATGGCATCTGCAGTCTCTTTGGCTTTGTCTTTCAGGTCCTTAACCACACTGTCCACCTGGGACTCATGCTTCAGGAAGAAAGGACGGATGATGCGCTTGTAGAGCAGTTCTGCCCCGTTGGAAGGGCTGGGGGCCATGCACCACAGCAGGAAGCCACACTGCACAGAGTAAGAGCCGGCATTGGTAACGGAAGGGTGGGGCATTCCGAGCATACACACTGCCCGCCACTGCCCTGGCAATAGGTAATGCCTCTGATATTTTTCCCAAAAGCATTTCCAGTGTTTTCTGTAGGCTAAAAGTGGGGTTTTCTTACATAGAAAAAACATGACAAGTAATGAGCTAGTAAGGAAAAGCTGAGATTGGAAAAAAAAAAAAAAGGGTAAAACACACCAGCTCCAGCAGCTTAACTATCTTCGTAACTTGGACCACTTTTTAGTTTATACCTATAAGAGGCTTTTATTAATTATAACTCTTAAAAACCATTTTAAGAAAATATAGTACTTATCTGCATGTGTAAAAGCCCTGTCCAGATAAGCCTAATATCTATGAGGCTTGTTCTCAGTAGGCTTACCTTAGTTAAGTTTGTCTCATTTATTCATCCTATTATAGCACAAAATACCCTGCCCGTTCTTGAATTCTTCCCTTAGTGGAACCTCGGGTTTTGGTAGATATTTAGCCTTCAAGGAATCTTTGTAGCTGTTCATCATCTTGAACCTTGAATGTAGATATTATCCCTAACTCTTTTCTTTATGGCTCTACTTTGCCACTGGGATAAAAAATTGACAAGAATTCTGCCCATATAACTTAAAACATAAGAACTGTCACATTATTTATGTAACAAAAATTTTTTATTGTTTATTCAAATAATAAATATAAAACTTTAAGTCATCTAAGTGACTTTTCCTCTATAAGATAAACAGCAAAAAAGGGAATATTCAGAGTGATTTGCTCATTTCCCCAGAAAGTTTAATAAACAATATACTGGGTTATTTTAGTTTAAAAGATTCTAACCCTATTGTATTCCATACAGCCTAGGTGACTCTGCATAAAACAGAAGTCATTTCCAGGAATTCCAAATCTGTATTATTATTATTATTTTTACAACTTCTCCTTAAAGTAAAAATCTCTCAACTTTTTTTCTTTTTCCTTGAGACAGGGTCTCACTGTGTTGCCCCGGCTAGAGTGCAGTGGCGTCATCATAGCTCACTGCAACCTCCAACTCCTAGGCTCAAGCAATCCTCCTGCCTCAGCCTTCCAGAATGCTAGGTAGGATTAACAGGTGTGAGCCACCGTGCCGGTCTCTCAGCTCCTTAAGCCTAAACTTGAACTCTACAGCCTTAGTCCTTATTATTCCAAACCAAGGAATGTATTCAAATAATCAAGAAGCTATGTTGTCTTTCCTAAGATAGTCTTTTAAGTTTGCTCTAGAGATGAAAAGCTGGTAAGGGACTAACACTAGTGACACAGTTTGAGCTTAAAATGCACAAATAGCTCACTCCATCAGCACCATGTTGGGTCTGAGAAATTTATGTGATATTTTCAACTGGTATGATACTCAAAATATATAACAAAACTCAGTTTCTCAACAGATTAATCTCTCTGGATTATCTCAACTACAGGACTCTGAAAAAGTAACATTCATGAATTACTTTGATTTGTTACAGACGCATGAGAGCTTTTAAAAGACAGAGACTATCAGACTACATTTTTTAAAAACCCAAAACTATAGCTATATGCTTAAAAAAAAAAACCACCCAAAACAAAACCAATTAGGAACATTGAAAATAAAGTTATAGAAAATATGTATCAAACACCAACTCCCAAAATAGCTCATATAGCAATATTAATACATAAACATTACTTAAGGCAAAATAAATAAATAGAATGATAAAAGAAATAATTCACCAAGAATATTAAAATTCTTCAACTTTATATATATATATATATATATACACACACCATAGAAATATATAAATTATATATAGCTTTGTGTATATTTATAATTTTATAATTATATATAGCTATAGCTTTCAAGTATGACTTTGAAATATGTAAATTTAAAAGTCATAATTATATAAATGGACAAGATCCACAATCATAAATTTTAATACTTCCATCAGAAATAGATATGTCTAGAAATTAGTAAGAATACAGAGCAAAGAACACAAAATTTAAAATCTTGACCTAGAGATATATACAGACAGATCTCTCCACCCAACAAACAGGGATTCTAAGAGTTAGTATATTATTGGAGGGTAAGAAGATGGGCTCAGAGAAACTAAGCTCCAATCCTGGTTCTGCCACTAAGTAGCTGGGCAAACCTTGTGCAAGTTACTTAATTGCTTAAGTCTGTTTTTTCCCTCTATAAAATAGGTATTAACTGAAAACTTTACAAATCTACCTGTATAATTTTGTAAGAAAATAAAAACATTTGGAGCATTGAGCATAGCAGGGGATTTGACTCTGTCCCAAGAATACTGTGTCTTCTACCAACATCCACGAAACAGTAACAGGCTAATTTATTAGCTTTAAGTAGGGTAAAAAATTTCAGAACTGACTATATATATAGAGAGAGAGTTTTGTTTTTGTTTTTTTTTTTTTTTAGAGACAGAGTCTCATTCTGTTGCCCAGGCTTGAGTGCAGTGGCATGATCACAGCTCACCATAATCTCAAACTCCTGGGCTCAGGCGATCCTCCCACCTCAACCTCTTAAGTAGCTAAGACTATAGGCCTATATTTTTTGTAGAGAAGGGGCCTCGCTATGTTGCCCAAGCTGGTCTTGAACTCCTGACCTCAAGTGAGCCTCCTGCCTCAGCCTCCCAAAATGCTGGGATTACAGGCATGAGCCACTAAGCGTAGGCAGAGCCAACAATATTTAAACAAATGTTTAATAAATTTAAAGTATTTAAATTTAACAAATTTAAATACTTCTTTTACTACCTGAAATGAAATTCAAAGTAATGATATACTTACGTAATTACAAAAAAATCAATATACTACTAACTGCAATATAAAAGAGAAATAAAATGAAAGTAATAATAAAATATGTAGATGTAGATATACAAACAAAACTATATTAGAAAATACCATAAAATACTCATAAGTAGAATTTGACCGTAACAGCTACAAATAAAATCCTCCATATCTTCCCAAAAGGTTGAGAATTTTGAGACTGGAGGAACCACACAGCCAGCTTCCATATCAGAGCACCCAACTGAACACGATTACTGCCATAATCTCCAAGTTATGATTTTAAGGCAGCTCTCCCTTCACCTTTCCCACCCCTCACGTCTAACAGACTCCAAAGCTCACTTCCTGAGTGCAGATCCTGGAATACAGGATGTTCAGAGTTAGGAAAGGAAAGGGAGGGAAAGCATGACAGTAGGAGACAGAAGGGTAAAGATTCAGACTAGCATCTAGTAGCCTCACGACACATGTATAGAAATGCCATGTACATGAACACACAGCCATGCAAAAACTCTCACACACACAATGGCAGACTGAGACCTTCTGCCAAGTAGGTCCAAGTACTCAAATGAAGCCAATGCCTTGAGATACCCTCAGTATATGTGGGTAGTTCCATGTTTACTGGTAGTTTTCCCAGCAGCTCTGCTCCAGCATCCCCTGGGGTTGGCCAGCAGCAGATCTTAGTGAATTAAAAGATGTTGTTAGAGGTAACATTGGTTTTTCTGAGCTACACATTTGCATTAACCCAAAATGGAGAGAACTAAATGACTGCATTTTTCACTGGCTCTAAGGTTCATTTCCTTGGCTTAGTGCCAGGTTAATTACAGCAGCCCCTGCAGACCACCATCTCTCTAGTTAACATTTCCCTCTGGAAGCTTTTTGGTTTTTAATATGCAAACTTCATACAGTGTTTTCTGGTAGTTGCTTATATAGGAAACACTAATATATACATACCCCAAACTCAATACAATATTTTAAATGAAAGGATGTACAGGAAATGTCTTGAGTTACATTTTTGACAGAAAGAACATTGGAATCCGTTGTGGACATTTTGAATAGTATGTAGAGTATCAAAGGGGATGTGCTGTGTATTACTGCACACAACGCAATAGTTTCTTACAGACTAGATTAACTATTTGTAGAGCAGGAAGTATTTTTAGCATCTAACATCCTAATATGACATTTGTTATATGTAGGTACTTTGCTGTGTTTTGTTAATAGTTAGGAAGTTGGTTAGGAGTTTTCAATTGACATGTAATACATTTTAATTTTTCCCATTTAAAATGGAGGAAAATAAGCACCTGGCTGGTATTCCTACAAAGCGTGTCTGATTTTCAGGAATGGATTACTGATAGATGCCCATATTATAACCCGAGGCATCAAGATGAAGTGGAAATGACTCACTGGATTAAGAATCAGGAGAGGTGGGGTCTATTTTATGACTTTAAGTAAATCAACTTCTCTAAGAGACCATTTTCTCTTCTGTAGGGTTTTAGGAATTAAATTAATGTACTTGAAGAAAGTATACAAGATAGTAGTAGTACTACCAAATCCTAAAGTTCTCATTGGTTGTTGAAAATCTCTGAATATTATCTGCCCATATAAATACCAACCTTTCAGCAATCCAGATACACTGATTATCTTTTCTGGATGAATTAAGTTGTATCTACATTTTTGTACCTCTTCAATGTGATTACGGTCTAGGCTGCACTCCAGAATCTTAATTTACTACTTTCCAGTACCCTCTAGCTATTGTCTTGAGATGGTAAAATAATTACTGCTTTCAACCTAAATCCTTAGCATTTTCCAGTTCTTAAATGAAATCATTTTCTTATATTAAAAATAAAGTTAATTACTTTTCAACTCTCAAGGTGATATTCAGCTGCCAAGTTTTACAACTCCCTCTTCTTAATCTATGTAACTACTGTACAGCCCAGGAATACCAAGTTTTATCACAGTCACCTACACAGATCTGGCCATCCTTCTAACCAAGCTGCCTTCAAAGTGCCAGCTGATGATACTCCCAAGGGCAACCACAAACCCACTATTACCTGCAGTTCAGACAAAGAGTCCATGGTATTTTAACCAGACGATTGGCACTATTAGCACTGACACACTGACTCCTTAAATTACAAATTACAGCAGGCCAGATAATTCTGTGATTCTAATGCTATTACCATTTGATTTTCCCCCAGAAGTATTTCCAAGGTAGAGATATACTTAACATGCAGTTCAGGGACTAGCATGGTCAGAACTGAGAGTTAATGTCAAAAAAATATATATTTCAACACTGACTTCCTCGTATGCCACAATGATTTGATCAGAAATGTTAAGTCTTAGCCTTTGCAGTGTAGCCACAAATGTAGTGATGGGCCAGATTTGTGTGCTCAGCAGGCACAAATAAAAGCTAAAACAGAGCATGTTAGGGGAAGATTTCCCTATCTTTTTGGCCTCGTACAAAGATTAAGAGAAATGTTATGCTGTCAATGGGTAAAACAGCACAGGTGGCAATCTGGATCAAGACTTAAACTCACCAGAGTTTACTCAGCTTTGTTCTAAAAATAAATCTAGAAAATGATTTATACGAAGGTAAATATGAGGTACAAAGATATTAAATGCAGCATTATTTGCAATAGCAATTCAAATGTTCTAAATGTTCTAAATGTCTCTCAATTGGAAAATGGGTAAATTATTACCTATAATAGATTAGACAGCTGTGTCAAAGAATATTGAATAATATGAGAAAATACTATTGTGTTAGTTGAAAACAGATATCAGATGACATACAGTATGTGGTCTCAACTATACCTATATGGTTAAGACAGTAATACATATATATTACAGTTCTGTGTGTATTTATAAACGTAGATGGATATATTTGTTCATTAAAAAATAGGAAGAGTACCCTAAGATGTAGGATTACAAATGTTATTTTTTTCCCTATCCAAAATACACCTCAGCACCTGCGCACACACACACACACACACACACACACACGCGCACACACACACTCAAAAATGTAAACAGTAGGACAGCAAGTACTTTGTTTTAATCACCAAGTATCCCCCAGACCTAGAACAGAATCTGGCACACAGAGGTTCTAAATAAATATCTGCTGAATAAAGAAATGAGCATATACAAATTTCATTAATTTTTAAACCCTCCCGCTCAAGGCTAGACCTCAGAGCAAAGCTTGGAACATATACAATGATTCAATTTTTACCTAAATACATCATATATTATCTTCTCAACTAGGCTTTGATGCCCAGCCGTTGGTTACTTTGATTTTCCTCCAATCTTATAGGCTGTTTTAGAAAATTGGGAAAAAAAATACTAATAATATTAAATCTGCAAGAAATAAAATATTAAACATGTCCTTACTTGCAGGTCTTTTTTTCCACACTCCCATACAATCGCCAGGTGACTGTCAGCACAGGTAAGATCTATGCTTGTCCTTAAAATGTGATACTCTCCTAAAACTTCTACAGCCTCTGCAACTCAGAGGCTTTTTTTCAGTCCATTCACTGATGCCATTCAGAATATGCCACTAATGCAAGAAGAAAGTACTTTGATTGACAGCATCATCAATTTTTAATGCTCTCAAGTATATTATCTATTTAGAACACATGCAATAAATTCACTCTCATCAATAATACCATGATGCCATACAGCTGGAGAATACTAATGGATGCACATTCATTTTGCTATTAGGGTAGAAAATTTGCTGCAAAGCAAAATTTTAAATGTACTTCAAAACCAAATATAAATGATTCAGCGATTGTCATTTATTTTGGATCCTCTCTGCCCTCCATTACCAGAGGTGGTCAGGAGCAGGCTGGAAGTCAGGCTTGCTCACGTTTCAGAAGTTTGAGGTCAGATACTAGTGCAAATGGTTCTGCTCAGAGAATACGATTCACCGCAGCCCCTGGTGTGCCCATGGCAAAAGCCAAGTTTCTTTCCACTAGAGACTACACTGCGAGGCCACTACCATTAGATGGATCTTATTAAGGGCTTCAAAATTACTTGAAGTTTAAAATATGTCATATCCAAATCAAAGATCATAAAAAAATTTTAAATGCTAAATGTCTTTAAATAACAAAAACAAAAAAATCCATCAATCTTTGAAATCTTAAATCTTCCCACAGACCAATTTTCTTTGTCCGTTTTGAAAGGAAAATTTTTCATTTGTCTTATAAGGGATTCTGTGGTGATGTCATTCAAATTTTTAAAAATCTAGGCCAGGCAAGGTGGCTCATACCTATAATCCCAGCACTTTGGGAGGCTACGGCAGGAGGACTGCTTGAGGCCAGGAGTTTGAGATCAGCCTTGGCAACACAGCAAGACCCCATCTCTACAAAAGGTTAAAAAAATTAGCTGGGCATGGTGGTGAGCACCTGTAGTCCCAGCTACTCAGGAGGCTGAGGTGGGAGAATCGCTTGAGCCCAGGAGTTTGAGGTTACAGTGAGCTATGATCAGGCCACTGCACTCCAGCCTGGGTAATAGACTGAGACCCTGTCTCAAAAAAAAAAAAAAAAAAAAAAAATCTATACTGAACATGTTCTCATTTAATTTTTAAACTTTAGCATCTGTCTTTTTTTATACCATAAATGGTATCATCCTGTATATAATGTTCTATGTTTTATGATTAATGAATTATGCTGAAATTTCTGTATGCATACATATGGATCTATTTCATTCCATTTATCTGTATAGATGTACTATTAAATCATTTAACCATTTCCCTGTCAAGGGACACTTCAATTGTTTATAATTTTTAGCTATAATAAAAAATGCTGCAATGAATATCTTTATGCTGCCCTCTAATGCATGGTAACTATTTCCTTTAGTTAGATATCTTGAATTGTTAGGGTAACGTTTTTCAGTTCAACAAGAAATTGTGAAAGGGGCCCTTAAAAAGGTTAATTCAATTTATACCAACACCTGTTACCACTATAAGTTGAGTATCCCTTATCTGAAATGCTTGGAACCAAAAGTGTTTTGGATTTCAGATTTTTTCAAATTTTGGAATATTTGCATTATACCAGTTAAGCATCCAAAATCTGAAATGCTCCAATGAGCATTTCCTTTGAGTGCAGGTGGGCACTCAAAAAATTTCAGATTTTGGAGCATTTCCGATTTTGAATTTGGGATGTACTACCTACACCCCATGTCTGTTTCCCTATCATATTTAATGATATTTTCAATCTTTAAAATATCTGCCAACTTAGTGAACAAAATATGAGCTTTCACTATTTTAACTTACATTTCCCAGATCACTAGTGAGATGTTTACTGGCCACTCATATTTTTTCTGTTCTGTGAAATATCTATTTAGAACCTTTGTCCGTTTTTCTTTTTTTACTTGTAGATATTTTTATATATTCCGGATATTAATTATTTGGTATAAATATATCTTTCTAGTCTGTCATTATTTTAATTTTGTTTATGCTACCCATTGTCATATTGAGATTTAATTTTTAGAAATGTTATTTAGTTGAATTTATCAAATCCTTTTCTTTGTAACTTTTGCATTTTGTCTTGCGTCCATACCTCAAAGTTTAAAAAAAAATTCTCTTCTACTTTTTTCTAAAACAAAGGTTTTGGCATAAAAGTCCTGTCTTTGCAAGTCACTGAGGAAAACAGATGGAAACTAACTAATGAGGACAGTTACTTCCCCACCCGTCCTGCTCCAATCCCTAGAGCTATGAATTATAACCTAGGAGCATCTCCTTCTAGTGCTGCTGTGGGGGGTTGGGGGGCAGAGGTGAAGCCTCAACCCAAGGAGCTATTTAGTGAGTGATTAACTATGGTTCCTTTGTCACCTGGGGCTCCCCACTCCTCGGACTAGCATGGACTGGGCCTTCTTCCATTTCAGTGCCTGACAGAATAGCTGATACCCCTGGAGGAAAATGAGTTTGCAGGCAAAAATAACACGATGTTTGAAGAGTACAACCATTTTGAAAGAGAAACAACACAATCAACTACAGATTTTTTTCGGGAACAAAAATATTAAAACTGAATGACCAAGAATTTTAAACTAGATGGGTAACCATACTAAAAGAAACAAGAGAAAATATGAGCAATATGAAACAAGAACAAGAAAACACAGAAAAGAGCCATGCAAAAATATTAGGTATGAAAAATATAACAGTTGAAGAACCCAACATATGGCATTAATAGCATCATGGATATAATATAACCATGGAACAAACTTGAAAATTGGAGGGTCAGATTGAGAAATCTCCCTGGAAGAAGGAAAGTATGAATAAATAGTTTTTTTTAAAAAAGACCCAAGAAAAAGATATATATACTGATAGTTACCGAGAATTAAAAATCAAGATAGTATCAATGCGATGGTGGTTGGGGGTGAGGGAGCTTCTTATATCTAATTTTCTTTTCTCTTCTTTTTTTTTTTTTTTTTGAGCCAGAGTCTCATTCTGTTGCCCAAGCAACCTCAAACTCTTATGCTCAATGATTCTCCTGCCTCAGCCTCCCAAAGTAGCTGGGACTACAGGCATGTACCATGATACCCAGCTAATTTATGCTATTTTTTTTTTTTTAGTAGAGATAGAGTCTCACTCTTGCTCAAGCTGGTCTTGAACTCCTGACTTCAAGTGATCCTCCCACCTTGGCCTCCCAAACTGCTAGGATTACAGGCATGAGCCACCATGAGCCACAATTTTCTATACCTAAATTTCTTTAGATAAAAATTTTAACAAATATGCAGAAATGTAGACTAAGTAGGACAAACTGAAATCATAAGAATGCTACAAATAGGTCTGAATATATAAATAACAAAACAATTATTAGTTCTGGGGAAATAAAAACTGTTACATGTACACTATATGGTCCAACTGAAGAGCATTTTCAAAGCCATAATACTGTAAGTGGTGAATGTTTACCTAACCAAACCTATGACGTGGACCCACAAAGACATGAGAAGGTTGCATGCATGTGGCAGGGACGAGGGAAGAAAGAGCCAAATCCTTATCTTCCAGTAGGAATCAAGAGCTAATGCATAAAGCAAAAAAATGTTTTAAATGACTCCATAAGCATATTATTTAGAGACCTCATAGAGGTCAAGGACAAAATAGACTGCCATAAAGGAACTGACAGTGGTTGCTTGCAAGGAAGGCAATGTGGGGTGCAGGGTGCAGAACTGCTATCTTTCTTCAGAAATCTTACAGAACTATTTGAATCTTTAAACTCTGTCATATGTAGCTTTTATTAAAACGAATACTAACAAAAAGTAAGACTGGAAAGAAGAGAACCCAGAATTCCTGAGACTGGACACAGCACTCTCCCCAGCTTGTTCAGTTCACACGTCTGGCTCTGTGAAGAGGAGCTATCATTTACATCGTGTCGCCTAACTGGAACCAGGGCCTCTTCCACAAAAGACACTTGAGGAATCAACTGAAGACAGCTTATCCCATTTACAAAAAAAAGAACCACTCTAACAATTCAAAGTTGTAAACGTTTTCATTCTCACTCACCTCTGGTGCAAGTTGGGAATTCACAGAGGTCCCATTAGGAATGAGTTTCAACTTCCTATTCCTTTTCCCCCCACGTTGGTAACTAAGACTAATCCTCTGCCAAACACAAGGTTTGGCAGGGCTGACTCCTGACTATTCCACCTGCCAAAGTCATTAAAGTGACTTCCTCAGAGAGCCCACTGCACATCTTTTTTCTTCAAATCTATGTAAGAAATAACTATTTTTTCTTCCAGAAATAATGACTCTGCTCACCAGCATGAATAATCAATGACCTACTAAAATTTGCAATGCTTCCATGTTAAATGTAGACAACACTGCATGGAGATAGGATCTTAGCAAACTAACAGCAATGCTTGTGCTAGGTCATGGTATTTCCATCCTTTATTATAATATTATCAAGCATATCTTGAACACACATTTGCTTTGGCTATTTTCAAGAGAGCATACAAACAAAGTTAGCCATGTCAAATCCTGTCTTCTTGTTTATAATCTGAGACAGAGCCACAGATGTACAATACTCAAGCATTTGTTCCTATTATTTGTATACAGATCCTGAGATGGAATTTTAGTGGTAGGGAGCAAAGCAAATATATATGTGGAAAGAAACAGAGGAGTTCAGAAGTCAACATACCTTCAGCATGTAGTAGAAAGGGAACCATGACAGGAAGAGATCAGAGAAGAATTCGGCAATGCTGAACACACCATACACTACCCAGTAGGTCAGCCACTGGGTATCATCTTCTTTGTTGGGGCTCTCTATGGCTTTAATTCTGAAAAACAGTACAAAAGAAAGCACATCATTTAGTAAGATCTCAGTGAAACATTTCAAACATTATACTTTTACAGCCTGTCCCCCAGTACCACTGAGAAACTCAGGCAAATATAGGCACTGTGTCACCAGATGCAAGAGTACAGCATAAAGACAGGAAGCAATGTGGAGGTATCAGGACAAACCATTATAACCATCTATTCCCAGTCTTCTGGTCACCCGAGAAACCAGTACCAGCTGTCATTGCCTCTGGACCTCCACCCTAGTGGAGCATCCACCCGAGCCTTAAGTAGATACGGCCAGTGACTGGGAACTAAAGCAACCCCCACTCCCAAGTTGAGTCCTGCCAACGGGGGTATATCAGGGAGAATTCTCTCATGGTAGGTTCTTATGCATTTTTAATAACTCATCATGGGTGAGTAGGAATTTCCCATAAAGCAACTTATGGAACATAGGTCTGGCACTGCCCAAAGTCCTCCACATACTTAACGGGTGAAAACAAACATCATGGTGTCCATTTAGTTCAAACTGTCTTTATGTGATCCTCAGGTGCTGGACTTGCCTCCCCTCATCAGGTAACAACATGACTTTCCCAACCCTAACTAATGCTTAAACAAAATTCATTCTGCAAATGGATGGAAATAAATTTAAAATAATCTTCTTTTACTTCTGAATCACAGAAATGTCCTCTAGTCCTGGGAATCTCCTTATTCTAACCTGAAGCTCCACAATTTCTTGTCCTATCTGAACATATATCTGAATATTTGTCATAACTGAGCTAGACTGAAACAGTAAACTAGAAGAAATTTGAATCTTGTTTAGCCTATGAGCTAGGTTAACCACTGAAAATATTACACATTGGCTACTCCATAAAATCAGCTCCCTAAAGAGACAGGCTGCTGAATCATGCTGAATCATTCACTAAAAAACCCCTTGTAAAGTTAAGTAGAAGCAGCTATGTGTGTGTGCATGCATGTGCATGTGTTTTAAGATAATAACCAAAAGGGGAAAAGTTACAGCTGAATGCGATGATTGCTAATGCGGAAGACATAGCTAGAAGTGATAAAGTAAATGTTGCTTTGAACTTCAAGACTAGGCAAAAATTTTTCACTTTAAGAATCATGACTTCAGCTTAAAATAGTATTAGAACAAAAAAAAAGTATAAGAATCATATAAAATGAATTTAAGAGAGCTGATTATAAATTGATGGCTTGTAATGTGTGGACTAAGTCTGTGTTTTAGCTTCCCTCAAATAGAAGCTAGCTAATGGAACAGAAGGCCAAAGGAAAGTGCAGGCAAGCATGCTAACCAAAGAACTAACACAGTACAACCTGTATATGTAAGATCATTTCTCCCCCTCTGAGACTTGGTATACTATGACTTATCTGTTTAAATTTAAGTGAATATTGTTAGTTATTATAATAGTATAATAAAAATTTGTTTCTTATACACTCATCCTGGACAGAGGGGATATAGATTAACAGTTACATTTCACTTAAGGTCTTAGTTTTGTGGACCAAAGCACTGCATGACTAAACTACCTACTATGTAATTCCAAAGGAAGCAACTCTCAGAACATGCCTGGGAAATTAAACAGCCTTTTTAAAATACGACGTGAAAACCTAAAAATTTGATGAGACTTGTCATTGTTACTTAATCCAGAGGGTTTTAAATTCTTTTGACCACAAACCTCAGTAAGTGTACATTTTACATTATCCAGTAAACACATATCCACATATTTCCACCTACAAATATAAACTAAAATAGATGCTTCATGAAACCATTCTGACATTTTCAATTCTACTTTTTCATAATTTTTAAGATGTTAGTCAAGATCCACAGATTCAAAAACAGAAAAACTACCCTAACAGTTCATGATCAGCTCTTCAAGGAATAAGAAGTGGTTAGTTCCCTAATTTATCAACAATATGAATTCAAAAGTTCCTATGTTAATACGTTGTAACACTATGTAGTAATACTGAATAGTAGAAATAAAAGAACTCAAAATTGAACTGTGAACACTGATCACAACTTTGCAGAAAACCAAGGCACATGAAAGAAGATGGGGAAAGACCACAGAAAGAGACCTACTAAATGGAAACAATTTTTTTTCTTTGTATCCCTGTCAGGATTTTTTAAATAGAATTTCTTGTATTACTGACACATTTAATTGTTGTTTTAATTCAAAATAGCACAATGTTCATTTTAAAAATGTGTCTACGTGTTTTAACATCATAAGCTACTCAAAACAAGAAAGAAGGTAAGAGATAGTCTAACCCAATCAGGAAGCTGGGACTCAAAAAGGTGAAGTGCCCAGTCTAGTCATGGTGAGAGAAGGAAAGAGCTTAAAACTGAGGTTTCCTGGGTGCCATTTACTTATCGAGCAGACTTCCTCGTCCAGGTTGAGTGGACCTAGGTGATTCTTCAACAATACACTCTACTGCCTTGTACGTATATAGAATCATATTCCAACTTGGTATATAAGAATGAGGATGTAGCAATTTAAATGCATTTTAAGTCATAAAGAGTATAGAGCAGGTGTTTACTAATTTTTTAAAGGGCAGTGGACCGCTGAAAGACATTTTGGTGTATCCATACAATGACATATTCCAAAGCCTTTAAAAAGGATATTAATAGGGAAAGATGTCCAAGATACAGTGCTGAGT
This sequence comes from Varecia variegata, assembly GCA_028533085.1. Classification (NCBI taxonomy): domain Eukaryota; kingdom Metazoa; phylum Chordata; class Mammalia; order Primates; family Lemuridae; genus Varecia; species Varecia variegata. The sequence continues at coordinate 105,008,044 of CM052439.1, read as the reverse complement.
GTAAAAAGTAGACTCTGATTTTTTGTTAAAACAGAAAAGAGAAAGACATGTTTTTCTGTGGTTACAGACCAAGAATAGTATCCAGAAAGATATACACTGTATTTCAAATTGTGTAAAATTAATCCTGGGTACTGAAAAACAGAATTTTACTTAAGGTCTTTGCAATGAGTTTGTACTAATTTTTATAATAAAGGGAGGTGGGGAGAGATTTCTATTTGGGAAAAAAAAAAAGGGCACCAAACTTTCTATAACTACTTATTCCTAGTTCTCTCTTTAGGGACTACTTCTTCCTATGAGACTAGTTCTCTCTTTAGGGCTTTGTTAAAAACAAATACTAAAGTGAACATCAGACACATTCATTTAATTTCTCTCTTGAGAAAACAGCTAATGATTTTCTTACAAACAAACTTCTCTAACAATGGTCTGACACATCTGTTGTGTTTTAGAGCATTAAAAGGGCTGCAATACATACACACGCAGAGAAAAGAGAGCCATACAGCCCATCACATGAAGCTGACTCATTTGCACTTTCTACTTAAATAAAACAAACTATCATAAATTACTAATTACACTGAACTATGGAGTAGCCAGGCCTTTTTCTTCTTTTATTCTCAGTGCTGTCTGGCTTTGCAGCATTTCACCATCCTTAGCTTGCAGCTTTGTATTCTGGCTCTCTCACTAAGTATATGACCTTGGGCAAGTTATTCAATCTCTCTGAGACTTAGTTTGCTCACCTATCAAGTAAGGATAATAAGCCTCATTGTGTTATTATGAAGATTAAAGTAGTTAATACATGTAAAGCACTTAAAAATAATGAATAGCATAGAATAAGCACTCAGTATGTATTCCCTTAATAGGTAATAATTACAGTATGGCAATAACTTATTATTATCATAAGGAGATTAGAGATTAAGAGAGAGAGATAAGATTCCAGTTCTCTTGGCTATGTAGAGCTAGTAAAAGATTTATATCAGTTAATAAGGCTAAAATAAGATTAGAGAATTACCCATGAATTTTAATTACACCCCACTCTCCAAATCCCAAATGCGACAGATAGTAGAGAGTTAGCTGAAATCCCCAAAATCAGGTTTGTAGGTCAGTGGGAAGAAATTGAGAAACTGCTGGAAACATTTTTTCAGGCCCACCCTGCAAAGGTGGAATGGCAGAAATTCTTTACGTTGGCCTTGCACTGGTACTGATACGGACACAAGTCACTGGGCAGCCCTCTTCCAGCTGTGCCCTAGTCATTGGTACTGGCTGACTCCACCCTTACTGGCCATCTACTTATTCACACCCTGGCTGCTGTTTTCTGAAAGCAAGGGCAAGAACCAAGGATTGACAAAGAATAGCATTAAACACTTGTGAAGAAAACAAAAGTTGGGAAGAGATGGTTCTGAGCTACCAAAATTCTCTCCCTCTCCAATTAAATGTCATTCAGAGAACCTGAGCTATTCCCTGACCCATGACACAAGTAGGCTGCAAATCCTCTAAGGACTTTGGGTGATAATGATATGTCAATGCCGGTTCATCAGCTGTAACAAATGTACCACTCTGGTGGGGGTGTTGATGGGATGGGAGGGTACGCATTTGGGGGCAGGGAGTATATGGGAAATCTCTGTACCTTCTGCTCAATTTGGCTGTGGACTCAAAATTGCTTTAAAAAATAAAGTCTACTTTTTAAAAAAAGAAAAAAAAACCCTTCACCTACCAAGTGGGCATTCTATAATGGCAGATTTTTTAATTCTTATATTATCATCATGCCATTTTGGTTGTTTTGATCAAGAGAGAGTATATCTGTCCCCATAAGTCTAGATACTATGTATATGCTAATAATTTCCAAATTTGTATCTGTAGCTCAGATCTCTCCTTTGTACACTGCCTGGCACATAAGAGGTCAGTTAAGTATCCACCACTAAATGATGATCACCACCATCATTAGATTTTCACGGTACCCCTGCTACTTCAGAAATCCTAATGTAGCAATGGGTCATTATCATTGCCCAGTGAAGACTCACTTCATAAGTGTAGCAGACACTGTTCACTATCAATTGCCATTCGTTCTCTTCTTACCCACAGAACCCTGAATTTGTATACATGTACCTGGCACAAATGCCTTGACTCAGGCAAGCTAGGCTCCTGCCCCAGGCCCAGGGAAAGCATCAGGTGAGTCTAATAAAGCCATCATGGTAATCCTATTGCCTTTTGCTGGATACTAACTTTCTTAGCCTCCTTGTAGTCAGGGGTGTCCACGTGACAAAATTCTGACCAATGATACAGAGAAGGAAATACGATGGAAGGCTTTGGGACAAATTTGTCCTCTGTTGATAAAATGCGAGCCTTACAAGTGAAAGATCTTTTTTTGCTCAGGGCCTTCCAGCTTCCCGCTCTTGAAAGCCTTGGAGCTATATGGGAGCAATCTTGCTGTATGTTCCGGCAACAGGCATGAGGAGGGAAGCCTGGACTCCAGGCTCATTGGGAAAATGCCTGGATCTCTGCTGCACCAGCCTTGGAATATCAATCTCCAGATTTCTTACATGAGATAATTCAAAGTCTTTATTCCTTAGGCCACTGTTAATGGCTACAGCTGCCTGATATAAAAGGTGTGTAGCATCCCTGAAAGCTTTCTTTTTTTTTTTTGAGACAGAGTTTCACTCTGTTGCCTGGGCTAGAGTGCCGTGGCATCAGCCTACCTCAAATTTTTGGGCTCAAGCAATCCTTCGCCTCAGCCTCCCGAGTTGCTGGGACTATAGGCATGTGCCACCATGCCCGGCTAATTTTTTCTACATATATATTTTTTACTTGTCTGGCTAATTTCTATTTTTAGTAGAGCTGGGGTCTTGCTCTTGCTCGGGCTGGTCTTGAACTCCTGACCTCGAGTGATCCTCCCACCTCGGCCTCCCAGAGTGCTAGCATTATAGGCGTGAGCCACCGCGCCTGGCCCCTGAAAGCTTTCTAAACCAAGCTTAAGTTAGTTATCTACATAACAGTCAGAAACCACTCTTCTTCCCTTGCTAAGGTTTCATCTATCAATTAATATAATATATTAAAATGTTAACAGCTAATGTTCACTTGGGGAGACAGGAAAGAGACAACCCTCTATACTATTTTAAAAATTATTTCAGACACAATACATCTATCTGGGAAAACATCTACTTTTACATGCCCTTAATTCAGATCTATTTTGTTCTTACTATGCAAAATGGTTTTTTAGATGTGAACTGTACAAACCTATTTATATTTGTTTTGAGTTCTTTTCTAGGAACAAGTTCATGTTTCTTATGTGTAACACAAGAGCACTCAGAAGTTTAAGCAGTTTATAAATACAATAAATGTCAAGTAATATGCTACCCAGCTTTTACCTAATATTTGTGATTGTAAATATCCCATTATTATATCATTAAGAAAGTAAAACTAGCAATAAGGGAAAGCAGATATGGGAGGAAAAGCCCTACTTTCTTTTAGATATTCCTGTCATAGTTTCAATTATTAAGATTTTCTTCTTCCGTCAATGACAACTTCAGTTAAGTTGTGTTATTGGAATGGTTGTTACATTCTCTTACCTAAATATAGCCATAAATTAAGCTTTTTTGACACTGTATTAACTCTTTCAGACTCAATGCCTATTTAATTGGTATTTTGACACTTTCCCTCATGTTATTAAATTGGAAAATGTCAATTTCCCACATTAGAATGAAGTATATACATGTATATATATTATATATTTATGTATTATACACGTATGTATACAATAAAGGATAAGTAAATATAAATGACAAATCCAAGAAATTCGTTTAGAAAGTTTCCAAGTATTTATTCCTATGTCCTATATTCCAAATGATATACTTTAAAGGTAGTTTCTAACAGGAAATAAGTCTGTCTACCTTAATCTTCTTTACTTTGTCATCATTTTTCTTAAAATAAAAAAGAAATGAAAAAAGTAAGTAAGATTGTCAGTGCAAACCGAAAAGCAGAGAGTACTTTTACTTTTCTCCACTAAACTCTTAGCAGTGGGGATGGTCCCCTAGAGAGAAACAGAAACCCTGTCTGGGTAACCCACCACAGAATAGCAGTGATAATATTGATATATATCCAGCATTTACAATGCACCTGACACTGTACTTAAGTCCTGGGGTCAAAATAATGCTTCTCAAAGACCTAAAGACAACAAACAATAAAAAAAAGAAAAAATAGTTCTACTCCTAATTAACCAGCACATGTGTGCTTGGGGACAGGGGTCTTATGAAGGAGAGTTACAGAGGCGGAGTTATGGAAAACTTAAAATCTCAATGGGAACAAAACTAAGTAAAAAATGGATTTAATATTAAAAAATGTTAATACAGATTATACCCAGTGCTTAGGAACATGTATACCACTGTACCAACAGAGTAGAAAACCACTAGCCATACCACATACTTATAACTTGGAAGAACAAAACTTTATTGTGTTTTATGGTTCTTTGAATAATGATGTCTTAAGCTGCTGATTTAAGTACAGGAAAAGAATGATAAGACAAGGAACAAAAAATAAAAGTGGAAAAATAAATGAAAGAAAGTACTACTTGGAAGATTTTTCCTTTAATCAATTAAAAGCTCAAAGACACAAAGTTAGAGAACCATGACTATGATTAAGTCAATTTTCCTCTTTATGTTAATAAACTAACCACTCTTAATTAAGCACTTACAGAATGCCTGATTCTGTGCTAAGCATTTGACATATGTTATCCTCCCTTCCTTTATATGAGGAAATTGACTTTTATAAAAGTTAAGCTGTTTGCCCAAGGGGTAAAGACAGGTAATAATTATCAGCTCCATATACATATGCTTCTCATTACTCACACCCAAGACACTTAGGTACATGGTTCATAAGTAACTCAGTTACTATAATTCAAACTAGCCAGATGACATAAAATTAAGTAATAGTATGTCTTCAAAGCTTTGGCTTTACTATTAAAACCAGTTGTATCCATCAATAAGGATTTGAATTTTAATAAGTCAGTTGTATTACCAGAGACTGACAGTATATCCAAAAAAACAGTTCATTAAAAAAAAAAAAACCTAACTATAAGGATGAAAAGCTTTAAAATGTGCTGTTGGTAAAGAACAGGAAGGACTCTTCTTCTGCTCCATCTGCTTTATGTTTTATTTCTAATGTGGTAACTTATGTTTAATAGCAAATGTTCCTGAGGTCAAGGCAGACTCTTTGAAGATTGAATATGAAGAATATGGACCATAAAGTTTATAGTCCTTTTTGGTATAGCAGACACATAGCTCGACCATCCACCACACCCACCATGCGTGGGATTGCTTTTGGCTGTATTTATCAGAGAGTGTGATGTAGGAATTCCTGACAACTCGAAATGATTTTCCTATTATCAGTATCAAATAAGAATGAAAAAAATCAAACATTTTAAGACACAAGCACTAGTTTGTTTCCATGCCAATAAGGAAAAGGTTTTTCTTCTTCAAACAAAAGAAGGCAGGAAACTATAGGTGATCAGAAAGTTACACTTCTTTTTTATTACACAGTGTGTGAGCTTTCAAAGCAAGAGAGACAACCAGCAGAACAAGAAAGAGCAATGAAAGAATGCAGAGTATACAATAAAAGTTATTTTGCTTATTTACTGTTTATACCATGGCTCCTCACCAAAAAAAAAAAAAGTCACATGAGCTAGTGGTAAATATGCTTCTTAAATATGTAGAAACTATATTCTAAATATAACTACACAAAAACAATGAAAAAATACACTATGCTCCTTTACTCTTTAATATGGCATTCTCCTATACTATAAATGACCAACTTAATGAAATGCATACTACTCAGTAAGCTAAATTCGCAGACAAATGCAGTTTAAAATGAGTCTATAAAACATCTCTAATGGAGACTGAAGTTAATATAAAGAAAAAATGCAGTCATTCAGTGGTCAAACCTTTTGGTGTTTTATTACAGTGCTCTTATTTCCCACTGTCCGCCATTTTGTTTTTTAATGCAAAGCAGAAGAGTCACAGTCAAATATAAAGATGTGGAATGTTGATAGGGTGCAGGCCGGGGCATAAGACATCCCTACACCAAGGCCTGGCTTGGCCCCAACAGACTTGTGACCCGAGTCAACTAACTTCAGTTTGTGCCTTGGTGTCCGTATCTGCGAAAGGCGGCTATAACACCAGCAGCTGGATCTCTAAGATCCCTTCTAGCAAACATTTTATAATTCAAAAGTGAATGGATAAAACTTTGATTTTTTAAAAAATATTTGATAGATAGATGGTAAAAAAAAAAAATTAATGCCTGAAGCAGTAAAAGAGCAGATGCAAATCCTCCTGGGACAACCCTTTGTCAATAAAATTGATGGCCCTACAAATATAGTATCTGTGTCAAGTATGGTTATCATGAAGTTTAACTCAGGTACCCTCATAATGTAGATGGGGAACAACCTAAACTGCCCTTTCCTAGGAAAGGAGGGGCACATCCAGAAGTAGGCAGTATCTAGAGTTACTCCTGGCATGTGAGTGATCCTTCTACTAGATCACCTGGACTGACAGAAGCTGCAGGGCACATGTAGCAGCCACGTGACAGAGAGGGACTGATGGCATAAGCCCTACTCCCGGGAATCAGAAGAGCCAGCAAGCAATAGAATGAAGTCAGGGTATTAATATAAGACCCTACTTATATTAATATTTCAACTGCTACAGAAACCAATTTCATTAGCAATGTTGAAATTATTTTTAAATTTCTGCTAGATTAGTTCATGATTCCTCAAAATTCGTTAATTGTTAATATTACCGTTAGCCACTAAAGACCTTAAACTATTATATTCGTATTTATACTTGTTTTAACACTGTGTGAAGAGATTAAATTGAAAACTGAGTCCTCATTCAAAGTCAGTCCTGAAGAAGAGAAGAACTCCAGGACAGAGGGAGATGAGGGCAGCTATGACGGAAAGACAGACAAATAGACCAAATCTCCATGAGGACAGGGAAGGTTCATAAAGTTCCTAAGACACATTCCAGATTAGAGTGGTAGGAATGAGATCCCGCTGCATAACTGTTTTAGAGCCCAGAAACTCAGATCGTGAATAAATAACTTAAATCATTCATCTTTTTTGTTCTTCAAAACTTTCTTGGCCGGGCGAGGTGGCTCACGCCTGTAATCCTAGCACTCTGGGAGGCCGAAGCGAGTGGATCGCTCAAGGTCAGGAGTTCGAGACAAGCCTGAGCAAGAGAAAGACCCCCGTCTCTACTAAAAATAGAAAGAAATTATCTGGTCAACTAAAAATATATATAGAAAAAATTAGCCGGGCATGGTGGCGCATGCCTGTAGTCCCAGCTACTCGGGAGGCTGAGGCAGGAGGATTGCTTAAGCCCAGGAGTTTGTGAGCTAGGCTGACGCCACGGCACTCACTCTAGCCTGGGCAACAAAGCGAGACTCTATCTCAAAAAAAAAAAAAAAAAATTTCTTTTTTTTTATGAAACAGACAAGGGGGGGAAAAACATCCAAAATGCTGGCTATCATTAATCTGCAAAAGCAGTCACAGTTGTCATAATGATATTTTATTACTTTTTAGCTTTCTCCGCAACACATCATCTTAAAATAGTTCAGCAACATTAACAGTAACATTACACATGGCCAGTAAAAAACTGACAAAAGTTAAGTGTTTCAGTGTTTGAGATTTCAGCGTTGCTTAAGGCACAATTTGCAGAAGGCCAGTTATGCTTCTGACCCAAGAGCACAGCCGGCCAAAGGCCACATTTGCTTGTGCTTCTGCAACAAGCGTAAGCAGAGGGCAAAGTGCAGGCGCACTGCTCGGCTCTCAAGCTCTTTAACAAAGCACATACAGACGCGAGAGAAACGCTAGTGTGATAGGAACATAAGCAGCTTAGTAGAAAATATATCTGCTTCCAAGTTCTCCTGAATAAAAATGAAGAAAACGTAAGATAATTGCAGGTTCTCGAGCAACAACAACAAAAACCCCACAAGAAAACACACACATACCCCCCTTACTAATGAGTCCAAGAAGAGAGCTACAAATGCACATCCTCCAGTACTGTTAAGGAAACTTAGCTCTGCTTCAAATGACTGGCTGCAAAACACAAAGTGTGTGGTTCCCAACTGTCATTCACACCATGGTGACTTTCTCAAACTCTCCTCTGGGTAATGAACCTCTTCAGGAGTCTGTCATTACAAGTCTTAAAGAAGTAGATTGCAACTCTTTTTAATCTATGTTCCCTAAAATGTGTTCTCTCTTTACCTGCTATGTATCTTTAGCTAAAAAGATGCTGTAGCTTTTACTTGTGGTTAATTATATTACAACTTCTATAGATATTTTCATAGTGTTTTTCTTCAAATTTACTCTCTCACCACTCCTTTCTGATCTGACCTCCATGCGAGTCATCCTTAAATATCTCTCCTTGAGATACATTGCCTCTGGACACAGAACTAAAGGCAAGGCTGCATTCCCTGGGAAATCCAATTCAGTGCACCATCTTCAGATGGGCTTGCATTGCTAAAACAGAGCAGGTCTCTGCAAATAACTATATATATATTCCTGCCGCTATCATAAAGCAAAGCTACATAACAGATAACAAGAAAAAGAAATTACTAGTAATATTTTCTAACTTATGTTCACAAAACACAGCAAATGCCTCTTGTGCAGATATATGGTTTGAGATGGGAGGACCTTACTTGTCTTTTTTTTTTTTTTGAGACAGAGTCTTGCTCTGTTGCCTGGGCTAGAGTGCTGTGGCGTCAGCCTAGCTCACAGCAATCTCAAACTCCTGGGCTCAAGTAATCCTTCTGCCTCAGCCTCCCAAGTAGCTGGGACTACAGGCATGCACCATCATACCCAGCTAATTTTTTCAATATATTTTTAGTTGTCCAGCTAATTTCTTTCTATTTTTTTAGTAGAGAAGGGGTCTCACTCTTGCTCAGGCTGGTCTCGAACTCCTGAGCTCAAACGATCCTCCCGCCTCAGCCTCCCAGAGTGCTAGGATTACAGGCGTGAGCCACCACATCCAGCCAGGAGGACCTTACTTGAGACAGAAAAAATTCACTGCACAAAGGCAATGTATTGACAGGGTCAAATCAATTGAAGAAAAAGTTAACATCAACAGCTCAGTTTTCTTCTCTATATGAGGTTATGGCATGTATCTTTGGGATATTCAAAGAGCCACAAGGGAAGTAGCATAACATAAAAATTAAAAAAACTTTGGAGCCAGACTCCTTGGGTTTAAATGTTTCACCACCTGCTAGTTGTGAGACCTTGATGGGGTTATTTAACTTCTCTTTCTCTATTTCCTTACCTGTAAAAATGAGAATGATCATAGCACTTACATCAGAGTCCTTACGAGGATTCAATGACCTATCTCTGTAGAGCAATTAGGGATATATAACAAGTGTCTATTAAATAAAACGCTGCACAGGTTTCAGCAGCCATGCAAAGAGCTAAAAGCAATAAAACTCTTTATAACAGTGGCAAAAGTTTAATGGGCTGGTGGGGACACACCAAAAATAAAATGAAACATCACTGAACTGGGTATGAGATTTCAAGTGTTGTCAAACATTAAATTAAATATAGACACCAAAGTGCTGGACTCTAAACATATTTGATCTTTCTAGGATTGGCACTAAAATATACCTAAATGTGCTTTCATGCTCCCATCTAGTAACTGAGCGTTCCAGACCAAGTCTGGCTTCCACCTCTCTCTGTCCCTGAATTGTCCTTTCAAAACTAAAGGATCCAGGATACATGTTTGATCTCTAAGGCCCAGTTCCGATAGTCCCAGGGAGGTGGCAGCCTGATTCTTAAGAAAAATGTGAAATAAAAATAGATATTTTTGTAGAATTTTAAGCAAAAAGTTGCTAGGTAGGACAGAAAGCAAACCCTCCTCCTTTCCTCTCACTGTAGGGCAAACATAAAAAACAGAAAATAAAATCATTAGACTTTGACTAACAAGTCCATTTGTATAAAGGAGCAGGGATAGGACTAGCACCCCGACTGAACTAGTGCCCACATTCAAGGCCCACACTGGGAGGTGTAGCACAGCACACACTCTGCAGAGGACTCATTTGTGCAATGCCATTAGAAGCAGGGCTGCACCAGACACAAAAGGCCACAAATTGTATGACTGCATTTAAATGAAATGTCCAGAATAGACAAATCCATAGAGACAGAAAGTAGAGTAGTGGTTTCCAGGAGTTGGGGTAGGAGAAATGGGGAGTGACTGGTAATGGTTTCCCTTTGGGGTGGTGCAAATGTTTTGGAATCAGTGGTGATGGTCATACAACTTTGTAAACATACTAGCACGGGACTGTACGGCTTAAAAGGGTGGTTAGTAAATTATATCTTAGCAATGCGGGGGACGGTTAGGTCTACCTTTACAATAGAAGATTCTATTATTATGTAGTAGTCCACCTTCTCTTATCAGTAACGGAGGGAAATGAGGAGATTAAGGTAATTATGTCAACAGTTCTTGATAACAAGAAGGTTAGAGTTAGATTTCAAATTGCCTATACAAGGTGGCCAAAGACTCTGAAACACAGAGGTCAAGGATTTTAGGCCCTGTTCTCAAAGAGCACAAAGGGAAATTCTGCATGTAGAAAATAAGGATAACCAGTAAGAAGCAGGTATGTGACAAGGCACTGCTGCCACCCACTGAGCACGGGCCAAGCCTCAGCTGTCTGTATGCTCCGGCATGCTGTAAGGCGACCAGGAGCCAGGTGCACCTGAGCTTCACCCACGGATTTCCCAAGGGGGGTGAGTCATAAGAAAAGCTAGGAAGCCAGATGAGCTTTTTTAAACTTCATTTCTGCACCCTGCAGTCTCCAGGCCCAATGCTGACACACCATCTCCACTCCCTATGACGCCCCTCTCTCTGTGGCCCAAAGAGAGGATACAGCAAGAGCAAAAGCTGAAGGTGAGAAAGGAAGGAAATAAATTTCTGACATTAGTTTGGAAAGATCATCAATTCTTTTGCAGAGGTCACAGCAGCCAGAGTGACTTTAGCATGTAAATCATATCATGTCGTCCCCTATTTAAAACCCATCCGAGGCAATCAGGAAAAATGCAAACTCCCTACAACCATGTGGAATGAAACACACTTCGGTCACCAGTCGCAGCCCTGCCTGCTGGCAGGGTACCCCTCTGGCACCTCCCCCACCACGCCTCCCTCTTGGAACTCAGCTGTCTGCTGCCTCGGGGCCTGGCACACTCTACTCCCTCTGCCTGGCTCTGCGCTTGGCTGGCCCCTTCTCATTCCTCAGGTCTTAACTCAAACAGTACTTCAAATAAATGGCTAGAGAGGGTCCTTCCTGTTATTGTCTGCCAAAGCAGTTCATTTTCTATAGAGGGCTTACTGCACTCTGTCGCTGTTTTACCTATTCCTTGCCTGTTTACCCTGGTAGACTGCTCGTTCAAAGAGGACAGAGACCATGCCTACCTGTATCTAAAGTGCCTGTATCTATCTACCACATTTGCCTGGCACATGGCTGGCATTTGATTTTTCTAAATAGATGAATCTATGTTTTTTAAAATAACTCTGGCTGGAGGGCATAGGGAGAATGACAAGAGGCATGAGGAATAATTAAAGGGAAGGCAATTTCTATGGTTTGAATGCTGGTGTCCCACGCCCAGAATCCATCTGTTGGAACCCAGCACCCAATGTACTAAAAGGTAGGGCCTGCAGGGGGTGATTAAGACATGAGGGCTGCCCCCGTGAATGGGATTAGTGCCCTTATTAAAAAGAGGTGTGAGGAAGGGCCTGTTTGCCCCCTCCACCATGTGAGAATGCAGTAAGAATGTGCCATCTCTGAAGCAGGGAGCAAGCCCTCAACCTGACACCAAATCTGCTGGCGCCTTGATCTTGCACTTCCCAGCCTCCAGAACTGTGAGCAATAACTTTCTCTTTACAAGTTACGCAGTCTAAAGTATTTTGTTACAGCAGCCCAAATGGACTAAGATAGTGATCACAGATCACACTTTAAGCAACACAGATTTGGGTGCTACTGAAGACCACCATTTTCACAGACCTTCTTTCTTTCTTTTGGACAATTATACAATCACATTGGTTAATCAATGAACAGACTTGATCAGACCAATGTAACACTGACTGCCTGAGTATTTACTAACTGGGGGTCTGTATGCTTTATACTTACACACGGTCCCATTTTTCCTTGAATCTCCTTCACAAGGCAGAGCCCCAGGCAGGCCTCTGGATTATTCCCACGGTCAGGGGCCATTTTTCCCTCCCTCTCTCCCCATCTTCAAGTGCAAAAATCACTTGTTACTGATGCTGCTCTACACCAGGGGTTCTCAACATTGACTGCACATTAGAATCCTTGAAAAATTAAAAAAGATTGAGGAGCCTTTAAAAATCTCCAAACCCAGGCCACACTCTAGATCAATTACGTAAGAATCTATGGGAATCCTGGTCCCAGACCAGGAGGAGTATTTTTTAAAGCTGCTCAAATGACTCCCATGGACAACCAAGGCTGAAAACCACTATTTTAGGGAGAGAAAAGTCCAAGTACCCACAGAGACCAATTTTCACTTAATTTCTTTATGGTCATAGAATCCTATATTGATTTTAAAGATAAAAGAGTCTCGTTTACAAATAGTTATGTAATTATACTCTAATTGTTCAAATCAAAACTAGTTTCTAAAACATTTTTCTTCCCTTCTAGTCATATATTAAATTCTAGCCTGACCAGTGATAGACTCAAAGTGTAATAATGTATTATATGTGTCTTGGCCTCCTAATTGAAATTTTTTTCTTCTTTTTTTTGCCCTACAGTTGAAGAAAGTGGCAGAGACTGAATGACATAAAACCCAGTGGCTTTCTTGGGATGAGCTGTAGAAGTAAAACAAAATTCATCTGTAGAGAGAAATAATTCCTCTTTGTTGAACAAATGGAAAAATGAAATTGTAGAATATTTTCAAAATAAACACACTGTAGAACACAAACAACTGCAATTAGTAGTAAATTCAGATCCTAATTGATTCATTTTTAATTTAGTTTAATTATATAAATGAGTCATTTATATAACCAAGGAGCTATATTATAGATGCATTTTATAGGGTTGATTTTTGTTTTTATACTAGGGTAAGCATTTCCCCAAGTTTGCCTGTAATAATTGACCTTTTTCAAAATCAAGAAGACAAAATTCTCCCCAGTGTCTGAATTAACTAACATAATTTAGCGTCTGAATTGAGGAAGTCCTAACTGATGGGGTTTTACTGTCTATGTACATAAATATATGGTGAAATGCCCGTTATAATAATTACTAGAGAGAAGCAATCAGTTCCAGATTGATCGCCCCACCACCAGTAAAGGCAGGACGAGGGAGTTTTAACGCTTTTCAATTTGAGAGTATCCATGCCAAGGCACAATGGCACCGCCAGTATAATCTGATGAAAAATAACCTTTCGCCTAGTCATCAGGAGATCAGGGATCAAGTTAAGGTTGCAAAATGTGTAACTTGAAGCAGTCAATACAGCCCTCTAGTGCTATTACTTGTCTCCCGGGAATTGGAGATAGTCAGTCTGCTACAGCAGCAGCCCTGGAGGGGGAAAGGGACGGCCGCAGGTGAGCCACTTACGAGATGTAGGCTGGGTAGCCAAATCCTATCAGATTGCAGAGGAGAGAGGCTCCATAACCGAACACCAGGTACAAGGCCACCAGTCCGATGACACCTGGAGACCAGGAAGAGAGAGAAGTGCGTCCGGAAGCGCGAAAGGCGCTCAAGCGGGACTGCTGCCACCCACACTGCGAGGCTTGGCCTGTTCTAGGCGTTTTCCTCCCCACTTGATTAAAGGAGCAAGAAAAACAAACCACACGGAGCTTGGGGCCCGTGGGGCTCTCCCTTGGGTCTAGGAATCTCTGGCAGCCCCCACTCTTTTGCCTTACCTCCCTCCCGCAGGGCCACCCCGGGCGCCCGGGACGATCTGGGGAGGCCGAGCGCCCCCGCTCTCCCAGCGCGGGGCCCGTGCTACAGCGCACCGGCCGGTAAGGCCGGCTCCGCGGAGGACCGGGAGAGGCCCGAATTTCCGCCCCAGCCCGCACCCCCTTCTCCCGCGGAGCCCCACTGAGGGTCTGGGTGGCACCCGGTACCTCCGCCACCGCGCCCACGCGCCCTCCCGCAGGGCCCCCAGCCGCTCCGAGCCAAACCAGCGCGGGACCACAGTGACACCGCGCCCGGCCACGGGGCAGACACGTCAGCGCCTGTCCTGTCCCGTTCCCCGTGCCTAGGAGCCGCCCCCGCCCTCCCAGCCACCTTGCCCGGCGGCACAGGCCCGCGACACCCCTGCCCCCAACCCAGGCCGCTCCGGCGGGGTCTCTGCTCTCTGGGCTTTCTGGGCACACAGTTCGGTCCCCGAGGATGCCGCTGGCCCCTTCTGTCACCGACTCCACCTTTCCCGACCCTTCTCCCGGCTTCCTTCCCCAGCAGCTGGTGCAGCGGCGGCTCCCCGGGCCGAGCCAGCGACTGCGACCCCCGGCCACCCACCAAGCGCGATGAAGCTCCGGTTCACGCCGGTTTTGGCCTCGAGCTTGGCCAAGAGGTCAGTCATGCAGTTCTTCTCGTGCAGGAACCGGTCAAACCTCTCCCTCATGGCCGCAGACATGGTGGGGACCGTCGCGCCGCCGCCCGGGGCTGCTCCTACTGCCGGGTGGACGCGAGCGGGGTTGACTGGGGCGGGGGCGGAGGCGGGGGCGTCTGCGGCACCGGGCGGGGACAGCGGCGCGTCTACGCGTCCCTCCCCGCGCAGGCCCTCTGCTCGCCCCGCCCTGCCGCCGCGGTCCCCTCTCCCCGCTCCGCCCCGCGCCGCGCGGCAGGCGCCACACCCGGGCGGTGGCGGGGCCTGCGCCTCCCGGGCAGCTGGAAGGTGGCCGGAGCTGTTAGTAGCCTTAATCCATCGGGGGGCACAAGAGAGTGGAGAGGGGACATGGGCTCCTTTGTCAAATCAGACTATTGCAAAAAGCAGGCGGAAAGGAGGAGGCAGGCATCCTTGTTGCTGCCGCCTGCAATTTAGTGGGACTGGTTTGGTGTACCTACACTGCCGTGCTAAAACTGCTAAAGCATTTTTAATCTAAAGATTGAAATGTATAACCATCTTGAAAGAACTCTTTGGGTGCAGGCCTGCCTTCTTCCTCTTTGCCAGAGCTCGGCCTAGTTTTTCTCACCTACACACCATACTCTGCTTGAAAAGACCCTTGAAGAAATCTAACACGTGTTCCTCTGGGCTATACCTTTTCCAAAAAAGTACTTCGCTTCTTAAACCTTTTCATGATGGGCTTGCGTAAGGTCCAGGCCTTAGGGTAGGCCCTCACTCTGCTTCCTCCATGGTCTTCCTCCTCCTAGGCCTAGGCTTTTGTTCTCTCTCATCCATGTTATTTCAGGACACGCCTTTTAAAATTTCTTTCTTTTGTCTGCACACTGCTGCCGAATTTCTGTCATTGCTTAAGCATCAAAAGCTCCGCATTACTGATTTACTGGAGCTCTTAATTCCTTGATAGAGTATTCAAGGCTGTACACACAAACCGGCCCCCAACGTTCTCTCTTCTTCCTACACAACCCCTCTTCCCTTTGGCATTGACTTAATTACCTACTGCCTTCCGCTTTCGCTTTCGCAAAAAAATTGTCTTGCCCACTCCTAGCTTTTTCCTTTTATGCTAATTCTCCTTCCTCTTTTCTTCTCCAGAGGTTCGTAGCTCAACTTTCTCAGCTGCCCCCACCACCACCCAACCAAATCAGTGAAGAATTAAACAACTCTGCTGTCTTCTCACCTACAGTTAATTCTCAATGTGGCAGCCAGGGGAATCTATCTATCTATCTATCTATCTGGAAACAGGATCTCTCTCTGTTGCCCAGGCTAGAGTGCAGTGGCGTCATCATAGCTCACTGCAACCTCAAACTCCTGCCCTCAAGTGATCCTCCTGTCTCATCCTCCAGAGTAGCTGAGACTACAAGCATGCATCATTACACCCAGCTAATTTTTCTATTTTTTGTAGAGACAGGGTCTTGCCATCTTGCCCAGGCTGGTCTCAAACTCCTGGACTCAAGCAGTCTTCCTGCCTTGACCTCCCAAAGTGCTGGAATTACAGGCATGAGTCACCACACCTGGCTGAGTCTTTGAAAAATACCTGTCAAGGTATGCTATCTTTTTGTTCTTTACCCTGCGTTGGCTTCCCAACTGCCTAAAGAATGGCCTCAGGGTCATAGATGATGTGGTTCATCCCTCCCCTTTCTGATGTCACCCGTTACTGCCCACATCCTTGCTGTATCTCAAATGAGCTAAACCCACTCTCTCTGGGCTTTCACTTTTCTTATATAATATTTCAGTGGTTCTCAACCAGGGACACAGTGCTCCCCTCTAGAGACATTTTAGCTGCCAGACAGATTGTCACACGTGGAGGGGGGTGTGGAGGGGATTGCTACTAACATCTAGTGGGTAGAGACCAGGATGCTGCTAAACATCCTACGATGCACAGGGCGGCCCCTCACAACAAAGAATTACCCAGCCCCAAACGTCATTAGGTGCAGAAACCCTGCTCTACCTAAAAAGCCGTTTTCCCCTGATACCCACTGAACTGTTTGCTTCTATTATTCAGGTTTTGTTCAAATGGCATCCCTAATCCAAAACTGCAATTCCCAGTGGTCTATAGCCCTTGTCTTGCTTGATTTTTCTCCATAACATTTATTACTGTCTGACATTTTATATGTTCTACTTTTTAAATTGTCTTCCTTTTCCCACTAGATTATGAGCTCCATGATGGTAGGCATTTTTGCCTATTTTATTTGCTTCTGTATTTCAAGCACCTCAAACAGTGCCTAGCATTTAGCAGGTATTCAATAACTATTTGTTGAATGAATGACTAGCTAACATTTATTGTACCTCTCAGTATTCTAAGTACTACAGGAACTATTAATATATTCCCTGCTCATTTAATCCTTACAACAGTATGAGGAAGATACCACTTGTCTCATCCTCACTTAAGGGAAAGGCATGAGGTACAGAAAGGTCTCACAATTAATAAATGGCAGAGCTAGAATTCAGACCCAGGCTCTTACCCTTGTGTTATACTGCTGTTATGGGTTGAATTACATCCTGCTCCTCAAAGAAGATATGTTGGAGTCCGAACCCCCAGTCCCTCAGAATATGATCTTATTTGGAGACAGGGTCTTCACCGAGGTAATCAAATTAAAGTGAGCTCATTAGGGTGGGCCTCTGTCCAATATGACTGGTTTCCTTATAAAAAGGGGAAATTTGGACACAGAGACAGACACACATAGAGGGAGGTGATGTGAAGGGACACAGGGAGGTCACCTGCGAGCCAAGGAGAAAGGCCTGGAACAGCCCTCAGAAGGAACCAACCCTGCTGGCACCTTGATCATGGACTTCTAGCCTCTAGGACTGTGACACAGTAAATTCCTGCCATTTATGCCACCCAGCTTATGGTACTGTGTTACAGCAGCCCTAGCTGGCTAGCAAAACAGCTGGTGTTTGCACTTTAACCAGCTGCGAATTTCTATACTTTCCCACTGAGTACAGTGATTATTCACACCCAAAGGTAGGGTTGTTTTTGAGTAAAGTCATTCACAATTTGATAGTTTTATTTATCTATTTATTTTTAGCCAGGGAGCAAAATCCTTTTAAGTTAGGTATTCAAATCAATCTAGGTTTTTATCACTGTATTTCATGCAGTGGTGGCAGCATTTGTACTACATCAGCTATGCATGGAGTATCTGGAAACATGCTAGACATTTGGATTTCTTTTGTGTAAATATCGCTCCCTTCCCAATTTTCTCCTGACTTCGATTCCAAAGTTCTTCTTTCCTCCATCATCAAACCAAACACTGTAAGGTGAGACAGCATAGTAAGGCAGAGTGTGTGGAGCACTGTCTCTGGATCCAGTCTGAGTGGGCTACATCCCAGCTCCACCATTCAGCTGTGTGACTTTGGGCAAGTTACATAAGCTCTCTGTGCCTCTGTTCCCTTGTCAGTAAAACAGGGGTAACAGTACTACCTATGTCACAGGGTTCTCATGATGATTAAATGGGTTACTATTTGTAAAGTTTTTAGTAGAGTGCCTGATACAAAATGTGATTGTTAAGAAATTTTAAAAAATACATCTAGGTGCTAAAATTGAGATAGAGGAATATTACATAATTTTTGCCTTTAGGTAATTACAATCAGATTGGGGCACTGTGGGACCCTAGCTTATCTAGTCAGCACGACAAGCTTTAGACTCTTTCATAGATGAGAAAAGAGATGCAGTGGCTCAGAACCCTGCCTTAGGAATCAGACCACTCACTCACTCTTCCTGATCGAGTATATCCGCTGTGCCAGATGCTCGTAGACCTGGGAACCGGACAGACCAGGTCTGTGTCTGGGAGGCCATGGAGAAGGCTGGCCTGGAGCAGGTTGACTTTGGCAATTTCTAACAAGGAAAGTGACTTGGGATAAGGCGAATATTATTACTATGCCTTCCATGAGCTAGAGAACAAAATTCTGCGGGAGACCTGGGATCAGGTCACTTTCGTTCTGCATGAGCTGTTTGTTCAGGGTAAGATAATTTCTCAATGACTTAAAGTCATAACGCACTTGTGTTCTAGCTCTCCTTTATGCTAGGGAAAGGTGGTAGGACATAATTTGCCAGATAATCTCTTCCTTCCTCTCCCCCACCCCCGCATTTGTAGGGTGCCCTGGCATTTACTGGAGCGTGGCCCTGAGGAGGCAGTCAGCAGCCCCGTTGGCACACACTCCTCCCTCTGCCAGGAGAGGCTTATGATGACATGTCATTGAAATAAAAAGGGAAAAAGACAAAGTAAACAAAACCTGAGACATAGACTTGCCAGACGATGGGAGGAAAATGTAGAGACTGAATGTAATTTAAGAAAGAGTATTAAAGGCAATAAAATGTGAAAATTGTTTGTGTCATTTGTCTTATTCTTAAACATAGTACTGAAAATGTGGACAAAGTATTTTATTATATTTCTCCATTTATCAAATAGGAAGTTGAATTTTACAAAATTACTGCTGACAATTGAGAATAAACCAACCTAGGAATATCCTTTAGTTTAGCCAAGTATTATTATTCTGAAATTAAATACTATATTTAATGTTAATAGTAAATGTCATTGCTATTGCAAATAAATCTAGAGATTTTCACCAGCTATAAAAGTTCCCTTTATTTTACTCTTCCGTTTCTCTAATGTCACCTGCACAAAGGACAAATAGTAGAAAATAAGCCATTGACAAGTTGTTTTCTATGTTGAAGACCAGTCAGTCCAGTTCCAGACAAAGCCTGGGGTTTGGACTACATACCGGGATGGTACAGTGTTCACTGGCCCACAGAGAACAATCCAGATTTGCCTAATGGCCTACAGGGTGGCATGCCATTTTGCATTTCTTTCCATGTAAGAGAAGGACTAGGAGTCAGACAATTTGGGGCACTTTCCTTCATGATGAGATATCGGGGAAATTTAGTTATTAGGTCATTAAATATGAAATGTCCAATTTCGAATCAAAATTGTAGTTTATTATATCTCAAACAAGAAGTAGTACAATTAATCAAAGTATGTGCCTAAACTGTCCACAGTTTTTCAATCTTAACAGTAACTTGTTTATGCCAGCAGCCAAGAAGCCTGGAGTGGAAGTAGCCATGAAATTGAGAAAGGCGTTTTCCACAGCTTGTTGAGAATTGAGTATTTTTCCTTGCAAAAAGTGGTCCAAGGCCTAGAAGAAGTGGTAGTCAGTCGGTGCAAGTTCTGGTGAACACAGTGGATGACAGAAAGTTTTCAAGTCTGGCTGCTGTAGTTTGAGCAGCGTTGTTTTTTGTGACATATGGTCTTGCAACAGACCTGTCTCTATTGACCAATCTCAGCTGCTTAATCGCAAGCATCCTCATCATTTTGTCCAGTTGGTTGCAGTAGACATCTGCTGTAATCGATTGACCAGGTTTCATGAAGCTGTAGTGGATAATAAGTGCTGGACCACCAAACAGACACCATCAGCTTTTTTTTTTGATGAATATTTGGTTTTGGACTGTGTTTTGGCACTTCATCTTTATCCAACCATTGTGCCAAATGCTTGCGATTGTCAAAAAGAATCCATTTTTCATCACATGTAACAATACGGTGTAGAAATGGTGCACCTTTATTCGTGACAGCAAAGAAAGGCAAGCTTCTAGATGATTTCTCTTCTCGTTTAATTCATGCCGTACCCATCTATCCAGCTTCTTTACCTTGCCCATGTGTTTCAAATGGTCCAATATTGTTGGACTAGTAACATCAAACCTTGCTGCTAATTCAAGCATAGGCTGAGATTCACTTCCACGAGAGCTTTCAGCTCATCATCATCCACCTTGGTCTCCGGTCACCCACATGGCTCAGTTTCAAGACTAAAATCACCAGAATGAAACTTCTCAAACTATCAATGTACTGTGTGTTCATTAGCCACATCCTTCCCAAACACTTCATTGATATTTTGAGCTGTCTGCGCTGCATTGGTTCCATGACAGAACTCATCTTAAAAAATAACACGAGGCCGGGCACGGTGGCTCACGCCTGTAATCCTAGCACTCTGGGAGGCTGAAGCGGGAGAATTGTTCCAGGTCAGGAGTTCGAGACCAGCCTGAGCAAGAGCGAGACCCTGTCTCTAATAAAAAAATAGAAAGAAATGATCTGGACAGCTAAAAATATATATAGAAAAAAATCAGCCGGGCATGGTGGCACATGCCTGTAGTTCCAGCTACTCGGGAGGCTGAGGCAGAAGGATTGCTTAAACCCAGGAGTTTGAGGTTGCTGTGAGCTAGGCTGACGCCACGGCATTCTAGCCCGGGCAACAGAGCGAGACTCTGTCTCAAAAATAAATAAATTAATTTAATTAAATCAAAAAAAAATAATATGAATTTTTGACTTATCCATGGTTTCACAAAAATTGCTCTAAAAATTTTTTTTGAAAGATAATCACAAACTAAAATGTGCATTTGAAAGGATGAAGATGTACCTTCACAATAAAAACAACAAGAAGTATCAAAGTGAAATGTCAGAGATATCAACTGTCAAACTTAGTACTTAAGGAAATCAGGCATTCCATACTCAATAACCTAATAACTTGAATAAAGAAACTGACTAGTATTAGTTTTCTATTGCTACCACAACAAATTAATACAAACTTGGTGGCTTAAAATAATATCTTACAGTTCTGTGTGTCAGTCTCATGGACTGAAATCAAGGTGTTGTCGGCAGGGCTTTGTTCCTTTTTGGAAGCTCAAGGAAAGATCTGGTTTCTTTGCTCATTTGGGTTGTTGGCAGAATTCAGTTTGTTGTGGTTGTACAACCGAGGTCCCCATTTCCTTCCTCATCCTCAAAGCCAGCAGTGGTGGATCAAATCCCTTTCATACTTCAAATCTCTCTTCCTTTTTCTTTCGTCTCATCTCTTTAACCCATCTGCCTTCTACTTCCACTTTTAAAGACTCATGTGACTAGATTGGGCCCACTCAGATAATCCAGGATAATCTCTCCCATTTTAAGGTCTGTAACCTGCTAAGTCCCATAGTTACAGGTTCTGGGTATTAGGGCATGGACATCTTTGGCTGGGGGTAGAGGGTCATTATTCTGCCTATCACACTGGCCTTACATAGGGGACCAATAACCAGCCTCAAGGTCCTTGGAAGTAACCAACATGTTGAGATCGGATAGGGTGTAGTCCTTTCTTTCTCATGAAGGGCCAACCCAGGACATGGCACAGGGTTAGGGCTCAGGCCCCAGAGCAGATGCCCTGGCCCCACCACTTACTGGCTGTGCACTCTTGGGAATGTTCTCAGCCTCCAAAGCCCCCCTTTCCTCAGCCTATAAAACAAGGATAATGTTAGTATCTACCTCGCGTGGTTGTGTGGGGACTGGGCCTAGAAAAAAGGATGGATGGATGGAAAGAATGTGAGCAGGTGAATGAAGGGTCAGGCGAAAACACCTGCCTGAAGCTGCTTGTTTGCTGAGTGCAAAGGTCAGCTGAAAACAGCTGACCTGCATGGAAGTTGTTAAAGAAATTAGCAAACAGCCCTGACCTTTTGCACGTGTCCTTGCAAATAAACACGGGGAGGAACTTAGCTGAAGAGGCCATTTTCTCCTTCAGATTTTGGTCTCTTCCCTTGTCTCTAAACACCAAGTGTTTCGAGTACTTGTTCCTTCGCTACCGAGCTCAGGAGTGGAAAAGCAACCGCTATAAGCGGTGACCTCGACGTGACCCAAGAATCTGCGTGTCCAGTGATCGTTTTCGTTGTCCTGACTAAAAGGGGTATCATCACGGTAAGGGACGGTCCCGCCCGCTGCTTTGGGAAAGGGACCCACACGCCTAGGTTAAGAAGGGGATTTCTAACACGGGGCAGCACCTGACAAAAGATCAGTGACTTTATCTGCGCGCTTTGCAACGACTCTTATGCGCAGTAAGACAGCATTGCCCCTGGTTCCCAGATGAGGGCACGTTAGATTTAGAGCTCTGGGAGCAAGTAGGGAAGGGTTTTAAGAAGAATCTAGGCAGGGGGTTCTGGTGCCCCTTGCTGTGTTAACTACATGCAGCCTGGTGCGAACAGCGCTGACTCCCTTACATGTTCTACGGGTTCTAATCCATGGGAACCCGCTCCTCCTCCTCCTCTCCTCCTCTTCCTCTGCCATCCACTCTGCCAGAGGAGCCAGCGTCCCCTGCCGTAAAATTCGAGAATCCTGAGCCATTCTCTCCACCATACCCTTCTGCAGCTCAACAGGAGGAGCAGTTACCTCCTCCTCCTCTCTCTCAAAGGGGGTCTCTCTTCCTCCCCTGGTAAACCATCCACTTGTCAACATCGCCTACGAGAGGGCCAATCTTTATGGGGACGAGATGTGCTAGAACAATGGAATCTTCTTCTAACTACCCAGCCTTTTATTAGGGTACATCCAATACGACCCACACCTTTACAGTGGACTACTAACTCGCCCATCTGGATAGAGCGGTGGCCCATTAAGCAGGATAAATTAAAACACTTAAAATCTCTTGTCCAGGACCAACTTAAAGTGGGACACATAGAACCTTCCGAGCCCATGGAACACTCCTGTATTCGTCATACCTAAAAAGAACCATAATTGGCGTTTACTATAGGACCTAAGGGCTCTTAATGCTATTATAGTTCCGATGGGACTGCTACAATCCAGCCTTCCCCAGCCGTTGTTAATTCCAAGAGATTGGCCTTTGATTGTAATTGAGTTAACATGGGGAAGACGGTATGTTTGTGTTCAAACTTCTACAGGTCCCAGTGGTTCCCTTCCAAACAAGTTCACCTATATCATGAGCTGTATTCCACAAATGAAACGTCTCTCCCTCCAGCCGCCACCGATGGAGGTCCCACTGTGACAGACATGTAACACCATGATGGTGCCCGGGGTCACGTGGGGTCAATTGAAACAACTAGACACACAGGCCTCAGCTATGACGACACAACTGGGGGCTCCTCCTACCCCGGGGAACACGTTTCTGGCGTATTTGGTTTCTGTCTCTTTTACTTTCTAGGACTACAGATCTGCCAATTGACCTCCTAATGCCATTATGGAAAGACACTGGCTGAAGCTTACATCTTTCTCCTACTCATGCTTCGTCTCTAATTTTAAACAAAAGGGGGACGTGTGAGGGCTGGGCCTAGAAGAAAGGATGGATGGATGGAAAGAATGTGAGCAGGGTGAATGAAGGGTCAGGTGAAAACACCTGCCCAAAGCTGCTTGTTTGCTGTGTGCAAAGGTCAGCTGAAAACAGCTGACCTGTATGGAAGGTGTTAAATTAGCAAACAGCCCTGACCTTCTGCACATGTGCAACTAAGAGGAACTTAGCTGGGGTGGCCATTTTCTCCTTCAGATTTTTGGTCTCTCCCCTTCTCTCTAAACACTGTTTCAAGTAATCATTCCTTAGGTACCGGGCTCAGGAGCAAAAAGCTGCTGCCACATGGTCGTTGGAATAAATGAGATACTCCATGTAAGGCATTTCACGGAGTACCTAGCCTCGTGAGTGCTGAAGAAGTTTTAGCTAATCCGAAAAACTTGTACATAAATGAAGTAGACAGTCATAAGAGTATATGCCTAAAATTCCACTATCTTGTCCCAGTCCTTTGATTCAAGGATTTAGTGTCTGTGAAAATCAAAATACTCTAGGAATAAGGGCATATTTGCATCAGTAATTCGACTACTGGATAGAGGAGGAGAAATGAAAATGCATACTTGCAGCACCTATTTTGTGTTAGGCAATTTGTGTGTATGAGGCTCTGAGAGCACATTTTGACAGGGTCGGGACGACAGGTGCCTGAGGATTAAAGGAGTAAGCTCTTTCCCAAGGCATAAAGTAGTGCAACAAAATCCCTTATTTCCTAGTTTTGTCTAGGACCCCTGGGCTAACCTGTGGCCAAAGGAAATGGACCCTCCAGGCCTGCACAGATGAAGGCAAGGAACTGACCTAAAAACGTGTGTCGGGTCAAAGTCAAGCTGTTCTGACATGCAGCAAGCTGATTTATGCAGCTTTGTCACTTAGCAGTCTCCTAATGCTTCCTGTCTCTCCTTGGTCTCTGACTTTCAGCCTTTTTTGGATGAGTTTTGGCCCACACTCTTCCAGCTCCTGGACGTCAGTCATGCCACGACCACACTGGTTGACTTGAGGACGTGCCTCCTCCTTTGAATACATAAATAGCTTTTGCTTTATGATGAGCTCTGCCATGCAGTGAGGAGAGAATGACTTGACCACAGAGCCTTTTGCTTTTTTACTCAGCATGGTCTCTCTAAAATTGATGCTGATGGAGATTTATGACTAGCTAGTATTAGAAGATTTGAAATAAGGTTTAGGGAGACAGGCTTATTTTTTTGTTTTTTTCACACCTTTGTTTCTAACAATTCTGTATCTGTCCACCACCATCACAGAAACACCCTGCTAAAAGTAAGAATTCATTAGTTTAAAAACAATTATGGTGGGCCAGGTGCAGTGGCTCACACCTGTAATCCTAGCACCCTGGGAGCCCAAGGCAGGAGGATCACTTGAGGTCAGGAGTTCAAGGTCAGCCTGAGCAACAGAGAGACCCCCATCTCTACCAAAAATAGAAAAAATTATCCAGGAGTGGTGATATGCACCTGTAGTCCCAGCTACTCAGGAGGCTGAAGCTGGAGGATCGCTTGAGCCCAGGAGTTTGAGGTTGCAGTGAGCTATGATGATGCCACAGCAGTCTAGCCGGGGTGATGAAGCGAGACTCTTGTCTCTGAAAAAAAAATCATCATGTGTGTATACTGTCTCCACATAGCACCAACTGTATCATCTTAACCAACTTTATAAAATTTACTGAAAGTCATAAGTGAGCCTCTAATTTGATACTTTTGATGATCATTCTTATGCAAATAATTTGGACTTAGAAACATCAATAGTTATAACTGTAACTTCTAATTTTGCTCAATAGTAACTGAATTGATGTTTAACACAATACACCCAGTCTGTAACACATGTGTATGTGGTATGTTTATAGCCCAACACACTGGCATCTGAAAAGGATTCAAGCAGGAGTCCCCATTTCTGTATTCTTTGGGAGTGTGATTACTTACAACTTGTGTATTTAACATGTAGGAAGATCTTTATAGTTAGATTATTTGATATCAAGTTCACAACTTTTATTGAGTGTTAAACAATGCCATGATTTGGACTGGATGAAAATATCCTGAATAAGCCACAGAGACTTAAGTGCAAAATTAAGTGAAAGGTAGGTCGTTATCTTGATAAATTAACAGAAAACAGTGTTGGCTTAATTTAATTTAATTTAATTTTTTTTTTTTTTTTTTTTTTTTTAGACAGAGTCTCACTTTGTTGTCCAGGCTAGAGTGCCATGCCATCAGCCTAGCTCACAGCAACCTCAAACTCCTGAGCTCAGGCGATCCTCCTGCCTCAGTCTCCCGAGTAGCTGGGACTACAGGCATGCGCCACCATGCCTGGTTAATTTTTTTCTATATACATTTTTAGTTGTCCAGATAATTTCTTTCTATTTTTTTTTTTTTAGTAGAGGCAGGGTCTCGCTCTTGCTCAGGCCGGTCTCAAACTCCTGAGCTCAAACGATCCACCGCGCCTGGCCTTACTAATTTTAGAGTAATCTTTTTAAATAAATTATTTTTTATAGTTACCTCAAATCACTTTTCCAATTTGTATTAATTCAGAGGAAAATTTCTTAAACATCACCTTGAACTGAAGACCAGTGTCAGTTTATATATTTCATTTAGATTGCATCTACACTGACAGAGGAAAGTGAAAAGTTAAGCAATTACTTAGGATATTACTAGTAAAAATTATATCAATAATTACTTGGTGTAGACAGCCCAGGTATGACCTTTCAACAGACGACAATTGGACATAGTTAGATTTTTCAAGGTGTCTTAGTTTGAGACCAAGAAATAATGCTGTTTTTGTCAAGTATAAAACAGATTCCAGAAAGTATTTCTCCACCCTTAAAGGCCCTTCTCAATAATATTGTACCTAATTATTTAGATATAATTTGTTAAAGGTTTTACATTTATTTAAAGAAGGCTAATGAGTCATCAGTGTTTAATATCTATTGATTCATTCATTTAACAGCTATTCACTGAGCACCTACTGTCTACTAGGTACTGCAGATACACCAGGAACCAAGATAGATCAGGTCCAAGCTTTATGGATCTCATGGTAGATCATAACCATATCAACATTTGATATGTATCATTGAGAGTTTGAAAGAAACTTTAGTATCTTAACCTAGTATTTATATTTTTCTCATCACTGAAGAAAAAACTATATCAATAAAAACTTCTGAATTTGACTATGTTTTTATCACATATCATTTGTTTTCTCTTCACCAGTCACCCTCCACTCTATTGGCAAATCCTTTTCAACTCCATTAGCTTTTCTCTCCTCTTCTCCCAGATCCAGTAGGAGTTGGGGAAGCAACAGTCTCATGGTTGACTCATCATTTTACTATTAATATATTACATAATTCATAAATACAGTGGAAATATTAAACAGTGGGGAAAAACCCCACTGTTCAACCCTCAGCTTCCAGTCTGCCAGTATTTCCCCAGCGGAAGAAATTTCAGACCCATGAAAAGTGGGAGAAAAGAGCTAATCAGTGACCTGATGGAGCATCTGATGATGATACCTCCTTTTATTCCGTAAGGAGACATTTAAAACTGTATAAATAGACATCTTATTGTTTTACTCTAGTGCAAAATGTGTTAGCCATTAGCAATTGTTTGTTATACCAGTGATCTAACATCTGTTACCAATGAGATCCTGGCATGCCATCCCTCATGAGTAATTGTGAGGAAAGGAAGTCAGAGTAGCAGAGTAACAGTCACTCCAGAGTAATCCCGGGACTGCAGCTGCGGGGAGAGCAACGCTAGGCAAAGCTATGACGTGAGCAGAGCTGTTTATCCATTAATTCATCTGGTTTCCACACATCTATATAGTGGCTGTGATGTGCCAAACGTTGTGCTTGAAGAATAACAAGATTCACTTCCCACCCAAAGAAATTTATACATTTTAGCTTCCTTCCTAAAGTCAACTTCCTGTTTTACCTTTACACATCCCGTATGTCCAGTATCCTACTACTCCATGTTCTTTGCTCTCTGGATTTCCTCCTCTTGTCAAAAACTCCTCTTAGCTACAAGTTGGGAAGAAACTGATAATTCATACTAAGGTGTAAAAGATGTAATGTCTTAATACATACTATTCTACCACCTGTCTCAGACATGTTTGCATTGTTAAAGAAAGGAATCCCAGGCCGGGCGCGGTGGCTCACGCCTGTAATCCTAGCACTCTGGGAGGCCGAGGCGGGTGGATCGCTCAAGGTCAGGAGTTCGAGACCAGCCTGAGCAATGAGCGAGACCCCGTCTCTACTAAAAATAGAAAGAAATTATCTGGCCAACTAAAATATATATAGAAAAAATTAGCCGGGCATGGTGGCACATGCCTGTAGTCCCAGCTACTTGGGAGGCTGAGGCAGTAGGATCGCTTAAGCCCAGGAGTTTGAGGTTGCTGTGAGCTAGGCTGACGCCACGGCACTCACTCTAGCCCGGGCAA
>CM052439.1:104966258-104979857 GCA_028533085.1 Varecia variegata | reverse complement strand
AAGGAATCCCATAATCTGAAGCAGTGGAACTCTAGGAATTAGTGAAGCAGTGGCGGAGACTTTCCCCCAATGATTGTATATAATTTCCCAAGATCCACCATACATGGGAAAGGCCTGAGTCCTAAATGCTCAGTTCACTTTTAGATATGAGCCCTACAAAGCCAATCTGATTACATTCTTTTTGTCTTAGTATAATTAGACCAAAATCTTTCAGGCATTAGGGCACATTTCTTTGTTAATCTATAACTAAAGAAAAGTTTTCATGGCTTTTAAAAGTGTACTCTATTATCCACTTATTCATCCAACAAATGCTTGTTGAGTGCCTATAAAATGCCAGTCACATTAAGCAAAAATATGCATTCCTTTTTATTTTTATTTATTTATTTATTTATTTTTTTTATTGAGACAGAGTCTCACTTTGTTGCCCGGGCTAGAGTGCTGTGGCATCAGCCTAGCTCACAGCAACCTCAGACTCCTGGGCTCAAGCGATCCTTCTGCCTCAGCCTCCCGAGTAGCTGGGACTACAGGCATGCGCCACCATGCCCGGCTAATGTTTTTTTTCTGTATATTTTTAGTTGTCCAGCTAATTTCTTTCTAATTTTTAGTAGAGACAGGGTCTCGCTCTTGCTCAGGCTGTCTCGAACTCCAGAGCTCAAACGATCTACCCACCTCAGCCTCTCAGAGTGCTAGGATTACAGGCGTGAGCCACCGGGCCCGGCCAAAAATATGCATTCCTATTAGCATTAATAACACAAAACATAAAATAGATAAGCATGAATTTGACAAGATATGTGATGAACATATGTGAATAAAATTATATAACCTGACTGAAGAACATGGTAGCCTAGGGATGTATTCAATGTTATAAATATATTAATTTTCCCCAAGTGTATGTATAAGTTTAACACAATTTCAACATTTTGAATTTGACAAAATGATTCTAAATTTCACCAGTAAGAATAAACATGCAAAAGTAACTAGTAACATTTCAAAAAAGAAAAGTATGAGGACAGCTTGCCTTACCATATATTTAGCTAAAGCGATTAGCTAAAAAACCATGAGTCCAGGTGCAAGGATGGACAAATCAGGGAAGTAACACATGGGCAGGTGATTATATAAATGAAATTAGTATGTGCTATGGTTTGAAGGTGTTCTCTCCAAAATTCAGGTGTTGCCAATGTGACAATATTAAGAGGTGGGGTCTTAATGAGGTGACCTGCCCCCATTCCAGGGGAACCCACCCTGCACCCACCATGGCCAGGATGCTGTATGGAATTAAGTGCCCTTATAAAGGGGCTTGGTGTGAGGGAGAGCAAGAGAGAGAGCGAGCGCACGCGCTGTTTTCTGCCCTTCCACCTTCTGCCCCGTGAGGACACAGCATTCCTCTCCTCCAGGGGTCTTGGTGTTCAAGGTGCCATGTTGGAAGCAGAGAATTGGACCCTCAGCAGACAACAAACCTAACTTGCCGGCACTTTGCTCTGGAACTTCCCAGCCACCACCAGAACTGTGAGAACGTAAATTTTTGTTCTTTGTAAATTACCCAGTCTCAGGTATTTTGTTATAGCAGCACAAACAGACTAAGACAGCACGTGGGGGGGAAAAAATGGAAGAGAATAGCAAAAAAATAAAGCAAAACAAACCAACAAATGCAGGTCTAAAAGTCGAAAAGCAAACCTGGAAAAATACTTCACATGTATATTACAGACAGGGTTAATGATGTTATATATAAACAGTTATCTAAGAAAAATATGAAAATTCCAAGAAAAGCAAAAAAAGTATATGAACAGGATAATTCACAAAATAAGAAGCAAAAATAAGAAAAACAAATAGCAAGCATGGCAAACATGTTTAATCTCATTTGTCATCAAAAACTGCTAATTAAAACAATGAGATAGTATTTTTAGCTGGTCGGTGAAAATAATACTAAAATTGATAATACCCAGGGCTGATAAAAGAGTGCAGAAAACATATGCAAAGATATCCTATCAACATTGTTATAATACCACAAGACTGGAAGCAGCCTAGAAGCCCATAAGTAGACAATTGGTTAAATGCTATAGTATAGTCAAATGGGATAATATAGAACAGTTAAAAATGATGACAAATAATTAATATAAAAGGCTATTTATTATGTGTACTTTTAAATTTATGAAGTAGTACATGGTTTTTTTAGACTAGATAATGCAGACTTATATAAAGTAAAAATTTTAAATTTACTCACCCTCTTTCCATCTCATTCCATTCTGTTAAAAATTTTGTTTGTATCCTGCCAGATTATTTTCTATACAAATAAAATCATATCGTCTATGTCTAGATATGGCTTTATATTTGTATCTACATATAAACATAAGATTTTTAAACAAAACATGGGTTATAGTATGTACATGTATATTACTCAGAAACTTCCTTTTTCATTCCACAACATATCAAGAATATCTATGATTTTTTTTTTTTTTTTTTTAGAGAGTTTCATTCTGTCTCCAAGGCTAGTGTGCAGTGGCACAATCATAACTCACTGTAATCTCAAACTCCTGGGCTCAAGTGATCCTCCTGCCTTAACCTCCAGAGTAACTAGGACTAAAGGTGTGTGCCACCACACCTGGCTAATTTTTAAATTAAATTTTTTGTAGAGATAGGGTCTCACTATGTTGCCCATACTGGTCTCAAACTCCTGGCCTCAACTGATCCTCCCACCTCGGCCTCCCAAAGTGCTCAGATTACAGGCGAGATTCACTGAGCCCAGCCCCATCTATGATATATTAAGTTTAAAAAATGAGGCTATGAAACAACCTCATGAATAGAGTGATCCCACTTTTGTAAAGTGGCAGATAGGGTGTGTGTGTATGTAGACAAAAAAGTCTGGGCAAATAGATTCTTTGGTAGAATACAGGTGATTTTAATTTTTTTCTATTTAGATATTCCTGTTGTTTAACTTTTTAAAATAATCAACATGTATTACATTTTTTATTACTTTGTAAAAGTAATATAAAAGTAAACAAAAATAGTCTGTTTTTGTTACAAAGAGAAAAAAACCCAATATTACTGAACAACCTCGAAGACAGCATTTGGCTGATAAATGGCAGATTGATTATTGTCCCTATGACCTCCTGTCTCCTCATAGTCTGCAAGTTAATATTAATATTCCATATCTTTATAGTTCAAAATATGAGCTACAGAAACTGTCTATATTTAAAGTGAATTGTGACTACATTTAGGATTTCTAGTGAGATGGTGCTTACATTTTTATTGACTTGGATGCTTATTTCTAATAAATCCAGCAATAACAGGACAAACTGAAGCTGCCACAGGGGAAGAAATTTAAAACCACAATCATTTTGTTGCCATTTTTGTCATTGTTATAGGTGGTAAGATCGATTTCCTTTTTGCATCTAGAGAAGTGAGCTATAAATGAACCTTCCAAGGAGAAGAGAAGGAGAACACCTTCCACGCAGCCTTCAGCTTCTCCATCACCCATTTTGTTACTCTGCAGGGCTGCAGGGAAAAGGGCCCACCTGGTGTGTGGACTCAGTCCTGGCTGGATTGGGGAGTTTGCTTAGGCACCTCCAGAGCCCCTGTCATGCTCTTTTCTTCTCTGGGGATGAGTACTCTTCTATTCTCACCCTCATTTTCTTTATAAAATCTGCTTTTAGAAAAGGATCTGAAATGTGCTCATAATATATCATCTCGGCCCAGGCTGTTTGTATCTAAGTAGAGAACCAACCTTAAGGCAAAGTTGGGGCTAGAATGACTAAGTCTGGCACAGTTTCCAGACCGTGATTATACATATATATAAAAATAGATATAGAGTAAGTACTTAGAGAGTGAGTACCATGTTGTATAAATATACTTACAGGGTACAAGTAGGCTTCCTAAGGCCAAGCTTACACAAGTCTAAGAAAATAGTCTATGGGCACTTGAATGGCACACATAGGTGTCTGCTATTGGTTTTCAGAATTGCTGAAGTTACAGCAACAAGGCAGTAATCTGTATTCCTTGGGAAACCTGGCAAATAGGAAGCACATGTTGGTTTTAGCTGACTTGGCCTTCATTTTACTTGTCATTTATGTATATATACTTAAGTTGGGTTTGACTTAAGTAGAATTAATCAGTCAATAGTTGCAACTTT
This sequence comes from Varecia variegata, assembly GCA_028533085.1. Lineage (NCBI taxonomy): Eukaryota > Metazoa > Chordata > Mammalia > Primates > Lemuridae > Varecia > Varecia variegata. The sequence goes on along the minus strand of CM052439.1, from coordinate 104,975,731 downwards.
ATTGAATGTTATCTCTGAAAGGTACTGTATAGGAAATTCAAAATAAATATCGAATACTTTCCCTACTCTCAAAGAACTTATAATCTAATCTTAGAAATAAGACCAACAGAGAACAATAAAACCAAATGTGGGCTCAATTGTATGTCATGTGTTACAAGAATTTAGAAAAGTTAGAGATCAGGGCAGGCTCTGGTAGCAGTTGGGAAGCTTCATGAAGTAAGTGAAATCTGAGCTGGGTTTTTTAAAATGAAAAGAATTTACTCTGGTGCAGAGATGGAATTTAAGAGCAAGACTTTCCTTGGGCTGTGTTCTTGTTCCAGATCTGAGGAAGAGGCACTTCCACTAATCATTGGTACTGATTTAAAAGGAACTCAACCATGACATCGGTCCAGTGGGGAATCATGGAGATAACTCAGTGCTCAGCAATTTCCCTGCCCCAACTCTTTACTAAGCTGCAAACTGAATTGAGAATAAGGATCATACTATCCCTCTCTCTGTCCCCTCAGAATCTGGTATAACTTATGGCAAGGAGCAGAAACCCATTCAAGTGGGCAAAAGTGAAAACAAGAGCTTACTGAAGTACTGAGGTTTGGTAGACATGAATAGCCGGGATTCAAAGGGTCTGTGAACTGGAAAGTCAGACTTGAAATCTACTCTCTCTGCCCCTTCCATCTCTTTCTTCCCTTTGCTTTTCTGTTTCTATCTCTGGTCTTTGTTTTCTGGCTTCTTCTGTTCACTTATCTTGCACATAACCCAAAATGTCAGCCTTGGTCTATCAAAACTTATAGATGCACATTCCCTTTGCTTTTGCAAATCCATTTCTTGGAATTTATACTGCAGATACACTCACACAAATGTGCAAAAAATAAATGTATAAAGATCTTTGGGAAAAAACCTGGAAGCAACCTAAATGTCCATCACTAAGGGACTACTTAAATAAATTGTGGTATACTCATTCAAAGATATGCGTGGTAGACATCACTAATCCTCACCAATATTTCTTGATCTTTCTGAGTACATGGGAGGAATACACATCCCTGCCCCTTTGAGGTTTGGCATGCCAGTGTGATTTGTTCTGGCCCCTAAAATTTGAGAAGCATTTTAAGAGTCCATTGAGATTTTCTATGCTCTCTTCTGCTGTAGCAGTTGTAGAAACACATATTGGCATGAGATGAAAGCAGCCCAGACCACTGAGCCATCACAGGGAGGACACCAGACATCACATGTATAAGAAATAAACTTGTATTGTGTTAAGCCACTGAGATTTTGGTGGTGTTTGTTATCACAGCATAACCTAGATCATCCTGACTGATACAGTATTTGGTGCAGCCAATAAAATAAATGAGATTGATATGTATGTACTGATATGGAAAATGTTTAAGATTTAGTAAGTAAAAAGCAAGGGCCATACCTATACATACAATTATTCTATTTGTGATTTTTTTCAAAGATATCTATAGAAAAAAAAAGACTAAGGAGCTCTTCCAGGTTAAAAGAGACTAAAGAGGCTGACAACTTAATGCAATGTAGATCTTGGATTGTATCCTAAACCAGAAAAAAGTTCTTTTTCTTTTGCTATAAAAAACACTAGTGGGGGTAATTAGTGAAATTTTAATAAGATCTATAGATGATGTAATAATACATTGATGTTAATTTCCTGATTTTTATAATTGTGCTATTGTTATAAAGGAAAATGTCTGTTTTTAGAAAACACACTGTTGAAGCAGTGGCTGACACCTGTAATCCTAGCACTCTGGGAGGCTAAGGTGGGAGAATCAATTGAGGGCAGAAGTTCAAGATTAAACTGAGCAAGAGTGAGACCCTATCTCTACAAAAATTAGAAAAATTAGCCAGGCGTGGTGGTGCATGCCTGTAGTCCCAGCTACTTGGAAGGCTGAGCCAGCAGGATCACTTGAGTTCAGGAGTTTGAGGATGCTGTGACCTATGATGACACCCCTGCCCTCATCTTGAGCAACAGAGCAAGACCCTGTCTTAAAAACAAAAAATGATGTATTTAGTGGTAAAGTGGCATCATATTTGCAATCTAATCTCAAACTGTTCAGAAAAAATATATATAGATGAAGATGAAATATATATAGATATAAATTTGGTAAAATGCTAATATTTGGGACTCTGGGTAAAGGGTATCTTTTTATGTGCTATTTTTGTAATTTTTTCTTAAGTCTGACATTATTTCAAAACAAAAAGTCAAAAATGTCTTTCTACGTATGTACATATGTTTATATATGCTTAGACATCTTTGTTAAACTATAGAATATAGGTCTCTCTGGGTAGGTATATGGCTAGACCAAACTGAAGTGGGGTAGAAGGGAGACATTTAATTTTCTTTGGGTACCTTATTCCACTTGAATTCCCCAGAGATAATACATATTTGTTGTTTTTTCAGGCACAAAATTTGTAGGTAATTTGTTTTACAGTAATAGATAACTAATATACCAAGTGACTCCTAGGAAAATAGAAATTGTTGCAGGAGAAAGATGTCAGCCTGAACTACAGCCAAAAAAAATAAGAGAATTGGTAAAGATTCAATCATAGCATGAAAGAGAATTACTGGAAACATTAAGCACAATTTTCTTACTTAAAAATTTAATAGATAAATTTAAACACAGGTTGGTAATGATGAAACCTGAATCAGTGGTCTAGAAAATTAAATAGAAGAAAGATTTCAATATAAGGAGGGAAAAAAAATTCAAAATACAAAGGGAAAAAAAGCAACATTAATTGTGAAAAAAATACAAAAGATTTGGAGGAAGATACTGGAGATGCAACATGTAAGTAAGATTATCAGAAGGAGAAAAGGCACAAATGGAGAGAGGTGATAATTAAACAAAATAGAAGAAAATTTATCTGAGCTAAAGAACAATCTGAAGTTGAAGATTAAAGGTCTTACTGAATTTCAGTCAGATTTGTTAAAAAATAAACAACAACAACTATGTATACTACACACAGACATATTCTGGTAAAATTCTAGAATGCCAAGAATCAAAGGGAATAATCCTAAAATCTATTGGATATAAAGAGAAAGTCTTTTAAAAAGGAAAAATATCAGCCTGGCATCACATTGCTCATTAAAGACCTGAAGCTAGAGAGAATGAAGTATGATGCAAAGACCACTGAGAGAAAAAAAAAACAAACCCCTAACAGCCCTACTCAAAATCTTTACCCAGCTGAGCTATTGCTCATGTGTCAGGGTGAAGGAAAGGTCTGTGGATCTACAAAGGTTCAGAGAACACACCACAGAAGTACCCCATTGATAATACACACGACAGCTGAATCTGAACTGGGGTAATGGGGGCCAGCACGTTTGTTTACTGGTAGGTGATGGGAACTCTGACTCTGATCCAGAACTCCTTGTGTGCACATTTACAACAAAATTAATAAAGATGAATATATAAAAATGAATTAATAAAGATAAAGCCCAACAATCACTTTTTACCAAGATGCAATAATTGAAAAGAATAGGAACTCCCATGTGGTTGGAATAGGTCTGACTACAGGAGCACGCGTGCATATACGTTAAATTTGGATCTAGGAATTCAATACAGCCCTTGGGGAACACAATTTGGAAGTTTCTACTAAAATTAAAAATATGTATACCTTTGCCCCCGTAACCTCACTCCTGCTAGTCCTTAGAAATAAAGGAACTAGTACAAAAGAACATGCCTTTGCCTACAAGGACTTTCATTGCAGCATTTTTCGTAGGGACAAAAATTAAAAACGAAGTGTATGCCCCTCAATAAGGAAATGATTGACCAAGTTGTAGTTTATCTACCTCATTGAAGATTGACTTGGAGAGAGTTCCACTATGCATTTTTATAAGAAAGGGAAATACAGGGAAATTTATAGCCCTTTATTTTGTAAAACAGTGAGAAAATCCCTGTATATATATGTTTGCTTAGTTAAAAGAGTAGGGAGAAGGTATGCAAGGATACACACTAAGTTGAACATTTCTAGGAGTAGGGGGATGGGGTTAGAAGGGAGCGGGAAGAGAGGCAGGTAAGCAGGGCTGGGGAAATGAGCAGGGCAGGGGAAGTGAGCAATAATTCAGCGTTAATTATAAGCACAGCACCTGTGAGAGTGAGCTGATGCTTTGAAAATAAAACCTTAAATTTTCGAAAACTAGCATATGTTTTTGGATAGCTGTTATGGTTGTTTTCTAATTGTAGAGCTCTGGCAGAATGGATGTTTTACCTAAATTAGGAATGCATGCTATATTATTCAAGTTTAGAAATGCAAATTCTCTTCTGTAGAAAATTAAATCAACAGAAGATTCTAATGTAGGTACTGAAAGAAGGCCAAACCGGCAGTTCTTTTGAAACCTGGCAGTCTGCCTTTTGGTCATGATTTGCCATTCTTTCCCAAACAAATATCTCTGAATAAATCGTGTTCAAAAGCCAGAGGTAGATCATCTTTAAGATTTATATAATTTTAGAAACCTTAAACTTATGGTTCACATAACCCCACTGTCATGAAAATAATGGCATATATGGGTAAATGTATGGAAATTAACAATCTGGTTTTGCATTTTAATAATATCATGGCTTGGACTTTTTACGCATAAACATTGCCTACATTATTCTCAGAGTGAGTGCCTTCACTGATTTGCATTAATTTTTCATAGTCAAAGTTAGGAAAATTAACTTTTAGAAAATCATTTACTACTAAAAACAACGAAGCTCTTGTAAGTAGTAAAATAGAGGGTACTAATTTTTGCTTAAAAAAAGAAATTTCTTGATAAGAATGTGTATAGGAGTGATGAAGTTTAATGTGTTCACACTCTTCATTGATTTTGCATTTTTAAAGGGAAAAAAGATTTAGGACAAAGGGATAATATTCTAAAATGATATTTCTGACATTAATGAAAACAAGGGTTTGGCTCCGACTGGGCTGGGAGCCTTCTACCATGCAAACAACTAGAACCAAGAAAAGTGGACCCTCTTCCTGCCCGCCTGGCTCCCTGCCCTTAAACCAACTCCATCCCTTGGAGCCCAGGAGCCAACAAAGGCCAGATGCAGACCGTCCCAGTTTGATTAGAACAATTTCCAAATCTCATTCATTTCCAGCTGATCTTTCATTGCTCTGTCTCCGACTTGGAAAGTATAGCCTCCTTGCCCAATACCCCCATTCCGATTCCACATCCTTCCCACAATTCTGATTCTGCTTAAGGCCATCTAGGCCTGGTGTTTGTGCTTGGCCTCCTGGGTGCTGTTTGATTTTCCCCTCTCTCAGATGGTTTTGATTTGGACTCTCTTATTCTCCTTTGCAGGGCTCTTGAGAGTGCAGACAGAAAGTTACATGGGTTGTGAAATTGTAATCTCGGGGCTGCTTGAAGAGTGCTGAATTGAACTGGAGCCTAAGTAAAGGTCTTACTGGAGCCATTACATGGAAGAACTGCCAAGCAGATGGGTAAACTGGCTATTCAGTGTGTCTCCAGGCTGCGGGACTTGGAGAGGTAGAGCTGAATCCTGCATCTCACATCTTTCGGGCTTTCCCCTCTGGACCTTGTTGACTCATTGTTTTTTAGGGATGTGAGTAATGTTAGCCAACTGTCTGATTCAGCTCTTTCCATTTAGACCTATGAGACAGTTTTCTGCAGATGTCATATTTCATTCATGATATATTGATTTTATTATTGTAATCTGAGTGTTCCCAAGTTCACTGAGTTTTGGTGGTCATTCTTGTTTGTGCCCAATTAGTGGAGCCTGAGATCCCATCTCCATTTCCAAGGTTGCTCCTTTGCTTTGGACTGCTGCTCCATGCCTGCCAATCATCCCTGGCTCTCTTATAACCATTTTTTGCATGCTGCTTTGCTTTCCTAATAACTGTATACCCCAAATGTAGGTACAGACCTCTTCCTTGACTCCCCCAAACATAGTAAGACCAGATTAAGTGTATTAGTCAGGACTCATGTTTAGAAGAGACAGAAACTCTATTCAAACTGGTTTTAAAGAGCAACAGTAATGACAGAAAAGGGAATATATGCTGGCTACAATAATGAAAAATCCAGAGGATACATATAGTTCAAGCCTCAGTTGGATTCCAGGGCTCAGACAACATGATCAGAAATTGGTTTCTCTTCATCTCTTGCCCCTGCTTTCCTCTGTTTTGGCTTCACTCTCATGCAAGCTCTTCTGAGTGGTAGCATAGAAAGAACCAGAATCTCAGGCTTATGTCCCTAGCACTTTAGCAAGCCCCACAGAAGGAAGAAGCATTCCTTCTTCTTTCAGAAAACATCCCTGTGTTGAGTCTTCGGCAGCTTGGCTGGGGTTCTTAGCTTATCCCTTAAATAATCACTGTGACAAATGCTTTTGAAGATTGGGGCTAGGGTGGAGGAGTTGGAGGTGAGGAATCAAACCCAACCAAAACACATGAAGGAGAGTGGAGGAGAAGTTGCTTCTGAAGGAAAAACAGCTTCATGTTGCCAGATGGAAAATGGATGCTGAGAAGTTAAAAAAAAATGGCAGATGTTCACTACACTTGGACATTAGCAAAGAAAATCACTGTGCAGAAAAAAAATCCACCTTAAAATTTATGTGTATTAACTTAGAAGGAAACCCAGGAATGGATGGTGTCCTGGAAGCCAAGGGAAGAAATTTTTTCAAGGTGGAGAGAGCTCCTGATACTTCAAAAGCCCCTGATAATTGAATAAGGATATTACTTGGAAACATTTTTTATGATAAGAAAACACTTATTTTCCGTATTTTAAACAAAACTAGAGCAATGAAGTTCAAGTTGGGAATACAGATTTTTCTGATGTAAAATCATCTGGTGCTGAGAATTTTTTGTCTCTAAAAATCAGAGCCTCTAGAAGAGAAGACCCAAAGCAAAACCATCATGGACCTAAATCAGCAAGGGCTGGGAGTTCTCACTCTGTTGTCCAGGCTGGAGTGCAGTGGTGTGATCATAGCTCACTGCAACCTCAAACTCCTGGGCTCATGTGATCCTCCTGCCTCAGCCTCCCAAGGAGCTGGGACTATAGGCACACACCACCAAGCCTGGCTATTTTTTTTTTCTATTTTTAGTTGCCCAGCTAATTTTTTCTATTTTTCATAGAGACAGAGTCTCGCTCTTGCTCAGGCTGCTCTCGAACTCCTGAGCTCAAGCGGTCCTCCTGCCTTGGCCTCCCAGAGTGCTAGGATTACAGGCCTGAGCCACCAGGCCCGGCCAAAATTTTGAAATAGAAAAATTCTGTTATTATATTTCTAATGTTCTTGCACCTTTTCTACCTCCATAACTTCCTTACCTTTTTCAAATTTTTAAATGTGTTTTATAAAGATCTCATCCTTCAGTGGAAATCGTTTTCCAGATTTAACATATTTTGATATATGGTAAGTATGTGGACTGTGTCATGAAATATTTTGTGTGGCACAATTCTCAGGTATAAATGGAGTTCTGGGAGGATAAATGAGAAAATTTAGAACTAGATGAAGTAATTGCAAAGGAGTTTCTAGACATTCTGTTTGTACCCTACTGTGAATTTGAAGTTTTCATAAGGTAAGTTCATTGATTTTATTTAAGAAAAAAAATCAGTAAAGAAATTACCAATTTCAAAAAAAATATGAATGGATATCGATTGATTTCTTGGCTTCTAGATCCATCTCTGCAGAGGGCTGCTCTTCTGGCTGTCACTCTCCTTAGGCCTCTGGTGCCAGGAGCATCTTTCAGACAATAGATAATAGATGGGGGAATTCCCTGACCTTCAACGCTATGCAGGGTGCAGGCCCTCAACTAACTATATCCTTTTTTTCACTAAAAAGAGGAAATTCATCCTCCCTGCTTCTACTCCCTTCCTCCAACATCAGAATCCTTTTTTTTTTTTTTTGTAATAGAGATGAGATTTTGCTATGTTGCCCAGGCTGCACTCAAACTCTTGGGCTGACGTGATCCTCTCACCTCAGGCTCCAGGGCACAGGCACGTGTCACTGCACCCAGCTTCATAATCCTCTTTCTACAGAGCCTTGACTCTACCCAAAGGGAGATAAAATTTTGCACCATTCCTCAGCTGTTCATTTTCCAGTTGTCTCAAACTCTTCAGTCTGTAATAGTTTGGGGGTTTTCACTTTGTGTGACCAAGGGTCTATGGAAATGTTTTCTTCCAAAGCAAAAGAGTGGTCTCAAGCCTCCACTGAGAACTGCCTTTGCTTCCACATAAGGAGCAGACTGCTTATGTCAGTGTTTAGATTGCTCTGCATGTAACAGAAAAAAGCCAGTGTATAGCTTAAACAAGATAGGAGCTTCTTTCTCTCCCTCTCAGAAAAAGAAGTCTAGAAATAAGCACTCCAGAGCTGGTTTGGTGGCTCCAAGGTTATCAGGGTCCAGGGACTCTTGTATTTTGCTTCTCTGACCAGATGACCACTTGCTGGCCGCAGGACGGAGCCAAGAGGAAGGGGTGAGGAAGGGCTGCTGCTTTCTTTTAAAGACTTCCCAGGGGTCCTAAACTACCCTTATGCTTACATCTCCTTGGACAGATGTAGTTGCCTTATCTAGTCACACACAGCTGCCAGAGAGACCAGGACATGGAGGCTTTTAAATGAGCCCTTTAACTGGGAGGAAGGAGGAGAGTGGATGCAGGAGGAGGCAGCTCCCAGTAGTGGTATCTGTCACTTTGTTGATGACTTCCAGCCACCAAGGGGTCTGCAACACTGACTGCCCTGGACCCCACTGTGCTGCTTTAATGCCTGGAGTTCACGATGCCTCTCTATTGCCCTCTGTGCTGCTCCCAGGCCTGAGCTGGTATTTTGCTAGTCTATCTGTGGTCCTAAGATTTAGTCAGTATAATTTTAGGTTTATATCAGGGAATATATTCAGGTAGTGGAGAGATCTGAAAAATAGGTTTTGGTAATTTTAAGCAGTTGCTAATAGTTCCTAAGTGAAGCTAGGAGGAAGACATGTAGAAGTCGTGAAACAATCTTCATTTGGGGTATATCATAAATATTTGACACCCAGACAGAAAATATTGGTTATAAAAGGGCAACATGAAGGACCTTTGTGGTGATGAAAATGTTTTCTGTCTTACTGTATTGATTTCAATATCCTGGTTGTGATTTTGTACTTTAGTTTTGCAAGATGTTACCATTGTGGGAAACTGGGTAAAGGATACACCCAGATCTCTCTTCTTACAACTGGTTATGAATCTACAATTTTCTCAAAATACAAAGTTTAATTTTTATAAAAAGTCAACAGCATTTTATTACATGTAAATTATATCTCAAAAAGTTTTTTTTTTTGGCCAGGCAGGCATGGTGGCACATGCCTGTAGTCTCAGCTCCTCGGAAGTCTGAGGCAAGAGGACTGCTTGAGCCCAGGAGTTTGAGGTTGCTGTGAGCTATGATGATGCCACTGCACTCTAGCCTGGGAGACAGAGTGAGACTCTGTCTCAAAACAAACAAACAAGCAACTAAAAAGTTTTTTTTTTTTTTTTTTGAGACAGAGTCTCACTTTGTTGCCCAGGC
>CM052439.1:104928891-104965758 GCA_028533085.1 Varecia variegata | reverse complement strand
GGGGGGGGGCAGGGAGGATGGGAGTGGGCAGCAAAGTAGCTTGGGAGATGCTTGACCATTAGCCATATCTGAAACTCTTAATGGGGCAGCTTGGTTTAGCACTGTATGAGAGTTTGGGGACTTCCTGGTCCCTAAAAGCCAAAAAGTTGTATAGGTGCCTGGTAATCTGCTTGTTTCTGTACCATTGGCCCATGGACATAAGCACCACTTGGCCTTGCACCATTGTTTCACTGCTATCACTTAGAGTACTCTAAAAATCAGACTTGAGCTCTAAGTGGGACAACTAAGAAAATCACTAAGGTGTCCCCCAGAGAAAAGACATTCCGTCAGAACAGATATTAATAAAATGCATGCCCAGCAAAATAGAACTACTGAAGGGGCTCACCCTTACCTTTACCATCCACACACTATACTGGCTGGTCTTGCAACTGCTAGCACTCACATTTCTTTGCCTGAGGGCTTTTTTCGGGCTACCAGAGCTCACCTACCACTCATGTGGCAGGCTGGGGTACAGGCCCTAGGAGCAGCCCTCAACCAATGACTAATGATGGAACTTGGTATATAAATCCCCATCTCCCTCACTGCTTGAGTGGGATAACTCTGAGGGTTGGGTTTTACACTGGCCTCTAAAGTTCTCCAGTGAGATTAGGCTCCAGTTAACCACAATGCTAACTTCCTTGATAATAAACCCTTTATTGGCTTTCTTCCCTTCCTGATTCACTTCCCAGCTCTGCTACAAGGATCACCAGGTGATCCCAGGATCACCTTTCTCATAGACTATTTGCACTCAAATCCTTGTCTCTGGGCCTGCTTCTTAGGAAACCTAAACTAAGACTTGTACTGTGCCAGAGAGTATTGAATAAAGCAAATGAAATACTCCAGCCTGTGCTTTCCCACTTGACTTCCAGAATACTTCAAGCTGTGCCTAGAAGCATTTTTCTCTTTAGGAAATTTGATCAGCAAGAAAGAATAACCTACAGAGACTGATGCCATGTGTTTCCAACCAACAACTCAGCCAGATCATCCTACAGTGAAGCTCTCAGGAAACAAGTCCCACTCACAATCTTAGAGCTCCCAATTAGTTTTCATAGCAGTTGACTCCAGGTTTTTAAGGCCTTATTGTTAAGTGTGAGTGAACTGTCAAGGACCACAGAAAACTTCTAATATGATAGATGGAGACATTTAATAGCAAAAAGCAGCTGAGAGGAATAACAGACTATTCAGGGAGAAGAAAATTTCAAAATCTATTATTAATACCCTCAGAGAGATAAAATATGGTATCTATGAAGCAAGAACATTACACCATAAGAAGAAGGACATTTGAAGAACAAAAAAGAACCCCAGAAATGTAAAGGCTCTGTAGATAGCTAGAAGATAAATTTGAGGAATTCTCCAAGAAAGAACAAAAAGACCAAGATGGAAAACAGGGACGTAAAACAGATGGTGACAGGCCTCTTACATCATGCCAAGGGAGTTTGGGCTTGATCATACATCAGAAGCCAATGTAGGGGACTATCAGAAGCTGCAAAGATAGTAACCTGTCCATATCTGAATAAAACAAAATTTAGGCAGTTACATAGGCCGAGAATGGAGGGAGAGGCACTGGTTAGGCAGTTCTTGCAGTGGTGTGGAGAAATAATGCAGACCTGAAATAAAGACAGTGGCATTTAGACAGAAATTAAGAGAAAAGACAGATTATTAAATGGTAGAACAGACTAAACTCGTGACTGAGCAGGGGTGTGTGCGCACTTGCTTCTGGGTATGATGTAAGAGGAAGCAGAACAGATGAATCCAGTTTCTCCAAGGATCCTGAATGGATTAGACTCCATTAAGCAAGATGAGGAATGAATGAGGACCAGCACGTGGGAGTTGGTGTCTGTTGGGCGTGGAATGCAGATCACGAGTTCAGGTTCAATTAATACTTTGAGACTTCATAGGTGCCAGCTAGAGGTATAAAGTCTTAGTCTTCATATTTGCAACTAAGTGCCTGAAGAGGGACAGAGGTGAGCCACTTGGAAAATGGATACCCTCTTCAGGGATCTGTAGTGAAAGGCACAGCCCTGGGCCTAGAGGTGGTGAGGGCAGCGAGGGTATTTGGTGACAGGAATCATGGATATGCGCTTGGGTCCTCAGGGTCTGCCCCTCGGAGGACCTGTAGCTACTCGGTCACCCAGCGGTCGTTCAGACCACGCCAAAGTCCCGGATGTTGGGCTCGGGGCCGATAGGGAAGACCGAAGACCTCCAAACCTAGGAGCGCAAAGGAGACATGATACGCATGCGTGTGTCCACACCAGGGCTCAATCGCGGCGGCGGGAAGTTGGTTGACTGAGCAGCTTGAAGACGGATTGGAGACGGCGGACCAATAAACAAACGTCTCATTGGCTTAGCGAGCGCAAACTCCCAATTCTTCAGCTTCCCATTGGGTCTTTCAAGTAGAGCAGGGGCGTGACTCCTGGGGCTCCGCCCCACGCCTTGGCCCAGTCTCGGGGTCCAGGGCTGAGAGAGCAGGACGGAAGTGAGCGGGTCCCGCCCCTTCCCCTGCTGCTCTTGGTTAGAGTCGCCGCCGCTGCCGCCTCCGCTGCGCGCTCTCCGGCGAGCCGGAGTCTCCGTGCTGTGCCCTCGGTCCCCGGCCACGCGGAGCCGGGATGCACTGCTCCTGCTGTGGGTTCTCATCATGGAGACCAAACGGGTGGAGATTCCCGGCAGCGTCCTGGACGATCTCTGCAGGTACCGCGCTGCCCCGACCCCCTTTCGCCGCCTCCTGGTGTCTCTCAGATTCGCCGACCCCCCACTAGGCCTCCGGATCTCCTCCCCCGCGCACATCCGAGTCCTCGCTTCCCACCGTCGACCCTTCTCTCCGACGCCACCTACCCTGTTTTTCACGGCCCCCAATATTTCCCCGCGGAGCGCCCGGAATTTCCTCATTTTTTTTAGTTCTCCAACTATTTTGTTTTCCCACGGGCGAAGCAGCTTCGCCAGAGCCGGGGTCTTCTGCGTTTTGCCGCCGCCACCCCCTCCCATTGTTTTTCCTGCTCCCGTGACTTTCACACACCGTTTACCCTCTGTCTCATCCCCGATTTTGAAGGAAGACCCTAGTGTATTAATTTAAGTCTTGGGATCCCAGGTGCCCGGACCTACGCAAGAAGCAGTTTTCAAACTTACCCTATCCCCTGAGTATTCTTACGTGTTCGTGGCATTCTCTGTAAATTACTGTAAAGAGTTAATTACTCTTTATTTTTTTTCCTGGACTTTATCTTTGGGGCGGGGGGAAGTCTGGAGTTGCTTTTCTTTTCTTTCTTTCTTTCTTTCTTTCCTTTTTTTCTTAGAGCTGCTTTTCTTTTTCATCTCCTGCATTAAAGGAAATTCTCAACCGCGGGGTTTTAACTCGTGGTATACTTTCATAAGAGAAATGTTCTGTATTCTTCCCTCCTGTTAGCTCTGATTTGAGATAGCTAAACGCATGTTAAATGTACTTAAAATATTTATTTTCCGGCGGTGAAATTTGTGGTGCAGCGATACCTTGTGTTGTCGCCAAGTGTATGTGGGCCGTGAAATAATTTAGATTACAAGTGAGTAAAAGCTCTGACAGATAACACCTTTTCACTTAAAATTACTGTGTTTATGTTTAAAAGTCATGCTTTTAGTAGTTGTGTTGCGTTCACGCTATTGTTTTAATGGGAGGGAAAAAACTAATTTTTGTGGAGTTTCTACTATGTGCCAGGCAGTGGGTTCTCCATTTACCTACATCTCTTTATTTAATTCTCGAAACAGCCCTATTTGGTAGGTGCAGTTACAGTGTTTCCATTTTCATCTGAGCAAACATATTCAGACACTTTGTAATTTACACAAGGTCACGTTCATCTAATTCACAAAATCAAGACTTTAAACCCAGGCCGTTTTCTTTACAGTCAGTGCCTGTGCTTTTCTTCCTACCCCAGGAGGATCTAATAAGACTACCATTTTAAACCTCACAAAAGAAAAGTACATGTAGAGAAGTAAATAGATTTTGTAACTAGTAAGGATTAATGTCATTGTACTTGTTTGGTGATGGTAGAATTTTAATTTTTGAAATACCATAGATTCAAATGAACCACTTAACAGTTAAAAGGCACTTACTTTCTTTGTTTTTCTAGAGACAGGGTCTCACTCTGTTGCAGTGGCTAGAGTGCAGTGGCCTCATCATAGCTCACTGCAACCTCAAACTCCTGGGCTCAAGCTATTGTCCTGCAGTAGCTGGGACTACAGGTGTGCACCACCACAAGTGGCTAATTTTTTCTATTTTTAGTAGAAACGGGGGTCTTGCTCTTGTTCAGGCTGGTTTTGAAAAGGCACTTATTTTCTGTGGTCCCAAATTTGGTAGGAAGAAAAGAGTTAATATATATGTGTCTATGTGGATAAATGACTAAAAGAATATGAACCAAAAGTGGGGTTATGGGATTGTGATCTTTATTTTCTTCATGTTTCCAAGATTTTATAGATGTGCATTTTACAGGTTAGAAAAAAATTGAAGATGAGTATTTGGAAAGGTGAGCAATAATTATGTATGGGTTAATAAGGGTAAGAGTTGATTTGGAAAAAGATGAGGTTATCTGACACATTTTACAGGCATCTGAACTAGTCTTCTAGTATTGGGGTTAATTTGTATATTATCTAGGATTATGTCTTTAAAGAAATGCTATCAGCCATTATGATTTTATGTGTGGAACCTGTTTATTCCCAAAATAATTGTTGTGTTTTGTAAATAATATGTTAAACATCTGTTAAGTGTTAAGTGAAGATACTTGGTTTTCCAGTGAATTTCTTTAAGCTACTATATGAAACTTTTGGAATAGAGTAACTCCCCCCCCCCTTTTTTTTTTTTTTTTTTGCAATTACCTTGTTTGGCTATGTAAACAAGGATGTGGTATATTTAAAATTAGGGCTAGCTACAATCATGAAACCAAATAGCCATTTCTTAAAACTTTAGGTTTTAAAAGTAATGCCATTTTCAAGTTAATATTCATAATATCTGTTGACTAAAGAATTTTTAATGTTAGTAATTCAAACTTTTGAGGATTTAAAAACTTATTTTATGCTTAAAGTTTAATTTCTATAAAAATAAATTTTAAGTTGAAAGAGGTTAATTTTCCTGGACTTCTTTGCTCTCCTGTACCTCTTGATTTATGAATTCAGACTTTTGTTTTTGCTCCCTTCGTTACCCCCTCTCTTTCTATTGCTTATTGTTAGTATGTGTAGGAGAATTTTTGTGTGTTTTTGATAAATTACATATTTCTGCTAATCTTGCCTACTTCAGTCATTGCCATATAGTAATACATTTTGGAGAAATGTAAAACTTGAAGTTGATTTTCGTGTGAAAAATTGGAGCAGGAGACTTGAATTTTCAAAATGTGACTTTGTAGCCATTAGACTGTTTGTAACCTAAGATGTGGAATGTTGTTTCTCATATGCCTTAACATTTTTTTTTTTTTTTTTTTTGAGACAGAGTCTCGCTTTGTTGCCCGGGCTAGAGTGAGTGCCGTGGCGTTAGCCTAGCTCACAGCAACCTCAAACTCCTGGGCTTAAGTGATCCTACTGCCTCAGCCTCCCGAGTAGCTGGGACTACAGGCATGCGCCACCATGCCCGGCTAATTTTTTGTATATATATATATTTTTTAGTTGGCCAGATAATTTCTTTCTATTTTTAGTAGAGACGGGGTCTCACTCTTGCTCAGGCTGGTCTTGAACTCCTGACCTCGAGCCATTCACCTGTCTCGGCCTCCCAGAGTGCTAGGATTACAGGTGTGAGCCACTGCGCCTGGCCTCATATGCCTTAATATGCTACATTTCATTTACTGGAATACTGGGCAGCCATTAGAAATTCTAAAGCAATTACCAAAGAGTAAACTGAGGGAAAATATTTGTGTGTTGAAAAGATATATACAATATACTGAGTGTAATACTTATTCAGTCACTTGATGCCTTTTGTTAAAACAAATTTAAATGGGTTGTGTGTAGGTGCAGACATAGAAAAAGTCAAAGTATATACCTCAAACTGGTAACACTGGTTACTTTCTGAGTGGAGTGAAATTATAGGAGAGGAAGGGAAAATTCTTGTCTTAAAATGTTCTAGTGCACAAAAATTATTTTATGATTTTAAAATGTATGTATAACAAAAGTAAATCAGCATTTTATGGCGATGTTTGCCTTTGGTATGCCATGATTTTAGACACTAACAATCCAAGGCTTCTCACAGTGGTTCATGCCTGTTGTAATCCTAGCACTCTGGGAGGCCGAAGTGGGAGGATCGCTTGGGGTCAGGAGTTCAAGACCAGCCTGAGTGTAAGAGCAAGACAGATCGAGACCAACTTGAGTAAGAACAAGACCCCATCTCTACAAAAAATTAAAAAATTACTGGGTCTCAGTGGCATGCACCTGTAGTCACAGCTACTTGGGAGGCTGAGGCAGGAGGATCACTTGAGCCCAGGAGTGTGGGGTTGCAGTGAGCTGTGATCACTCCAGTGCATTCTATCTGGGCAACAGAAAGAGACCCTGTCTCAAAAAAAAAAAAAAAAAAGGAAAAAAAATCTAATACATACTAAGTGAGGAAGGGCCAGATTAAAAAAAAAATCCAATACAGAGTTTTTTAATACTATTTAAACTAGCTTATTAAAGAATTGAAACGCATGTTTTTAAAGCAAAAACTGAAAACTGCAGTTTGGTAGGTTGTTTCTCATTCAAAGAAATGGTTGGAATTTTTTAAAAAGTGTCTTTTAAGAATTAGATAATAAGGCCATGCTAGTGTTAAAAGGAGAAACATATTTTCTGGCAGTTAACGTTGCTGCCATTTTGGTTATAGCATAGGTTAATAAAATAATTTGTGCTCATCTTCAGCTAGCCCTTTTAGTGTTGGAGTCTACTGAAACATTTCTATACTAATTGTAATCCTTGTGCTAATGTTCTGTCTATAGGAACATTAAAAAGATAACATTTTGTGTGATGAAGTTTTTCCTGTAACAAATTGTTGTGCAAAGCATTTCATTTCAGTGATTACTATTAATATATACATATATACACATGCACTTTTAAGTCTTTAGAACAGATCAGAAGCATTCACAGATTTGAAAGCATTAAATATGTTTAATTTTCATGTATCAAATTTCCTTTTTTAATAAACTTAAAGAAGTCCACTTTTAACTATTAAAAAGATACCATGTGTATGGTTTTAAAAAAATCATAGTACAGACAGATGTATAAATGAAAAGCAACAGTCTCTTGCCCCCTCCCCTTTCTGTTCCTGTTCTGCTTTCCAGAGGCATTGACTTTTATTTGTTTTGTGGTGGTCTTCTGGTGGGTACTTCAATATTTTTAAATATACTTGTACTAATTTCTTATTTTATCACCTTTCGGTATTAAATTGGGAATATAGTTTACCTTTGGTAGGTATTAGGTGAGGGTTTAGTTTACCATACCCACTTTTTCCCTTCATCCTACTTCCATTATATTTATATCATTATTTTAAATCATTTCATTGTTTACCTTTATAACTTTAATATACTTAAAGTTATATTTCTCTTTTATGAATTTGTAGACAGTATTTCTTGAGTCTCTGTTTGATAAGATGAGGTAATTAGTGCCCCATCTTCCATTTCTTTCTTACCCATTCCTTCAGCATGTATCCAGATGAACTTTAAAAAAAATTAAGATTGATAATATTTGTATTCCATTTTATAACCTTATGAAGTCTGTTATGCTTTCTACTATTTGTTGATTGTAAAAGCAGAACAATAATAATACCATTTGTTATACAGTATAACTAGGTGCCTATTTTTCACAGCAGAGGCAAGTCTACACTGGTTAGGATTTTGTTTCTTTTCCACAGGGTCATAGTCATCATCCCTTTGTAAATGTCTTGAAGAATGTCTGAATGAATTTTCCTTTCTTACATTCTACAAATTGGTCAAAACACTGCTACCTTTTAGTTTTTTCTTTGGGGAAAGAAGCATATGCTTTTGTCACTATTCCCAGCTATTTTTGAAATCTTTTTTTTTTTTTTTGAATTGGCTTTTTATTCTAACTTTGGTATTTTTTGCTTCACATTTGGACTATGATCCTTTTGTACATCTACCCCTCCCCTCAACCTGCTCAAATTTTCTAGCTGCCTTTTTTTTTCCTCCTCTGCTTCTTTATTTTATCCTCAGTCATACTGTCTGTTCTATAGAATTCTTTTTTCCTGTTAGACTGCCCTCTTGGAGACCTCCATCCTCCTAGTCCAGTGTAGACTGGTTATTCGCTAGACTTGCCAAACAACTGGCCTACTCAAATTCACTTTCCCAGCTCACCTAGGTTGTACTTTTTCTTTCTTGGTTTTCATTCTTGTTTTGATGGTGCACATTTTAAGGTAATTTGTTTTGAGGGAGTCATTAGGAGGTAAACTTTCTGAGTTTATCTCAGAAAGTCATTTATATGACTTAAAATGTCTATTTCTCTTTTTACACTTATCTTCCCGGGTGTGGTCCAGGGTCCACACTTTGAGTAGCAAGGTTCTAGGAGATACCGTTAACACTTATTTTCCACAGCTTTTGTTGAATTTATTATAGTAATGATAGTTTTATTTTCTAAGGACTCTTATTCAGTGTGCATTAAAAAACAAAACAGTTCCTCTGAAAAAGGACTAGTTTCTCTTAAATGTCTTTGAGGACGATAATTAGTTCCACCTTTCAACCCTCACCCCTGTTTTCTTCCTTTTGGTTCCTGAATTATGTTCTCTTCAGGGTCAATTTTTAGTTTATTTAGTTTTTTCTTTGTTATGTTCCAGATTTTCCTTAGATGTGGGGTGATTTTGGTTGCCTTCTCATATTTAAGATGAGACAGTAGGAGGCTTTTTTTTCCTTTTTTTTTTTTTTTTTTAAGAAACAGGATCTTTCTCTGTCACCCAGCCACTGTGCCCCAGCTGCAGCTTATTTATGAATAGGCTTCTCCTTTACATGAGTAGATAGGAGGCTGGCTCTTATACTTGGGGGCTTTTCAAAAATCAGCTGCTTGGGAGGCTGAGCTGGAAGGATTGAGCCCAGGATTTTGAGGCAACATATGTTGCCTGGGGAACATAATGAGAACCTGTCTCTCTTAAAAAAACAAACATAAACAGATAAATAAATCAGCGTGTGGGAGCTTTCCTCTGGGATGCCAGTACACAAACTTATCTACTAAAATTACAGAAGAGCCCTCAGGTGGTGTTCCCCCTTTCCCCACTCTTGTAAGAGAAACTCCTTTATTACTGTCAAAGGAGTAAAAGAGAAGACAACATTCTTCTATTATTACATAAACAGACCTTGCTATTTCCCTTGTTTTTAGCCTTATTTCTTATTCCCATCCTCTGGCTTAACCTTTCTTTACTTGGGGCTTTCTGGGTTGGGATGGGGTGAGATTGACTTTTTCCTTGTCCTGGGCATTTTCTTATCACATTGTAGGTTGTGGCTGGTTTCCTCTAGAAATTTGTTGAAATGAGAATTTCTAGCTAAAGATGGTAGATTGGATACAAACATCTACTAAGAAATTTTTTTTTTTAAATAAAAATTTTATGTGAGTAATCCTGCAAGGAAGGGAAGAATGGGTGAAGAGATAAGCAACAAAATTTGGAATTATAAAGCATGGTATGTGACTGTGGGGTTATAGGGGAAAAAACCCAAACTATTTCTCCTACTATACTCTCTTAACACAGAACACTTCTGTGACCAAATGTAGGGGTGGTTTTCCCCACACACCAAGCAAACAGTGAATTCTGCAGTGGACACCAACCAGTTGGGTGTCTTCCAATTTAATACTGACATTGTCTACCTGGAGGTAGCATCAGATCCCACAGTTTGAGAACTCAGTCTGAGGAGACTTCTCCCTACCTCAGACACAAGCCAGTCAAAAGTCTGGAATTTCTGATCTACCAATTTCAAGTTTCCCAGACCTTCTCCTTGGGCTTGATTAAAGCTGCTGGAGTGGCTCATAGAACTCAGGAAACACTTGCTTTTACTAGTTTATTATAAAGGTTATTATAGAGGATACAGATGAAGAGATGTGTAGGGTCAGGTTGTGTGGGAAGGGTTGTATACTATCCTCTAGGAACCTCCACCTGTTCAGCTATCCGGAAGTCTGCCCGTACCCCAACCCTGCCCTTTGGGTTTTTATGGAAGCTTCATTACTTAGGCATGACTTATTACATCATTGACTATTGCTGATCCACTCTACCTTTAATCCCTCTCCGCTCCCAGGAGATTGGGGGCTGGGACTGAAAGTTCTAATCCCTGATTGGTTCCCATATCAACCAGCCCCCCCATCCTGTGGCCATCCTGAAGTCTTCAGCCAACAGTCAACTTATTGGCATACAAAGATACTTAACACTTTAGTGATCCCTAGGGTTTTAGGAGTTGTACACCAGGAAATGGGGGCCAAGACCAAATATGTATTTCACAATATCTCAGTGACTTAGCAGACCTTAAAGACACGAATGAGAAACTTCTGTGGTAGTGTCAATCTAGTCCAGAATGAGAGAATAATAAAACATGAGAGAAGTGAATTTATATATCCTATATGCTGAAAATTCACAGTCGTCTTCTCCTGCTCAGCTCCCAGAATCTGGCAGCCTGGTCTTTACCATCCAGGTAGGAGATTGGAAGATTCTTTTCTAGGTAATCTGACTGGCCCAAGAGAGAAAGACTTAAAGATATTGACATTGGAGATTCCCCCAGTTCAATGGCTTAGCTTGATCACTTTAAATTATGCCTCATAGTTTGATAGCCCTCCCAAATAGCTTTGTGATCTTTCGCACTTAAATATGGACATCTGAAATAGGCTTCTTAACATGAAAGGCAGAGCTTAAAACTAGCCAAAGCTACTGGGAAGAATCAGACTATGTAGGTAGAAAAAAACTTAAAAACAAAACTATGTCATCTTCTTAGAGGTAGATTTTTACCCTATGAAATGAGAACAAGATACTCTATAAAAGCATACTTTAGATAACTAAAAAGAGCTTTTGGAAATTAAAATTGGAGAGCAGAAACAAAAACCTGAATACGTGGCTTGCAAGATAAAGTTAAGGAAGTTTCCCAGAAAGTAGAGAGGGAAAAATCAGAGGTAGGAAATGTAGAAAAGTTAAAAATTTTAAGAGAATTGGTCTACGAGGTCTTTCAGCATTGAAGTATGTGAGTCTCCAAATAAATATGGTCTATTGAATGGCAGCGCAGTGGATAAAAAATAGACACTGGAAAATTTCATAACACTGGGAACAGGAGGAAGATCTTAGAAGCATCGAGACTGAAAAAAAGGTCATGTACAAAAGACTGAGAGTCTGAATGGCTTCAGTCTTCTCAGTATCAAAATTGGAAGCTGGAATGAGAGAGCACTGTATTCAACATTCTAAAAGAAAATGATCCCAAGAATATTTTACCCAGATTATCAAGTGTGAGAATAAAGATACCATATATACATTGTCTCAGTATTTACCTCCCCTGCATCCTTTCTCCAGAAGGTATGTGAGGATGTACTTCATGAAAACAAGGAAGTGAGTTAGGAGAAAGACAGATAACAAGCAACATGAACTCTTATGTAGGATAAAGGTATAGGGAACCATAGAATGCTAGTGGAAGGACAGCATAGGATGATGGATATGTACCAGGTGTAGAGGACAACTGATCCAGATTGGAAGAGATCAGAAGACTAAAACACATTTTCAAGATGAAACTGATGCATCTGAATTGTGAAAAGAAAATCCCAAATGGAGATGGTTTACATCAGAGGTATCTAAAAATGAGCCAGGAATGCATGAGGAGTTGGATCCCAGTCACATACACATCCAGATGGAATTTCTTCTGCTGAACTGGGCCAAAGCATAAAACCAGCTGCATTTGATTTGAACTGTTTACACTGGTCCTGTTCACCAACCTCCTGGAGAGACAGCTATACCAAACTATATTGATCATGGACTAGAGACAGCCTAAGCTGATAACCATCAGCTAGTGACAGCCATCGTCAATCATGGACTGTGCTAAAAACCTTATAGATGTGTAAACTTATGGTAGCCCTTATAAGCCCCTGCCTAACCTTGCCTGGGTAGAACACGATTTAGCTGCTTGTTAAATTTGTGTCTCCCTAATTACAATTCCTAAGATCCCGATGAAAACACCTTTTCTTTTATTTGGCACTCTGTAGTGTTGGTTTTATTTATTAGTTGACAGAATTAACATCTTGAGAAAAAAAATTAGGAAACTAGTGGAAGGTTGAATTAGTGACAAGTATAGAGACAATGAAGCAAAGGCAATGATAAGTATTAATTATGGAGAAAACAAAGGATCGTGCAGGAAATGAAAAATAATCAGTTTACCACATGCCTTAGTTGTGAATTGCATTTATGGAGTCGTAATAATGTAAAGGTTGAATGCTCATGTTCATCTAACCCAGTAATTATCAACTGGGAGTAATTTTGCTCCACTCAGGGAACATTTGGCAGTATCTGGAGATATTTTTTGGTTGTCACGACTTGGCAGGTAGTGCTGTTGACATCTAACAGGTAGAGGCTGGGGATGATGCTGAACATCCTATAATGCTCAGGACAGCCCCTCTTAATGTGAAATTATCTGCTTGAAAATGAGTTGAGAAACTAACCAAAACTATGACATCATTTTGTTGGGAGAATGGAAAGATGAGAAGAGTATGTGGGAGCAGAGCTAATTCCTCATCTTCCATGGTGGAAGTCAATAGAAAATGTCCGAAACTGAGAAAATAAATAGCATACCATTTTTTTTTTTTTTGAGACATGGAGATTAGTTAAATAAAACCAGATGAAAGGGGACTCGTTTTTGCAGTGCTTTTTGTCCTGTGTGCACTATGCAGTGGCCAGTCTGGGACTTGGGCAGTGGTCTGTTATTGTAGTTCAGTTCAAAGACTATAAAATGCTGTTTATAGTCTTATCAGAGCATGTGCAGCTCAGAGTTGAGCCCCAGGGTTCACAAATGATTTTATGGGGCCATTTTCCTGAGCTGTTCTCTCTGCTGTCTCCCTGGTACTTCTTGGTTCCCAGGGCTCTCCTCTTTGGTCCTATGGCAAGAAAACCACTCTATCACACCCATCATGTGACTGTGCCTATGCCTGGGACCAAGCAGCTGGAGGACAGACAGAAAAAAAACGAGCAATGGAAGTTGGCCTTACTCTTCTGGGACTACACAGCTCTTGAGCTTGGAGAAGAACATTTCTGTTCTCCAGAGTTTTAGACTCTGTGGATCCCCATTGCTACCACCTCCGTTACCACGATGGGATTGCTTGGGGGCTGAGGTGTGACAGAATGATAAAAGAAAAGGGAAATTTCCCCCATCGTCTCCCAAGCATTAGAAGATCTGATTAGACTCCTCTCTTGATCCTTAAAACAGAACTAGAGGGCTTCTGGAGCTCTCTGTCCCTGCTGATGCCCACTTCGAACCCCCAGTCCAGGCCGAGTGGTAAATCCACTCTGAATACTGGTTTTCTCTAATCTTCCTGCTGCCATTTACTTTTCAGAGTTCTCAGATACCTGGTCCATGCATTCTATCTGAGTTTTATGGCTGTATTTTGTGGGAGGAACAGAGTAGTGTGTGCTTACTCTATCTTACCCAGAAGACGACTCTGTGTAAGCATTTAAAAGATAAATTATAACTATCAATATGTGTTAGACAATTTGCTAGACTATGGGAATAAAAATATGCAAGGATACAGTATGTTATCTCAGTGAACTTATTTGGAAGGGTTTGTGGACAATAATAGTAAAAATCAGATAATTGCTGTAATGGAGTCAAAGAGTATATAAGTCTGTTCAGAGGAGTCTGGTGTGCCTACATAGAAGAGGTAGTATTTGTAAGTCTCAAAGGATGAATTAGGAGTTTGCTAGAGGAACAAGAGAAGGGGAGTGTAGATATAGTATGTGGTTGACAATTTATTTCCAAGAATTAGGCATCTCTGGGTATGTAGGACCTTAGAGTGATAAAAGAGATTGTACAGGTTGGCAGGGACCAGGTCCCGAATGACATGGAAGAGTTTAGGTTTCATATCTTACATAATGCCATCAGGGTTGCATGTTATACATTTTGTTTTTAGTGTGTGTGCAGTTTAAGCTCCTTTCCCCTGTAATTTTTCTTTATTTTATTTCTTCTTTTTTTTTTTTTTTAGAGACAGGATCTTACTCTGTTGCCCAGGCTGATCTCAAACTCCTGTCCTCAAGTGATCCTCCTACCTCAGCCCCCCAAAGTGTTGGGATTACAGGAGTGAGCCACCATACCTGGCTCCCCATACTTTTTCTATATTGAAATGTAGATTATTATGTGTATATTGTCCTGTCATTTACTTATTCTCTGTTGGAATGTTACATGATGATTATAATGTATAAGTATTGTTTTGAGATTTGATTTGAAACTTGGAAACAGCCAAGAATTACTTAGCCTCATAGCTAGTGAATGTGATTAAACGGGGTGATACAATTTTTAATTTTAAAAAATGACTCTTAAAAACCAGTGGATTTATTTTACTTAGTTGACTCTGTCTCTAATGGTTGCTAGAAAAAAGGATTACCAAAAATGCTTACCAGTGGAGGAAGTAATTGGTAGCTACTTAATGACTACTATAAATCTCATTCACTTTGATTTTTAAATTTTAACTTGTATGTTTCACAAAAGGGGTTCATTTTCTTAATCATGTATATACACACATAGTGTATATGTTATATATAAAATAAATATGTCGTTCCCTCCTTTCCCCAGTGTACTTGGAAAAGACAGTTTAGGATTTAAAAAATATATTTGAAAGTTTGAAGTGAAATTTGCAGGCTCTTTGGAAGTCTCTTGTATTAATGAAGAACAGAGTATTGATTTCTTTCTTTTTCAGTATTTCTTGGTAAATTTTACATGTGGAGATTAAGCAGTATTGAACATATTTTTTTATTTAATTGTGTGAATATATTTGCCTGTATTCTTAGAAATGTTACCAAGCATGAGGGGAAATCCTAGTAAAGGTTGCTTACTTTTAATTTGTTGTTAGTGAACTCTTATGTTTATCTCTGTACTTGTGAACAGAGAGTACATAGACTCAGAAAAATTCTGTTATGAGTGAGGTCCATGTGGCATCCTCTCATCCTTTTTTTTTTTTTTAAAAAGACTCATCTTCCTTATAGTAATTTCCCCCAAATTTTGATTGCTTCTTTTGTCAGGACTGCTCTTGGTCCCTTTTCTAAGTTGGTGGGTCAGGGGTGAAGCAATTAAATAGGCTAAAATAAATCGTTATAGTTTGTAAATGTAATTTTTGTATGTGTTTTGTTTTTGACAGCCGATTTATTTTGCATATTCCCAGCGAGGAAAGAGACAATGCAATCCGAGTGTGTTTTCAGATTGAACTTGCCCATTGGTTTTACTTGGATTTCTACATGCAGAACACACCAGGATTACCTCAGTGTGGGATAAGAGACTTTGCTAAAGCTGATATCCTTTTCATTACTATAATAACTGTCTTTCATTCTTGTTAGTAAAATATTTAACACAATTTTACTTGTCTTTGAGATTTTTTTAACCTGTTAGATAAAACGTGCTTGATATCTAAAAAGTGTCAAATATAAATAGTAGACAATTTAATAGTGTCTTTATTTTTATACAGAGGACTCCTTGAAATGCACACTGATGATTAGAATTAAATTTTCTTTTTGAAATAGCTAACCTATTTGTAGAACTCATCTGTTTTTTACTTTACTTTTGCTGCTCCATTTAACCAGATGATCTTAATCAGATTACTATCTTTCTGATTTGTTTAGAAATTTCTTAAATGATTGTTGAATATTTACTGTGTTCAAAGTATTTGTTTTTAGTTCTGTGGCAAATACAGAGAAGTCCTTGTTTTCAAAGAAGCCTTTTCTCCCCTATATAGATATTAGAAGCTTGTCATAATTTATTAGTTATAAAAGATTCACATGAATATTTAATATTATGAAAGTAGCTATGTCACAAGGTGAAGAATTGATGAGTTGCTAATGGTCCTAATATTAAATGTTTTTAGAATTTGGAAAAGGGGTGGAAAGATTTTAGGCAAAGCTATATTTTAAAGGGAATATAGGATTTTCTAAGTAGAATTAGGAAATATGTTCTAGGTAAAGAAAAGGGATTGAGCAAAATTGGAGATTTGAAAAGTTAAAAGGATATCTCAGGAAATAATGTATATTGAGCAGAGGGTTCTCATGGGGCCATAATAGGAGACATGATTGAAAAGGTATATGGGGATGGGGATTGTGTAGATTTTCAAATCTTGAACCAAGGTGCTTTGATTTTTATTCTGTAGGTCATTGTTTTTAACTATAAAATGTTTGCTCCAATGGATTTGTCCCCACAAGTTTGGGTACTAGAACTAGAGTTGGAGTAGGGATAGGTGACTTGAAATACCCTCATGCTTAGCTCCCTGTTACTTTCCTTAAGCCCTGTGAAATACGGACCCCTTAGGGCTCTGTAGAAAATGGGTGAAACACTGGTTGTTCTAGGTAACTGTTAACCATAGAAGTTTTTGAGCAAGGATGAAGAATATTACTCTGATCATTTGAAAATGGTATTCGATTTATTTGGCAGGATAGGTCGAACCATGGTTTAGACCATTACATCACTTGAGATATGGAGTAATAAGGTCCTGAGCCATAGTATCAGGACTACAAAGAACCCTGATGGGGGAGACATTTCAAAGGAAGAATGATCAAACCATTGACTGATTAAATGTGGAGAAGTTAGTGAGGAATCAAAGGGGAACAGGAGTATATTGAGTACCATCTTTCTTAAAGCCTTGGTGATAGGTTCTGTGGAGAATTCATGGAACACTTTGGTTTTAAGTAGTTATAATCTAGTTATGGAAACATAATTAAAACAACCAAAGTCCCCTTTTGTTTTGGTCATTTTGTTTTGTGGTTTTTTTTTTTTTTTTTTTTAAGACAAGAGTCTTGCTCTGTTGCTCCGGGTAGGGTACAGTGGCCTCATTATAGCTCACTGCAACCTCAAATTCCTGGGCTCAAGCAATCTTTCTGCCTCAGCCTCTTGAGTAGCTGGGACTGCAGGCTCAAGCAACAACATCTGGCTAATTTTTCTATTTTTAATAGAGACAGGATCTCGCTCTTGCTCAGGCTGGTCTCGAACGCCTGAGCTCAAGTAATCATCCTGCCTCTGCCTCCCAGAGTGCTAGGATTACAGGCGTGAGCCACCGGGCCAGGCCTGTTTTGGTCATTTTGTACAGACTTACAGTTCTACCAGAGTAACTTTACATACTTTGGGGTTCTGGATAAGATTTTGTTTGTGTTGTGTACATGAGTTTTACACTTTCCTTGCTATTAAAAAATAAACATCAGAAACCTTTGTATTAGTTATGTTTCTTTTAATTTAGTTATATGGAGAAGGAACCTTTATTGCTAATGTGGTAGACTTTGTTAAGTAACCGAATGGTTTCTGTGTCAGGCATTATGCAGTGAACAAGGTAGACTCAGTATCTATATGAAAATGAGAGACAGATAGGAAAGGAAATGCAGTATGGTAAGATGTGGTAGGTTGGTACAGGATTCAGTGGGAACAGAGGAGAGGGATGCCTAATTAGAGTTTGGGGGCTGTGAATTTGAATCCCAACTTGAGGCCACTGGAAAATCTTGGGTAAGTTATTTAATTTCTCTTAGATGGGGATCCCAGTTTCCTCCTAAAAAATAAGGTTAATAATAATAATACTACCTAATTCCAAGGGTCAGTTTGAGAATCAGGTTAATTTGTATATGTAAATTGTTTAGAACAGTCCTTGGCACATAGTGAGTGAACAATAAATGTTAACTATTTCTCCTCCAAAAAAAAGATTGGAGGGCCAGATAGAAGCCTTCTTTAGAGAAAGTGATCTGTGTGAGGAAAATTTATGTGAGGAAGTGAAAAGAGTTAAATATGATTATATTTTAGGGTAAGCAGGGAGAAATGAGATGACAAGAGTAATTTAGGGGCTAAAACTTGTAGCGGTCCTGTGGGCTGCATTTGTTTGAAAAAATAATATAGGAGGTTTTTTTTTTGAAAAAAATTAAACTTTATTTTGGGAAAAAACTTCAACTTACAGAGAAGGTGAGAATATTACCACCATCATGCCCTTTATCTGTATTTATCCATTGTTAATGTTTTGCCACGTTTGCTTGATTTCTCCCTACAGGGTGTTTTGAAAGAGCACTCTGGAATAGTGTGGACATTGAATTGGAGGAAGGCAAGACTGGAGATGGGAACCTAGTTAAGATGCGATTTCATTAGTTTACTAGAAAGATAATGAAAATCTATGTTAGAAGTGAAGAGGTCAATTTGGAAGATATTAGGAGGTAAATTGGTGATAACTTGGATATCTGAGGAGAGGTAGAGTCAAGGATGGTACCCAGGTTTCTGGTGTGAGCAGTTGAGTGGATGAGTGTGCTATTCCATTCATAGGAAAAAGAAAAATTTTGTGAGGGGAATGATGAGTTCAGTTACAGACAAGTTGAATTTGTAGTGCCTCTGGGATATTAGAGTGGAGAAGATGGCATACTATAGGTGGATGTTATAGCATACGTTCTGGAGCGACATTCTTTGAATTAGCATCCTCTCTCTGCCATTTACTACTTGTGCGTCCTTGGGTAAATTGTGGGACTTTTCTATGCTTCTGTTTCTCTTGTAAATTGGGCATAGTCTTGTGATTTTTCTTCAGTAAGCACTCAGCAATGTGGATGAATACAGACCAGGGTATCCTGGATTTGCTCCTGGGCTGAAGTTTTGCTAGGGACTTTACTAAACATGTAAAGCAAGACTTTTATTGGGAAATACCTATTAGAATCTTAGCAAGCCCCTATAGAACCATAGGGCTTCATGGAATGATTAATGTTGTAGCCAAGCTTTTATCTTTCCCCTCCTCAAATAAGGCATGAACTAATTATATTGAGATTAACCTCATGCTTGTCTTTTAATTACGATATTGTCATAGACAGTTTGACTTCTTTGAATTCTTTGAGGGCCTATTTTGTTCTTATTGCAACTGTAAAACCTAAACAAAATTTAAATTATAAAATTGTAGAACTCATAAAATTTAAATTAATAAAATGAATTTCATGTGTTTTTGTTTAAACCAAATTTCTCATCACAGTGTGAATATAATGCTGCTTTCTGTGAGGGTGTTTTGAGTTTGACTTACTTGTATTACCAGTTCTTCCACCACTTTTCCCTGCTCCATCTGTTAAGAAACCTTCTTTGCTATGTTATGTTGTGTGTTATTTGACCCTAATGCATCATTTGTGTATTAGGTTTCTTCTGTTTTTAATAACTCAGAGCAATTAAAGTAGCACTAGTACCAATATGGCCTCGAAATTAAGTGGTAGTATTTGATATATGTGGTCATCTAGATAATTGAAAATACGCTCATATTACATGTTTTTAGAGTAACATCAAAATGAAAACACAGCATATACAAGTTTCTATAGAGGACTTGAGAACCCTTGAAAGTATGTCCTCAGTAGGAGAAACACTATCATAAATTATAATTTTCCCTACACTTTTTATAATTTTGGGTTTTTAAGAGATGGAGTCTGGCTCTGTTGCCCGGCTGGAGTGCAGTGTTGGGATCATAGCTTACTGCAGCCTTGAACTCCTGGGCTCAAGTGATTGATCCCTCCTGCCTCAGCCTCTGGAGTAGCTGGGACTACAGGCACTTGCCCCCATGCCCGGCTAACTTCTGGGATTCCAAGTGCGAGCCACAGTGCTTGACCACGCTTTTTATAATTAACAGTGTTACAGTGATGAGGCATTTGATGGCATGAAGTATTGGAAGCCTGAGCATACAATTTCAGGGTTTGAACTTTTTTCCTTTTTTCTTTTTTATAATATTATTTTACACTGCCCAACTTTGGGGGCAGAGGGCATGCCTAGTGTTTTTGAAACTGGCTATACTTTCCTTAATACCCAGATTTACCTTTTTCTATAATCCTTAGTAAATCTTCATCATCAAAATGTTTTTCGTTATAGAAACAATACACATACATGGTAAAGAAAGTCAGCAGCATAGAATGGTATACCTCATCCGTAGTTCTATTTCTTGGAGTTCACTACTTTCTTGTTTTTCTGATGGTTTCTTTCTCATAACTATAAATATATAATACACATACATTATATATATAATATATATATATACACACACACTGTACTTCTGTTTCTTGCCATTACTTCAGTGTCTGTTGACTCCTGGGTATGATGAATTTAACTCACTTAATGAGAAGTGTTTGAAGTGTTTACATGGTCCTGAATTTAATTGTGTTAACTTAGAGATCCAGGACTGTGAGTATTCAAAAATTACTTGATTTGTCTCTAGGCTAAATGCAGAAATTAACAATGACTTGTTTTTTTTTTTTTTTTTTTTTTTGAGACAGAGTCTCACTCTGTTGCCCGGGCTAGAGGCTAGAGTGCCGTGGCGTCAGCCTAGCTCACAGCAACTTCAAAGTCCCGGGCTCAAGCGATCCTTCTGCCTCAGCCTCCCGAGTAGCTGGGACTACAGGCATGCGCCACCATGCCAGGCTAATTTTTCTCTCTATATATCTTTAGCTGTCCATATAATTTCTTTCTATTTTTAGTAGAGACGGGGTCTCGCTCTTGCTCAGGCTGGTCTCGAACTCCTGAGCTCAAACAATCCGCCCGCCTCGACCTCCCAGAGTGCTAGGATCACAGGCGTGAGCCACCACGCCTGGCCAACAATGACTTGTTTAAGAGAAAACAGATTTGGAAAAAAATAAAAATATTAAGAGAGGTAAAGATTTGAGTAATTTCACATAAAATACACAGTTAATTTAAGTAGGTTTCTTTCTGTATACAATTTCTCAAGCTGAATTAAGGGAGAAAGTAGCTTCCTTGACATTGTTTATACTCTTCAGTCATTGTCCATTTTTGCTGCCTCAAGGTGAAGATGTGGAAAAGGTTTTGGATGAATGGAAGGAATATAAAATGGGAGTACCAACATATGGTGCAATTATTCTTGATGAGACACTTGAAAATGTGAGTGTAATAAAATAACAAGTTTTTTAGTGAAATAGTGATCAACTGTTAATTTTTAGCCCATTAACAAAATTTGTTACTTATGTAGTATTCTGAATTGAGGTTTTAAAATATTCTTAGATTTCTAGAACTAAAAGGCCAAATTTTGTGTATTTTGTCTGCATTCTGGGTCTTAAGATTTTATATTAATACTTCTTGCAGCTCTGGCTTAGTGCAAAAAAGTGTCACTTCGTTGTTGAAGAAATATTTTTTAAATAGGCAGAATGCTTTCATACTAGTAGTATATTCAGACTCATGGAAGATATTTAAACCAAATACTGAATAAAATTATTGGTGATAACAGTTACCTGAAGGAGAAAAATACCTTTGATTTTAGAAAGGAGCATGGAAAAGGAAGACAAATTTGATTTTTATCTCTGTTTGTTTTGTAGGTACTACTGGTTCAGGGGTACCTAGCAAAATCAGGCTGGGGATTTCCAAAAGGAAAAGTAAATAAAGAAGAAGCTCCTCATGATTGTGCTGCTAGAGAGGTAAGTTATTGCAGTCTGAAACATAGTAAATTTGGCTGTTGGGCTCTGAATGTGTTTTTTTTTTTTTTATTAAGCCATATAGATTTATTTGTTTGAACTGTCTAACCCTCTTTTCAGAACTTGAGTGCATGAAGTGACTTCTATATTTTAACATAACTATTGATTATTTTGTCCACATCTGTTATTTATTCTTATGCTTCTTTCATTGTTCGTTTTCTTAATTGGTGAAATATTTTGGCTGTTATAATCCTTGTTTTATGTTACAGTCTTGGCTTGCAGACAAGTGCACAAATTTGGGCTTTTCTAAGAAATTTACATTTGTTGCTCAAAGTCTAGTTCTCCACTGCTCACAGGATGAAGTTTAATTTTTTAAGTATTTAAACTCTATCCCCTCTCCCAACACAAATCTTAGCCATTTCTGAATTTATTTTATTGTCAGTCAAAAGTATTTATTCTCTGTCCCCTGAACTTGACTGATTGTTTCAGCTTCTAAAATTTTGCTAATGCTATTTCCCTACCTGGATAATCCTCTTTTCTTGCTTCCTATTCAAAACCTATCTATATACATTTCTAAACCCAACTTAAATTGTTTTTTCCCCTGAAGCACTGCTACCAACAAGCTTTGTATGTAGGACTTGAGTTTCTTGTCTGTAAAATGAAGTTTAGAATGGATATTTTCTGGAGTTCCTTCTTACTTAAAATTCTATTTTAAAATCTTACCAATCAGCTCTAGCCCACAGTATTCTCTGAACTTTAGTAGCAACCATTGTCTTTATTATTCACTTGGTATTAATTATATAGTACCTTGTGATGGATTGTGTACTGTGTTCTTATTTATCAATTCCTTATCCTTTTTCACATTATGCTTTATTGTTGAGATTTAAGAAATGGAACCATAGGAAGTATGATACAATGGAAAGAAGACTGGCCTAGGAATTGAAAGATTTTTGATCTAGTATAGCCTCTAGGCAAGTTACTTAATCATTATAAGATATAAATTTATTAAGGAGAGTCACTCAAGGGCTTCATAACTAGAAGAAGTGATACCTTTAAGGGAAAAAAAATCTAAGGTAGTGATTTGAATTTGAGATTTTTTTGAGACAGTAATAAGGATTTTATGGCATATTTCGTTAGAATCCATTGCCTTGCATGTATTTTGACTTAATGTTTTCATGCAGCAGTGTTTACTGCTTAGTTTAAGTTTGGTTGTAACTATTTATGAGGAATAATAGTTAAAAGTCTTATAAACTACTAGTGGTTATTTACCATGGAAAAACCATTAGTAGTTATTTACTTTGGAGTAGGATTGATAAAATGATTGAAAATGCTATATTTTAAATTCAGTGCGGAACATCTTATCCAAGCTAGTATTTGCAGCAGCTTACAAAGTTGTTGTATGGAAGTCAATGAAAGTTTATGTACATCCCTTAAAATTGAAAGCTGTTTGGAGAGAAGAAGGTGAGAGAAATTGCCACGTCCTCTAAAAGCTTTTCCTTTCCTTTCTGTACATGTCAGGAGGTCAGTTGTAAAAGTCTTCCCTTTTATGTGCTTAAATGTTGTAGTTCTCTTGCTCATAAGGAAGGTCAAAATAGAGTGGAGAACCTGCAGCTTCAAGGCCACATATGGCCTTCTGGATCCTTGAGTGCAGCCTTTTGACTGAATCCAAATTTGGTCAGATGTGAAGTTTGGATTTGATCGAGGAGCCACACTTGTGGATCTGGAGAGCCACGTGTGTCCCTGAGGCCACAGGTTCCCCACGGTGGCACGGTTGTTGTCTAGGTCAGGAAGGGACATTTCATTAGCTGGAATAACAAAAATTTAGGTTAAATTGGTTGGGATCTACTATCTCTATAATTGAGTCCTTTGGGGAGAACTTGAGAGAAATCAAACACAGTAGTCCCCTCTTATCCTTGGAGGATATATTCCAAGGTCCCCAGTAAATCCTGAAACCATGGATAGTAGGGAACCCTATATATGCTATGTTTTTTGCTATACTGATATACCTATGATAAGGTTTAATTTATAAATTAGGCACAGTAGGAGATTAGCAACAATAACTAGTAGAACAATTACAACAATATACTATAATAAAAGTTATGTGAAATATCTTATCAAAATATCTTACTGTACTGTTCTCACTCACTTTTCAGACTTTGAGATAACTGAAATCCAGAAAGCAATGCCACAAAGAAGGGGGAGGGTAGGGGCACTACTGTTCTTAAACTTGCAAAACCGAAGTAGTGCCCCAGACCTAAGAGATCTACCTAGATCCTTCCATATGAAGAGTTTTATACACTATATTGTAAAGAGTAACAATAATGCAGAAATACATTATTTGGGGAAAGAGAGGCAGTTAACCTGTGAACTGAGGCACCTGGTTTTTGTATTGGTTATGGTATTTGTTTTCTGCTTTAAGATATTAATACTAAGATAAAAGATTGTTCTGTTTGTGTGGTGCTAATTTCAGTAATGAATATAACTTACCCTAATTGGTAAGAAAGTACATGAATAAAATTTATTCTTAGGGCGAGGGAAGTGGGGTAGTTCTGAAGGCTGGAAAGTCCAAGATCAAGGTGCTACCTGATTTGATTCTTGGTGAGGAATCTCTTCCTGGCTTGTAGACAACTGCCTTGCTTTGTGCTCACATGGCCTTTCTTGGGTGCATGTGGAGAGAGCTCGGGTGTCTTTTCCTTTTCTTATAAGACACCAGCTCTATCAGATGAAGACTCCACCCTTATGGACCTCACTTAACCTCTGCTACCTCCTGAGAGCCCTATCTCCAAATACAGTCACGTTAGGGGTTAGGACTTCAGCATAAGAATTTGGGTGAGGGGGGACACAGTCTATAGCAGTTGCCATTTTTGAATGATGAAAAGTATTCAATTAACAGTCCTAGAATTGCAGTATGTCCTTCTGCCACTTGGTGGTACTGCAGTATAATAGAAGCAGCACTGCTTGAAAGCGGGGAAACCACCAGTTAAGTCTTAGTTGTAAACCTGATTGTTATTCCATTCTTTATAATTTATTAATGCCTCATTTTTCCGTTTAGTTTTTACTTGTATTAACATACAGGGAAAGGTTTTGTCCTAATTAAACTTAGGCTGGTATTTTTTTTTTTTTTTTTTTTTGAGGCAGAATCTCACTCTTGCCAGGGTTAGAGTGCCGTGGCGTCAGCCTAGCTCACAGCAACCTCAAACTCCTGGGCTCAAGCAATCCTCCTGCCTCAGCCTCTGGAGTAGCTGGGACTACACGCATGCGCCACCATGCCCGGCTAATTTTTTTTTTATATATATATTTTTAACTGTCCATATAATTTCTTTCTATTTTTAGTAGAGACGGGGTCTCGCTCTTGCTCAGGGTGATCTCAAACTCCTGAGCTCAATCTGCCTGCCTCGGCCTCCCAGAGTGCTAGGATTACAGGTGTGAGCCACCGTGCCCGGCCAGGCTGGTATCTTAAGCACTTCTTTTTTAAGTTACACAGTTCTAGCATGGATCCTCACCCTTAAGTTGCTAATAGAATTTTTATTTGGCTTATTATAACATTCCTACAGTTATGTTATTATTATACATGGCAGTACTAAGGTGTTTTGTTATGCTATAGCAGAATTTGACACATCCCAAAACAGGACTGTGTATGTAGGCTGAGCCTACAGCAGCTCTGGTAAACAAGCTTCTCAAGGAGAAGGTACAAATAATTATCAATAGAAATCTAAGGGCAGTCTTAAGTAATTTCCAATCTTCTATTTGACCTCTTGGTTCACATTTGTTAATTTGATTATTTATGAGCAATTTTATTCAGTGAAATATTTAGGACCCGTCAAAAGACAAAATTACAATAAATTTAAAGATCGAGACTGGCTTTATTTGTGATTTGAGAATCAGGCAACACTTCATTCCATAAAATAGAATGAGTGTTCCGATTAGCTGAACAGAGGAACTTGGGTTTTTTTTCCCTTTAAATTCTTTTATTGTTTTATTTTAATTTTTTTAGAAACAAGGTCTCACTCTCCCCCAGACTAGAGTGCAGTGGCCCAGTCATAGCTGACCATAGCCTTGAATTCCAGGGTGCAAGCGATCCTTCTGCCTCAGTTTCCCTAGTAGCTAGGATTACAGGAATGTACTACCACACCCATCTAATTTTTTAATTTTTTTGTAGAGACGGGGTCTCACTGGTCACGAACAAGGTTGGTTTTAAAGACAGAAAAGGACTGAGGAAGGCAGAAACAGAAGACAAAACACAGATTGGTCTTTTCCATTATTTTCACTGTAAAAGTTAAGCAAAGGGACTTCCTTATGACCATTAAAACTGGGCTGTTTGGGGATTTGGCTGTTATCTCTCCTCCTGATTTCTTGAAGGTCAGATAAACAACTTATTAATAGTTTTGGTTTGGTGACATGGGACACATGGGACTTTAGCATGAGCAACTCCATTTTGGTTTGGTCTGTTGGGGCCTAGTGTAGGAGATCAGTACAAACCATGGCTTGTAAATTTTATTTAACAGGACAAAGATGTGAAAAATGTCTCCTAGATATTATTGAAGGCATAATAACCTCAGTATATTTTTGTTGTCATTTGTTGTGAAACACCAGCTGTTGAGAAAGAAACAAATGAACTTGGCAATTCACTTGTAGTTTCAAGATTTCATACTGTGGCTTATTATTTGGCAAAACAACATGTTTTATTATCATGAAGCTGACTTCAATATGCATTTGTATGATTTAATTCACAGAATTTGTACAGAGAAACTACTGGTTGGCTTGTCTACCTCTTTCCATAGGCTTATAGGACAAATATTATAAACAGTTTTATTGTCTCCCTGTGCCAGTTCTCTTTAGGTAACACTTAAAAAACTTTTTACATGGGGATTTTTATTTGATAACATTTCAGAAGTTAATGCTGTTCCATGTGCCAGGAAAAATTAACTGTGTATTATACATAGCTAATAATACAATAATAGATTTGATGCACAGAAGGTATGGTATTAAAATTTGTTTCTGGAGTCTGTACATATAAGGCAGCTGTTAAAACTTATTCCTGGTAGATATTTGATGAGAGTGAATGCCTAATTTTAGAGGCAAATCTATCTATATTACTTTTAGGACTGAGAGGTGTTTTCTCTGTTACTTTTATTCTGGCTTTGGTTGTATAGTTTGAAGCTGCCTGGATTAGTGCTGATGGCCCTTTTCATTTTGCCTCATATTGTACCACTTCCTTTTGCATGTAATTCTTTAGTTACAGCCATTCCAAGCTATCTAAATGGAATGCCTTTTTCTTCTTATCTGTGTGGCAAACTCCTATTCATCTTTTCAGTCCTAGGTCCAGGTTGTGTAGCAGAATAAGATGCTGTCCATGACAGAACTCCAAAAGTGACCACCCCACCTCTCATACACCTTTACAAACGGCTGAGTTAGGCACCCTCTTCCTACCTCTTAAACACTTAAACATCAAATTACACTTAATTTTTTTTTCTTTTTTAGACTGAACTCCTTAAAGGACAGTGCTTGCTTTATTCATTACTGAATTCACTGCCTAGGCACACAGTACATATTTGAATGAATGTACTAAAATGAACTAAGCATTTGGGTTACACATGACTTCACAAAAATTACAAGAATAATGAGATAATTTCAAATAGAAAAGTGGGGAGAGTAATACAAAGAATAGAGCCTGGTTAATGTTTTGCCATATTTACTTCATTACTTTTGATGTGTGTATGTATATGGTTTTTATTATTATTGCTGAATTATTTAAGAGTAAATTGCAGACAAAATGCCCCTTTATATTTAAATATATACTTATGCATATCTTTTAAAAACAAAATTCTTTTAGGGTAATCACAGTGTAACTATCACATGCAGGAATGTAACATTGATGTGCTGTTACCTAATGGACAGTTAATATTTAAATACACTATTTGCCCATTGTGATCCTTTCTTCAGTTTCCACCCCAGCACCTGTCTAGGATCCTATCCAGGCTCATTTATTTCATTTGCATTTAGTTGGTATGTCTTTCAGTCTCCTTAATCTGAAACAGTTCCTCTGTCCTTCAGTACTTTTTTTCTTTAGTTAGATACTATTTGTAACACATAGATAATAGGCTCTGCCCACAAGGAATTTAGATTACGCAATTTACTTTTAGCATAGTTCCTAATTATTATACAGATTTATGTGACTAGCTGTGTATACTTATTTCTGATAATGAGATATTCAAAGAAGGAAGTAAAGAGATTAAGTAAAAATAGAATTAAGAACCATATATAAATTACTTTTTAAACCTTTTTCTGTTGAAGCTAAAATACATAAAGTACACTAATCTTAACTAAACAGTTTGTTCATTTTTATATGTGTATATACCTGTGAAACCACCACCCAGAACAAGATACAGAACACGGATGGTCACGGTGGCTCACGACTAATCCTAGCCCTTGGGTAGGCCAAGGTGGGGGGATTGCTTGAGGTTAGGAGTTTGAGGCCAGCCTGAGCAAGAGCAAGACTCTACTAAAGTCTCTACTAAAAATAGGAAAAAAATTAGCCAGGCAACTAAAAATAGAAAAAATTAGCCAGGCTTGGTGGTACACACTTGCAGTCTCAGCCACTTGGGAGGCTGAGGCCGGAGGATCGCTTGAGCCCAGGAGTTTGAGATTGTTGTGAGCTAGGCTGGCGCCACAGCACTCTAGCTCAGGCAACAAAGTGAGACTCTCTCTCAAAAAAAAAAAAAAGATACAAAACACTTATAGCACCTCAGAAGAGTCCTGCCTGCCACTTCCCAATCAATACCCACTTTTTTCCACACTTACTGAAGGGACTCATTGTTTTGCCTTCTGTTACCATTGATTACTTTTGCTTGTTCTTGAGCTTTGTATAAATGAAATTTTGCAGTTGTGACTTTTTTTGTATTTGGCTTGTTTGGCTCAACATAATGCCTGTGAGATTCATCTTGTTGCATGTATCCATAGTTGATTCTTTTTATTCTCTGTAATATTCCAGTGTACAGATATTATAACTCTGTCCATTTTCTTACACAATGGATTGTATCCAGTTTTTGCTACTATGAATAAAGCTGCTGTGCCTATTTCTTGTATATGCCGTTTGAGGGAAGGAAACCCATATTTCTCTAATACTAGACTTGCTGAGTAATAGGAAGGCTACTGCCAATAGTTTTCCAAGTAGTTGTACCAATTTATATTCCCAACAGCAATGAATGGATCCTGGCCTACACACCAAATTGTCAAATTAAAAAATTTTTAGCTACTCTGGTGGGAATGTAATGGTTTATCATTGTGGTTTTAACTTCCATTTTCCTAAAGTTTAATGATGTTGAGCACCTTGTCACGTTTGTTCGAATATCCCCTTTTATTAAGTACCCATTTATACATTACCCATTTTTTAAAAGTTGAGTTACTTGTCTTATTGATATGTATATGTGTGTATATATATGAGTTTTTAATATATATTGGATATGAATGGATTGTGTCTTTGATTTATGTTTTCCCTTTGACTCTCTTAAGGGTGTCTTTAATGAAGAGAAACAATTTCATATATTGATATGTAAACTTTTAGGTAGACTATAATTGTTACAGCTATAAATCTAATAACACATTAAGATTGATTTACTAATCAAAAATGTTTTTGAGCTCTGTCTAAAGCAGTAGATTAGACCTTAGTTTCAAAGAAGAAAAACCACAGCATCTGGAGTTTTGTTCTAATGGGAATGCTGAGACAGCATGCATGAATTATAAGATAAATCCATGTGATTGATAGTTTAATTACATCGTCCTCTGTATATAAATGTTAAGATTTGGGAAAGTGGGAAACCATGAAACCTGTATCACTGAGCATTCAGAATTTTATTCTGGGAAAGGTGTATAGTTTGGGTATGTTTGAACGTGAGTGGACTGTTCCTGTGTATACCCAAAGTACCAGATGTGGATATAGAGAAACGTAGGACACAAGAACTTTCTTTTTTTCAATATCGTATTTATACTTCTATACTCATTCTGCCATTTCCAGAAGTAGTAAATACAAATAATGTCTCCCCTTTTCTGAATTTTTGTCTTTGAAATAAATGTTAATGAACTGGAGGTCTAACAGCTAAAAATGAAAATTTCATCCACATTTGTTATTTCCAGGTCTTTGAAGAAACTGGTTTTGATATCAAAGACTATATTTGTAAGGATGATTACATTGAACTTCGAATCAATGACCAGCTTGCTCGTTTGTACATTATTCCAGGAATTCCGAAAGACACAAAATTTAACCCGAAAACCAGGAGAGAAATT
This sequence comes from Varecia variegata, assembly GCA_028533085.1. Lineage (NCBI taxonomy): Eukaryota > Metazoa > Chordata > Mammalia > Primates > Lemuridae > Varecia > Varecia variegata. The sequence continues at coordinate 104,935,919 of CM052439.1, read as the reverse complement.
CGGGTATGTAACAATTGGTAGTATTTTCACGTTGTTGGACAGTATCCTAGTTGAATGAAGTAGGGAATTTCTTTTAGAAACTCCTTCATAATAATTAACTAAATGAATTATTTTCTTTTGTGTTTCAGAACATTGAGTGGTTCTCCATTGAGAAATTGCCTTGTCATAGAAATGATATGACCCCAAAATCTAAACTTGGTTTGGCACCTAACAAATTTTTTATGGCTATTCCCTTTATCAGGTATGTTCATATTTCTTTAAAAATAACCTTCATGATTCTGATAGTTTCTTTCTATAGCCAGATTTTAAAAGTTAATTCTTTTTCTTTTGTTTGTTTTTGTTTTTTGAGACAGTGTCTTGCTCTGTTGCCTGGGCTAAAGTATAGCTCACTGCAACCTCAAACTCCTGAACTCAGACTATCCTGTTGCCTCAGCCTCCTAGAGTAGCTGGGACTACAGGCACACACCACCACCCCTGGCTAATTTTTCTGTTTTTTACAGAGACAGAGTCTCGCTGGGTTGCACAGGCTAGTCTCATACTCCTGGCCTCAAGCGATCCTCCCACCTTGGCCTAAAAGTGAATTCTTCTTATTTCCATAGACCATTAAGGGACTGGCTTTCTCGAAGATTTGGAGATTCCTCAGATAGTGACAATGGATTTTCCTCAGCTGGTAGCACACCAGCTAAACCTTACACTGTGGAAAAATTGAGGTAAAGAAATACATTTATGGAATTATTGAATATATTGAATATAATTGAATATGTTGAATTCTGATTTCCTGATAGTTGTTTTAAATATGGTAGCATTTTGCTTCTTTTTTTTTTTTTTTTTTGAGACAGAGTCTCGCTCTGTTGCCCGGGCTAGAGTGAGTGCCTTGGCATCAGGGCTAGAGTGAGTGCCTTGGCATCAGCCTAGCTCACAGCAACCTCAAACTCCTGGGCTTAAGCGATCCTACTGCTTCAGCCTCCCGAGTAGCTGGGACTACAGGCATGTGCCACCATGCCCGGCTAATTTTTTCTATATATATTTTTAGTTGGCCAGATAATTTCTTTCTATTTTTTTTAGTAGAGACAGGGTCTCGCTCTTGCTCAGGCTGGTCTCGAACTCCTGACTTCCAGCGATCCACCGTGCCCGGCCAGCATTTTGCTTCTAAAGTTTGCAGAGGTGTAGGTTTCCTTTTTATAGTTACTATTTCGTTGTTGGTCTCACGGGTAATAGAAGATTTTTAAAAGATGTAAAAGGTTAATTTTAAAAGATGTAAAAGGTTAATTGCAGTTGGAAGGTAGCTTCAGGCATATTTTAAAATAGTATACTCAAGAGAATACCAGCTTTTCACGTGGATAGGTAGAACACTAGGAAAAGAAAAACTTATGTGTGTTCACAGTGTTACTATACTTCTCTGTTCTCATAGCCAACTTTAGAGATAAGGAAATTTGTGAAGATGGTTGGTTGGGATATTGAGGTCTGTTTTCATGCAGGGGAGATGACGGATACTGATGTATAATTTGTTAAAGTCAAAGAATGGCGAAGACCTGGGCTTGCTTTTTTTTCTTTCCCTAGCATAGATTGTGTATTATAAAAGAGTAACTATTATATGGACATGAACTATGAAGAACATTTTCTTGCTTGGAACTTAATTGCATCCAAATCACACTTATGGAGTAGGCTGGGAAAGTAACTTTATTAAATAAGCATATAATTTTGGCATCAGTTTATGAGAACTTTACCTATGTTAGGTTCAGAGAGAGCTGATTTTTACATTTTCTGCAATTTGGATGTTCTGCTTTTATCATAGATCTTCAGAAATTAATAGGAGTAAACCACATGTATAGTCAATAGCTTTAAAATAGGTAGCATTCTATTTTAGATGGGTTTTATGAGGACAGGAGCTTAGATTAAATGCTTGGAGATGCCTTTCAGAATCTATGGTGATAATCACCACCTAATATACTACAGAAACAAGTGAAACAGTATAGAAAAAGTAAGGTAGACAGGAATGCAGCCAATATAAAAAGAAACAAAGACACTGCCAAAAAAAATTAGGAAATAATGACAGTATTTGAAAAAAGAATTATATGAATGTTCATGTTTGGAAGAATCTGTCGACTATAGTGTGTGGTATGAGTTTCCCTATCTTAGTCCAAGGGTTTGTGGTCTTGGTGAGTGGGTAAGGAGATGATAAAGCAACTTCTCTAACCAAATTTCAGGATTTTTTGTGTATTTTTAGAATATAGACTAATGTCTGTTATGTGTTGGAGGAAATATCTGAATAATATCTAGAAAAAGGATAGACTGAAATTTTATTATTTTTAAATGGGAAAGGAGAAGAACTCTGAGTATTCTGAAACAATCTTACTATAATGTGATTCTTGGGATCAGTGACTGGAATATGTTATACATGGAAGTGGTACTATATAGTGAGATTTCTTACCTTATATTGCAAATTACCGCCTGAGTACAATTTTTCAGAGTTGGATTCTTTTGCATAAGAATTTGAGACTGGATCTTTATTTAATTTCCTGATCCATTGTCTGTGCCCCTTAACTTTTTGCTTTAGAAAATAGCTGAATTTCTCAGATCCTCTTACAGTATGGATGGGGTCCATAACTGACCTATACAAGATCAAATTCCATACTTTAAACATCCTAGCAAGAATGTGAGTTGCTTGTCCTATTAATAAGGAAAATGCACTTATATTCATTTCAGATAAATTTAGAAATAATTATTTTCTTCAGATTTTTAACAGCACAGTATAATCACTAATAGGGAGGAGATGAATGCCAGGCACTTCTCTAGGTGCTAGAGATAAAGTTGTAGACAAAGCAGATAAGAATCTCTGTCCTCTTAGAACTTATATTCTAGTGGGGGGAGATAGACCGTAAATAAGAAAGTAAAATATTTAGTCTGTAAGATAAACTATTCAGTTGTTAAAATGAACTATAAGTGAAAACTTTCTGATCTAATTTTTATTTTTAAAATCTTGATATAGTCGAACCAAACTACGCCACAGTCAGCAGTTATTTCCTGATGGTTCTCCTGGTGACCAGTGGGTAAAGCACAGGCAGCCCCTGCAGCAAAAGCCATATAATAATCATTCTGAAATGTCTGACCTTTTAAAAGCAAAGGTGAGTGATGTACAATTAAGATTTTTCAGAAATTTAAATCATTTGGCTTTGAAATCATTCTAAATTGAGGCATTGCATATTAATAGTTATAGAGCTCTGAATTGTTGATCAAAGGCTGCTGTGTTCCTTACTTGTGATTTGAAACAGGGCTGAGACTCCTTCATATTTATAGCTTTGGTATAAATCCAGTAAAATGAGTAAATATCTGACTTTGATACACATGCTGCTAGTGAAAGCTTCATTTTAAAACAAGTCATAAGGGAAATATCTTCCAATTTAAGATAAATAAGATCTATTGGCTTTTGTTTGGGAAAAAATTAACAGTGTATTGTAAAATTTGATTTTCATTATTCTAGTGTATGGTTGTATCACAATTTATTTATCCAGTTCACTTTTTTTTTTTTTTTTTTTTGAGACAGAGTCTCATTCTGTTGCCCGGGCTAGAGTGAGTGCTGTGGCATCAGCCTAGCTCACAGCAACCTCAAACTCCTGGGCTCAAGCAATCCTACTGCCTCAGCCTCCCGAGTAGCTGGGACTACAGGCATGTGCCACCATGCCCGGCTAATTTTTCTATATATATTTTAGCTGTCCATATAATTTCTTTCTATTTTTAGTAGAGACGGGGTCTCGCTCTTGCTCAGGGTGATCTCAAACTCCTGAGCTCAATCTGCCCGCCTTGGCCTCCCAGAGTGCTAGGATTACAGGCGTGAGCCACCGCGCCCAGCCTCCAGTTCACTTTTAATAGACGTTTTGCTTGTTTCCAATTTGGGGCTTTAACAGTGCTGCTATTTTTGATACATGTCTTTTGATGAACGTACACAATTCTTTTGCGTAACTAAAAGAAGAATTATTGGATCATTGGATATGCCTGTGTTATTGAGTATATACTTGGAACTAATTTTCTCAAGTAATTTATATGCCCAGCAAAATACATGAGAGTTCTAATTATTCTGCATCCTTACTGATACTTGGTATTATCTGTCTTTTTAACTGTCCATTTGGGGACCACTCTTATTTTTTATTTTCATTTTTCTTTTTAAAAATATACTGGGTTTGTGAAAATTAAAAACTTTTGTGCTTCAGAGGACACTATCAAAAGAGTAAAAACAGCTTACAAAAGGGGGGAAATATTTGCAAATCATATATGATAAGGGATTAATATCTAAAATATATGAAGAACTCCTAGAACTCAGCAACAACAACAAAAAAAACCCAATGAAAGTATGGCCAAAGGACTTGAATGGTTCTCTAAAAAAGTTATGCAAATGGCCAATAAGTGTAAAAAAGATGCTCAACATTTTTATTTATTTTTTTTACATACCTGTAGCATATAACAACATTATTAATCATTAGGGAAAAGCAAATCAGAACCACAATTAGATACCATTTCTTGCCCATAGGATGGCTGTAATAAAAAACAAAGATAACAGCAGAAAATAAGAGTTGGGAAGGATGTGGAGACATTGGAGCCCTTGTGCATTCCTGATGGGAATGTAAAATGGTGCAGCTGTCTTGGAAAACAGCTTGAAGTTTCTTAAAAAGTTAAATGTGGAGTTACCATATGACTCAGCAATTCTCCTCCTAGGTATATGCGCAAAAGAATTTAAAGCAAGGACTTTTAACACATAACTTGTATGTTAATGTTCATAGCGGCATTATTCACGATACTCAGAGGTGGAAACGGCCCATATGCCTGGCAGCAGGTGAATGGGTAAACAAAAAGTGGTACATATATACAATGAAATATTATTCAGCCTTTAAGAAATGAAATTCTGATAACATGCTACAAATTGAGTGAACCTAGAAGACATTATGCTAAGTGAAATAAGCTGGACACAAAAGGACAAATATTGTATGATTCTACTTAGATGAGGTACCTAGATTAGACAAATTAATAGAGACACAAAGTAGACTAGAGATTACCAGAAGCTGGAGGGAAGGAAGAATAGGGAGTTATTGTTTATTGGGCACAAAGTTTGGGTGATGAAAAAAAGTTTGGGAAGCGATAGTGGTGATGGTTGCACAACATTGTGGCTGTTACTTAATGCCATTAAATTATACACTTAAAAGTGGTTGAAATGGTAAATTTTATGTATGTTGTACCACATGAAATATAATAATAGGCTGGGCACAGTGGCTCACATCTGTAATCCCAGCACTTTGGGAGACAGAGGCAGGAGGATCGCTTGAGGCCAGAAGTTTCAGACTAGCCTGGGTGACATAGTGAGACCCCATCTTTGCAAAAAATAGAAAAATTAGCTGGGTGTGGTGGCGCATGCCTGTAGTCCTAGCTACTGGGGAGGCTGAGGCAGGAGGATTGCCTCAGCCCAGGCATTGGAAGTTGCAGTGAGCTATGATCACACCACTGTATTACACCACTGTATTCTAGTCTGGGTGACAGAGTGAGACCCTGTCTCTGAAAAGAAAGTTTATGTGTTTTAATTTAAACTTAGGGTTTTTTTGTGGGAAAATTAACTCATGTGAAAGCAGTTTGTTTATTTTTTAAATTTTTTTTAAGTGACAGTCTTGCTATGTCAAGTGCCACCACACCCAGCTAATTTTTAAATTTTTTTGTAGAGAGGGGGTCCCATTAATGTTGCCCATTGCTGGTCTCAAACTCCTGGCCTCAAGTGATCCTCTGCCTCCCAAAGTGCTGGGATTACAGGCGTGAACCACCATGCCTGGTTTAAAGCAGTTTAATAGCAAGATATAAACAACTACATGTTTAGGTTTTATGTCTAAATTTAGGAATACTGGCCAAAATTTTAAAAACACCAATCTTCGTTATTTTGTAAAAAGTGATCATTCATTTGAGAGTGCTTATTTGTTTATTAATAATTTAAAGCAGATCTTCAAGGTAGCAATTGATCACATTTGCTTCCTATTTCCTGCTCTAAGAGCTGTGGCCATGTGCCTCAGCATTCCTTCACAGAGAGGTTCCATTTATGTATTATAAACAAAATCTGTAAGCAGATATAGGATAAGGCAACAGGCATGGAAAATTTCTAGGGACCATTATATTTGCTATTTCATACCTTTAGAGGAATCTTGCTGTGTGAAGCCCTATCTTCTATGAAAAAACATTGATATATGGTGATTTACGAAAATTGGGTGGGGGAGAGGTTTGCTGAAAACTTGATTGAACCAGCTAAACATAGCGAGAGGATTGTATTTTTTTGTGCTATTACATTATACTATAGATGCATATTTTATTTCTTATTGGAAAAACAGAATCAAAGTATGAGGGGAAATGGCAGAAAACAGTACCAAGACTCACCTAATCAAAAGAAAAGAACAAATGGGGTCCACAGCCAGCCAGCGAAGCAGCAGAATTCTTTGATGGTAAGAGTTACAGCTCCTGTGCTAAGTAGGCACTTCACCCTTTCTAAGAGTGGAGCAAGGGCACTGTCAACGCACATTAATGTTATTTGCTTTGATCTTATTTTAATTGATAGATTGATAGGATTTTTATGGAGCTAAATTGTGCACTATTATATTCACGTAAAAATCTCTTCGGCTACTCTTAATTACAGGTTTATAACATTGATTCAACTGCACATCTAATCTTCACTTTTTTTTTTTTTTTTTTAGTAGAGATGAGTTCTTGCTCTTGCTCAGGCTGGTCTTAAACTCCTGAGCTCAAGGGATCCTCCTACCCCGGCCTCCTAGAGTGCTAGGATTACAGGCGTGAGCCACCGCACCCGGTCTAATCTTTGCTTTTTATGTGGCTATTTACATTATTTTAATGCCACAAAAAACAGCATGTAGTCAAACCAGTTCTAGAGCAATTTTTTGGCTAATTGTTTTGTTTGTATTTTTCTAAATATTCTATATTACTGTAATGAAGTTAAAAATTGGGAGAAGTTCATGTATTTTTTTTCTTCAAGTTGATAGAGTTTAGAA
>CM052439.1:104918266-104928791 GCA_028533085.1 Varecia variegata | reverse complement strand
ACTTCATGACTCTCATGTTTGTTTAGAAGAACTTAAATATATTTTTTAAGTTTTTAAAAAAGAAAGTTAATGAAGAACAAGTATATAAACAGTTTATAAGAGAAAATAAAAGTGATAAACATGAAAAGTGTCAAATAATATGTGTAGTCAAAGGATGTAAATTAAGATGGGATACCACTTTCTCCCTTCAGATTGTAAAGATGAAAAGATTAATACCCAGTTGTGTATTATTGAGTGTATGGACAACACATAAAAATTACGAATTGATACAACCTTCTGGAGAGGAGTTTGGCTATAAAGTGCTTACTGGCCAGGCTCACACCTAGAATCGTACCACTTTGGGAGGCCGAGGCAGGAGGATCACTTGAGGCCAGGAGTTTGAGACCAGCCTGGGCAATATAGCAAGACCCCTGTTTAAAAAAAAAAAAAAAGGTATGGTGGTCTGGGCTTGTAGTCCCAGCTACTGGGGAAGGCTGAGGCAGGAGGATTGATTGAGTTCAGGAATTCAAGGCTACAGTGAGCTATGATTGGGCCACTGCACTCCAGCCTGCGTAACAGAGTAAGACCCTATCTGGTAATAAAAACAACAACCACCAAAACACTTATTTTCCTAGAAGGGAAATTTAAAGAATATTCATCCCCTTATTCTTTATACTAATGAAAAAATGGAAACAATGTAAATATCCAAGATGTTATTAACTGTAGAATCATAGATCTATACAATAGACTACCATGAAATCAGTAAAAATGACTATGTAGGTTGTATTTATTGAAAAAGGAATTTATTCACAACATATTAGATTTTAAAAGGCTATAGTATGGTAGTATTATAATTCCATTTAAAATTTATACAGTTATATGAAAATATGTGAACATACACATATCTTCATGGAAAAAATGCTAGGAAGATACACATGGCAATGTTAATAGTAATTAGCTCAAGTTGAGAAATGTAATAATATTTTTCTTTTTCTGGTATCTTTATAATGTGCATGTGATCAAGAATTGAAAAAAGTTTTAGTTGTATAAACTAAATACAAAATTCAAAAAAAAGACATGGGATGGTGATTATATTCCTGGTTAAATTTTCTCCCTCCCTGAGATATTTGATAACATAGCTTCTGATTTTTAATATGTTAAATAACTGGAGATTGTGTGTGTGGGGTGTGTGTGTGTTTTTTTTAATAGAAATGTGAAAAGAAACTTCATCCACGAAAACTTCAGGATAATTTTGAAACAGGCAAGTCACTTTCTTTTTAAAATCTCTGCCTTGTGTGATTTGGTTGGGTTTTACCTAACTTTGATTTTAGTGGCATGTATGATGAACTGTGGTAGTTAAGCAGGAAGAGTTGCCTGTGTTCTGTACAAACAGTTCATGTGTGTGAAGATGTCTAAATATGAAACTGGCTAAAATGAATTAGTGCTTAAAAAATGAAATTATTTGCCTTTTGACTGTGCTGTTTTCTAAATATAAGACTCAGTGCAATGCATGAATATTATAAATAATTATTGGGGATTAGATGGAGAGTGGAAAGAACAAAATATTGTAAAAGCGAGGAATCCTCATTCTCATATACATATAAGGGATGCACTAACTTCAGAAGGGGAACATTTTCCCCTTTTTAGAGGTAATGGTGATCAGCTTTTAAAGGCAATACTAAGGATAGCTTTTACTACAGTGATGCTTGTAATTTCTCTTTCCTTAGTTTATGAAAAGTGGGTGTGTTGTTTGATTTGGAAAGTAATCCTAATGAATGTAGAAAGCTCTTTGGTAATACTGATTTAATAGGTGTCATTTGGAAGTGCAGTATACCATTGTTTCTTAGATGTTATTTTTAATTGTATGAAATTTCCTGTGCAGTGATTTCCATTTATGTGCCATCTAAATTTAAGGCATTCATATAGAAAAGTTTAAGAAGTGAAAAGCAATGTTATATTCCTTCTCTATAATATTGTCTGTGATTTAAGTAATATAAAGGCTATTTAAAAAGACATGAAGGTGATGCTTAAACCCTATTACGGAAAGTTAAAGTTAACTATGAATAATTAGGAACTATCATTAGAGTTTAGTTCGATGTAGCCCCACTTGTTTATTTTTGCTTCTGTTGCTTGTGCTTTCGTGTCATATCCAGAAAAAATCATTGCTAAGACCAATGTCTAGGAGCTTTTCCCCCTATGTTTTCTTCTGGGAGTGGTATGGTTTCTGGTCTAACATTGAAGTTTTAACCCATTTTGAGTTCATGTTTGTGTATGGTATAAGATAAGGATCCAGTTTTTTTTACATGTGGATATCCATTTTTCTCAGCACCATTTATTGAAGAATCTATCCTTTGCCCTCATTGGAGTTTAGTATAGAGAAGTTATGGGGGTAGAAGTCCTCTTAATAGGATTTTTTCTGGTCACTTTGTGTGTTGGGGACATGATAGGCTGATAGTTAAATCTAATCAATATGTATCCAGAAATCAGTTATTTCAGTTATTTACTGGTAGTTATTTAATCAGTTATTTAATGTTTAGGAACATTAAAGAAGGCACACACTATAACTCAGTATATCCAGCACAGTTGGGCATGATATGGATATATAAAACTGAGTTGTCTTGAGAAGTATAAAAGGATTCTTGTCCTGGGAGGCCTCATTTCAGACTTAACTTTCTGCCTCTGCCTCTTGATGTCCGTTCCAAACCTTACTTTCCTGGTCAATTCCTGTTCTATTTAAAAGAAAAAAGCCCAGGTAAATTAGAGTTTTGTTGTACTATGATTTTGAAAATTTGGATTTTTCTTTGATTGATACATTCCTGAAAGACTTACTAAACTCTAGCTTTATTTTTCTAGAATTGTAATCTTTACAGTTCTTACAGTGTAATTGTACTATTTATAATGCTTTCATTTTGATCTCTGTCAAGAAGCTCCCATTATGTTAGCACAAAATACAAGTATAAGAGGTAGATAAAGGTATGCCCATTTTTGAAAGCAAGGGAATGTCAAAAGTCTTAAACACAGTTTAAAATTTTGAATGTTTGTGTGGAAATAGGCAGTAATACAGGGTGTCCCAAAAGTCTTCATACAAAGGAACAATTTTGTAAAATTTTGTAATGAATGTTTTTGTAAACAAAGGTATATTTAGCTACAATTTCTCATTTTCTGTGTGTATGGTGACTTTTGGGACACCCTGTAGATTAGAAATTCAGTTGAGCACCAATTTAGGGAAAGGAAAATACATGACTTGGTGGTCCTACTTGGTGTTAAATTTAGAGTGTGGAAAGATAAATATATACTGTGTATATGAAGTACTTTATAACAAAGGCAAAGGATAGTATTTGATTCCTTATCTAAGGTTACTGAGCTTATCTTTTTCAATTTTTTAAACAGATGCTGTTTATGACTTACCTGGCTCCGGTGAAGATCAGTTGCTAGAACATGCCGAGGGACAGTCTGTGGCATGTAATGGACATTGCAAGTTCCCCTTTTCATCCAGAGCCTTTTTGAGTTTCAAGTTTGACCATAATGCTATAATGAAGATCTTGGACCTTTGATAGCAGATGTATTCTTGAAGTCCCAAGATCAGAGACCTGTTGCATTTTAGTGAGTGTCTCCTCAAGCCTTACCTTTCTCAGGTGTTTTAAAGAAATGCAGGGAGGCAATGTTTCTGAAGAGATTTTCTGTGCAGAAGAGAAAGTAGAAAGAAAACATGAGTTTGCACTGTAAATGCAGTTATAACCTTTTATACAGATTTACCTTTTCAGTGTTTGGTACAAGTTTAAGTTACTTTTTTTGAGGGCATTTATTCTGTGTGACTGTGGGTTTTATTTTGTATTCTAGTCAAGAAAATAGCGTTTTGAGTTATCAAGTAGCCAAGTTAATGGGAATGCTCTGTCTACCCATTATAGTGATTGTAGTAATAGTTTACTTATATTGAAATTTTTAGAAGAAACTTAAAATACCAATTATTAAATGAACACAAGAGCTGAAGTGTCACAGATGTCAAGATTGCAGGTCATCTACTTTGATGGCATTTTGTGCATCTCTTTGCTTCTAACCACTGAGGCTCTCTGATCTTCTCTGTTTGGAGTTTTGTTGAAAGAATTTATTTAGAGCCAGCTTCTGCAATATAATGTTGATGTTCAAAACAAACTCCTAGCACTTCACAAGGACAAAGTCTGCAGCCCAGAGGGAGATTGAATTGGTGGGGAGTTGACACTGTAGTTTTAAGTAGTGTGGCATGCAGTCAGTCAGTAGTAAACCTGTGAGACTGCTGGAGAGAGGGTGGCAGAGAGCATGGAGGCTGGGACCCAGCAGCCATGTTGGGTCATATCTTTACCATCTTGCCTCTAACCCTTTAGTATTATACAATGATACTGTTCTTGTGGAAATTTCTTCTGTATTCTAGTTTTGTAAATATGTGTTGAAAACTGACATCATTAGGTTTTACTTTGCATCTCAGTGTTGATCTGTGGAAACTGATGTTATATTAGGTTCCAATTTGCAATAGTAGCAGAGACTGACATGCTTTTATTGGCATGCTAAAGCCCCTGGATGATAGAATGGGAAAGGGGAGGGGTATGCAGTTTACCCAAGTACAAATAAAGCATTTCACTAGGTTACAGTTTGTGTATGTTACATGCAAGTAACATACCATCACTCCTAGGAATGCATTTTGCTCCTTGAGGATTCTTAAATCCAAATAAAGATGGCAGTGCCCATTTTAAGAAGGATTTCAGCTATAATTGAGGACAATCACCAGGGCTTTAAGGGGCTTTAGTGTTTTGGCTGCATCTGACCTCATTGAAGGTTTTTTTGGGGAGTGGCGAGTGTGTTTGAGAGAAAGTGTGTGTGGCAGGGGTGTGTGTATGCACGCGCATCTATCATATGAGTTAAAAAAATTTTTTTACAGTGGTATCCACAGAATATTTCTCTGCTTGTAAATGTTATTGCAGAAATCTTTATTCTGTATAGGTAGCTTATTTAATTAGGGGTTCTGCTTAACCCCATGGGATTTTTTTAAAGGAAGGGCTTTTGTAAGGAATTCACTTGGTAGTACTTTGCTTTAGCTTTTAAGTGGCTTGATTTTAAAGGAGAAATTCTATTTATTAATGAAAGTGTCACCCTCTTGGTGCTAAGCAGGAGAATCCACAATTACCACAGTGTGTATCGAATTATGTTATTCAGAATCCTGCATCTTTTAATGTGACAAATTTGTGAATCCTTCTGTGACCTTTGATTTTTAATGCATTATATGATTGCGTTTGGAAGCTCTTACTGTTGTTCTTTTCAAAAATTCGGCTGCTTTGCTTGGGTCTCCTTGAGCCATATTTATAGTTGGTCCCAGCATTCCAGATTTCTATTAAATTGTTAAGGGAGTGAAAACATAGTTTGCCTGGCAGATGAATAATTTTCACTCATTAACTGTCATTTGGAAATCATTTAATTTTTTAGTGTGTTTTGTATTGTTTTTTTCTTTTTAAGTGAATACTTTGGTCAGTCTTTCTGGTGCCTGTAGAGTTGGATTTTTCAGCTCTCAATACTGAAGTGAAAGAGATTAGAGTTAGTTACCCAGAAGTATGGCCTCTAATGGTGTTGAGCCTTTCCAAGAACCAACAGATTATCTTTATGATTACAGTAGTTTAACTATGGTTAAATGTTATTGCTGTTGTGCTGCTTCATTTAATGCACTGTGGAACACAATAAGGGTATTGTTGGGATGCGATTATGATAACTTTAGGCTTTTAGCTCATCTTGACAGTTTAGGGTTAAAAAATGTTAAAAGATGTCTGTTAAAGTTTATATGTATGATGTGACTTAACTATGCAGAAAATGTTTTAAGTTGGGTGTACCTGTTTTATGTACATCTACTGTACTTATTCCCTCAAACCTGTGTATTAGTTTCTCAGTGGGTACCTGAGAAAGGCCATGCTTAGCACAGAACTGGATTTCTCCTTTGAGAAATTTTAGCATGGTTTGAGGAAATCAAGTGATAAAGCAGTATGCTGAATATGCAATAATTTACTTCTACTGAGTGCTGCATTTTAAGAAGCTAGATGAGAAGAGTAGTTGTGTTGGCTTAATTATGTTTTATGCCTTTGAGAGAGAGAATAAGTCTTAGAATTCTCTTTTTAAATGTTCTTATGTTCCAACCTTTATATGTTCCAAAGTGCAGTGCACTGTGAATCTTTTATTTTTTAAAATCTTGTAGGTGCTTTTACGTATAACTCTAATGATTTATAAGATGCTAAATGAATTGTTTTTGTACTTAACCATAGTAATCCAAAAGATAAGGGTACGGTTTACATGATTTTCACAAGCTTTTGTTAAGAAATAGCAAGTGAATGGTTTAGGATTTCAAATAGACATGCCCTCCAGAGACATTAGCATCTGAAGAGGTCTGAGAACCTAATAGAACTCTTTTAGCATGGATCAAGTTTGATTAAATATGTTGGAAAACTAAGTTGGATTTTTGTATTCATATATAAAGGAAAGTCTCCCAATGCTATCAAAGAAATTGTGATCACTGCTTGCTGTTGTGAGCTTTGAATATTTTTCTATTAAGTATTCAATTCTTAAGTACAGATAGTGAAGACATATAACAAAATTAATTTTATGCTGTAAGATTGGGTTGATACTTTTGAAGGCTTTAGTAATTTGTGTGTAATGTCAAAAAGATTTCAGTCTGGGTGCAGTGTCTCACGCCTGTAATCCTAGCACTCTGGGAGGCTGAGGCAGGAGGATTGCTTGAGCTCAGGAGTTCGAGACCAGCCTGTGCAAGAGCAAGACCCCGTCTCTACTAAAAATGGAAAAAATTAGCTGGTGTGGTGGTGCGTGCCTGTAGTCCCAGCTACTCAGGAGGCTGAGACAGGAGGATTGCTTGAGCCCAGGAGTTTGAGGTTGCTATGAGTTATGATGATGCCACTGCACTCTAGCTGGAGCAAACAGAGTGAGACTCTTATCTCAAAAAAAAAAAAAAAAAAAGATTTCAAATCCAACTGAATAACATTCTTCCAGTATAGGAATTAAATTCTTCTATAAAACTCAACATAAAGTTAGGGTCTGAGTGCATGTTTGCATTAAAAACATTTCACTACCTATTTCCTCACATGTTTTTAACTTTTTTTTTTTTTTTTTTTTTTGGTCTCCAATAGTTAGTAACTTAAACAGCAAGGAAAGCAAATTCAATTATAATATTAGACTTCCTGCCAAGTTATTTTTCTTAAGAAACCTTCTCTTGGCGTTTTATCTTTATTTTCGTACCAGTGGACCTCCCTGCTCAGAGATATTTTGATTGACATCTGTTATGTTTCTTTTTCCTCTGAGGTAGTATTTTCTTTGTATATTTATCATAGTTATAATAAAGTCAGATTCATTGACATCTTCTTCCTGGTGATTTTGACTTGGACTATTTTCTGGCCTGGGGGAAGGGGTTCACATGTATTGTTGTTGCTTTAGATTAATGATAAGCAAGATACCATTATTTTGTCTGAAGGTATCCCTTACTTTACATATCTGTCTCTAGGTAAACAAGTGTTAGTAAAACAACATTTCTGTCAAACCTTATTCTTGACAGCTTGGTAAACCTAGCTAGAGTTTCTCATTTTGTATTATGTCCTAAGACTTTAAAGTGCATTTGTATAGTTGCCAAAAATTCTAAAAATGAGATGATGGGCTTCCTTAGCATCTTCCTCCTAGAAATGAGTTGCTTTTAAAGTCTGTACTCCTGTGTAGGAAAGATGGCAAATTGCACAGAGGCAGTACAGGCTTTGTACTGTGCTTTCAAAGTAGAGTTCTGCATTGCAGTTTTAAAAAATATGATAGATTATTATAGAACAAAAGTGTCCTGAAGGGAGAAGATAGCTTATAGTTATTGGGCAAAGAGTATAAGGAAGAAATTTTAGAAGATATGTCAATACTTGAGTGCTGTACGATGCACCAGGCTAGAAATGTGATCATTGCATGGCCTTAGCATAGTCATACACAGACACACATACACACACAAGGCCATTGCTAAGCGTTTTCTAGCCCTGGATAAAGTTAATTTTTTCTAAGTATGATTGCTAAGCAATCCAGTGAATCTAAAGTAAGTTTTCTCTTTAGAGACCAGTGTTTGGGAGTCTGGTCCTTCCTGTGCTGATACCTTAGAACTCCAGCCAAACTGAAAGGCACTGCTTTCTTACAGGAAGATAACCCAGAACACGCACAGCTATGATCCGCCTTGTGTGTCATAGTGACTTCACAGTGGTAGCTATACATTTGTCCTGAAGAGTGATTGGTTCCTTTCCACTTAGCTGCCTTGTGACAAACAGCATTTGCTACTGAAAATAGTAGTCTATAGCTAGGGAAAAGAGTGAGCTCTGATGCATGGGTATGGACTTGAAGGGTTGGCTTCCACTTGCTGAGTTACTTAGACTTCAACATAAAGTACAAACAAGTGTAAAGAAAAAACTATGATAAAATATGGAGGTCTTATCTTGAGAAATGTTCAAAATGGAATCTTTAATCTGGGTTCCCAGATTAATCACCAATAAAAACATTCCATTTTTCTTGGGTCTTCTGTGGTTAGCAGAGGGGTATAGTCTAGCTATGTTAGCAACTTTAAAGCACAATCTAAAAGGAATTAGCCTTCACAAGGTGTTTGCATTAACTGGGTAGTGTTGATCAAGGGTTCAAATGCATAAATCAACTCTAGTGTTTGTAACTTTGTCCCACATGGACCCTACTCTTTAGAGGACTTCGGTCCTTTAGTCCATTAGAAGACTAAGGCCCTGAATATACATTTTCTTTTTTTTGGTGGAAGGGTTCCTGCAGATGGTTGTGTGAGGGTTTTTTTTGGTTCTTGGCCGCTGTCCATTGAGTGCCATTTGAAGACCTGTTGTTTCTTAATCCTTTTTCTTGGTGTGACTGGCCAGGAAGATGCCACTGAGTCATACCCCCCCCCCGCCCCCCCCTTCCCCCCGGGTGTCTTGTCCCTTCTTTAGAATAATCAATGTTTTCCATTGTGCTGCATTTCTGTGGTGAATCTGCCACCATGAGGATTTGCAAGCATTGATTATATCTTGCCTTCCAGAGGTGGTGATCTCACTTTGGCCCTTGGGCCAGATAGAATGGCTATGGACACCTGTGTTGAGTCTCAATGCATGTGGCTGTCAAATTGGTTTGGGAACAAAGAGAAAACTTCTGTGTGGTTCTAGGGTGAAATGGATAGTGTTCTGCTGGTCCTCAATCTTTGAGAGGTCTTAGTTAACATTCATAGGATAGTGGAATTTTTTGAGGTAGAATTTAACATTTTAATCTACTTTTAATTCATTGTATCTGAGGTTCTAAAACAATCTGTAGCTACATTTTGGGCACAAGTCTACATTGTCATTTCTTAAGCTTTAAGAAATTAGCATACGCTTTTGTGATACAAAATAAAGGTTCTCAACTGTGAATGAAATTTAGAAAGGTCAAAAGTATTCTTCAGCAGTTTGGTTGATGAGATGTGTTAGTGCTTTTGGAACATAATGAGTAAGAGCGGACTTGCATTCTTCATGCACTATACGTATAATATGCACTGATAGAAAAGCACAGAAGACGTATCTGCTAGAGTTTCTTTGTGCATTTCACTACTGTCCCAGGGCACTGCTGTCTGTACAGTTCATTTTAGTGTTTGGATGTTGCACAAGTAACCATTTAATTTCAAATGTAAGTGTCCAAAGAAATGAGTTTTTAGTTTTCATTCATATTTCACTTTAAAGTTCGGATGGCAGACAGCTAATCTGACTTCCATTTTATAAATACTACAAACTCTTTTTTTCTTCGGTAAGAAAATAGGGAAGGACAATAAAACCATGAACTGTTTTGCTTTATGTATGTTTTTTTCTCATAATTGTTTTTGAAGTTTGCTTATTAGCTTAATACCTTAATAGTACTTTTAAAAAATCATCTTTGGTAAGTATTGACTTATTCTAGATCTGTGTACAATTCTGACTTTTATTTGTTGGCTTTAATGAAAATTTAAAACAATCTTATGTCAGAATAAAGTGGTTAATCAAATGGAATCATAGTTCTTGTATTAGCTAATTTAAGTGAAATTCTATTATCTTTCATCTAATCAAAATGGGGCATATAGTTTAGTTTGGATGGGAAAGGGAATAAGAATTGAATTTTTTTTTTTAAATAGTGCCTATTTCCAAAACATGATTAGAAGTGGCTTTTTACATTATGCTGTGAAGACTAGGTAATGTTCATGGAAGAGATATAGTCTTAAAATGATTTGCCTCGGAGTAAGTTTTAGTCTGAAAAAGGAGAAGATATTTATGCTTGGTCATGTTAAGCAAATTATTTTATTAGGAACCTACAAAAGCTGGTAGACAAAAAGTGATGAAATGTTTCACTAAATATATGATCAATGAGAAAACTGGATTTTAATCATTCTTACTTGAAATGATTTAACATTTAATTTTTGCCTGAATTACAGCAGTGTTTTATTGTTTTACCTTATAGGGCATTTTAATGCTTGCAGAAAGACTGTATAAGCAAATCCTTCAAGTGATTCTGT
>CM052439.1:104840696-104918166 GCA_028533085.1 Varecia variegata | reverse complement strand
TTTAAAGACCACTAGATTGTTAGCTATGCTCTCCACTGAGAAAATGAACAAAGTCCTATGTCTTAACAGCTATTATGATCTAACTTTTCGAAAGCTTTTTGATGTAAATAACACCAATTTAGAAATAAAAACCTTTTATCTTACAGATAATTTGGATGATGGAAGGTTGTTCAAATATTGGCTTTATGTAAAAACATTATTATGTTAAATTTAGATTCTTTGTAATGCAATGTCAATAAAATTGGCTGCGTGGGCAGTTTTAGTTGCTACCTTAACCTGGTTTCTGCTACTGTTACTTGTTATCTTAGGTTCTGAGTTGCTCATTTTATTTAAGTACCATCTCTGTGGACCAATAAAAAATGGCAAGTATGAGATAAAGGCATGTTTATGTAATAGGAAGAAATAATAAAAGGTATAGTGTCTTCCGAGGCTGGGTGCAGTGGCTCACTCCTGTAATTCTAACACTTTGGGAGGCTGAGGCAGAGGGATTGCTTCGAGACCAACCTGAGGAAGAGTGAGACCCCATCTCTACAGAAAAATAAAATCATCCAGCCATGGTGGAACATACCTATAGTCCCAGGTACTCAGGAGGCTGCCGCAGCAGGATCGCTGGAGCCCAGGAGTTTGAGGTTGCAGTGAGCTGTGACGACGCCACCGTACCCTAGCTTGGGAGACAGAGCCAAGACCCTAACTCAAAAAAACAAAAAAGTATAGTGTCTCTGCAAAAGTGAAAATAAAGAACCGGTATGTATTCTTTATTTCAGACATTTAAGTTGTAGTTGCTTTAAAGCAAGGTTATAGTGGAGGGCTTGAGATGTGAGTTGGATATATAAAATCCAGCAATTCTTAAATTTCTACTAGAATCAGGTTTACTAATAGGAATGCTTGACCTTGGATCTCAGGGGAGAAAGAAATACCTCTTCTGTTTGATGCCTCAGCTATATAATAGTAATTTTTATTTAAAATCTTAAAATGGAGAATGTTATTGTCGAAGGTACTTTGCTTCCATAACGAAAACTTGACAGCATTGTAATATTCTTCCTCTTACAGACATGGTGCAAAGCCTCTTGCCCTCTTAGTCATGTATGACTTCCAATTCTTAGGTTCCCTATTTCAGTGATCTTTAAAAGGAAAAAAAGGTCCTTCAATAGATAACTTCCCATTTATGCTGAATTTGAAAAAGTAGCCAAATAAAAATTGGCCATAAGTGAGGTTTCTTTGGCTGTTGATCTAATAATATAGTCTTAGTTCTAGCCCCCCTGCTTTGACTAGGGCTCTTGACTTAATATAAGCATCATGGTTAGATATTTGCATGTATGGCCAGCAAATAGTTTAAAAGGAGGACAGCCTTACCCTTTAATTAACACAGTTAAAGTACACCATGGAATTAGAAATATTTATTCAGAATATAAGAATGTTTGTAAAATATTATAAATGTCTCTGTATAAATAAATGGAGTTTTTAAAAAACAATTCTATATCAAATAACAGAGTAGCTATGTTACAGCAGCTAAAACTAAAGGCATCTGGAAACAGTTAAAGCATACAAGTGAAAAAATCTAAAAAATCACAAGGTATAGTACAGTGTTAAGTAGCAACTTTAAAATGAGACTTTCAGTACAAACAACAGAACAATACTGATAAATGCAAACTTAATCACATGTGCTTTAATAACTGACAATACATTCAAGCAGGTTTTTCTAATAATTCAAGTGGTATAAAAGTAGGACATTTTCAAATAGAAAACTTAAATCTCATGCAAAGTAAGTAAGTCTTGACAAGGTGTCTAAAAACTGATTA
This sequence comes from Varecia variegata, assembly GCA_028533085.1. Taxonomy (NCBI): domain Eukaryota; kingdom Metazoa; phylum Chordata; class Mammalia; order Primates; family Lemuridae; genus Varecia; species Varecia variegata. The sequence goes on along the minus strand of CM052439.1, from coordinate 104,916,367 downwards.
GAAATAGAAGAGAAGGGAGCATGTTTCATTTTCTTTGCATTAGGTTCAAACAAAAGTAGATTATCAGGGGTTTTTACTCACTTGGCAGTCCTGACATGAGCACTATAAGTGAATACTATGAGTTCTACAAACAGAACACTTTCCACATGAATTTGATTTGCAAAAAGTGCAAAAGTGGTAGAGGAAGAACTACTAAGCCAGGACATCAGTGTGAATGTGGGGGAATTTTGTATATAACTTATGCTGTTATGCTTAGCTGATATTTCAGATTGAATAGCAGGTGAGTAACCATGGAAAGATCGAGTACTAGTGCAGAATGTGGTTATCCAACAGCAGTTGCTATTTCTGGGACTGAATAATTTTTTATCCTGATCCCATGCAAAATCTCACTCAGATGCAGTGTGATAGAGAATTTATCCAGTATAATTCTTAACCAAAAATGTAATGGTTACATGTGAAACTGTATTTCTCTACCCAGGTATTAGCAAAACAAGAGTACATGCCCAGCTGCTATTCAGCTTTTGTACTCTTTCCCACTTGTTATTTTAACACCCATGGAGTGCTCAGTGATGCTGTGGTGACAGCAGTCACCATTACATTAATTGATAATTCTGTTTCCAATTCTAAAGTTAGTTCTTGGCAGCCGAAGGCATATCTGTCTTAGTGAATACAAATGTATTAGAGACTAACTTCAAGTGTGTGAAATAGAAGGTACTTCTGCAGGCCATAAGTTCAGAGCTTGCTTTTAACCTGACCTGTATACAAACACAAGGTTTCAATTAACTTAGAGTAGGATTTAGATAAACTTCAAGAACTGTGTAGCAAAGGCATAATTTTTGTTTTGGAACAGGTTATGCCTCTTCTAGAAACTCTATAGAGTTTGCAAGCCTCAGTCAAAGGTGAGTCAGATGTTTTATTATTCCTTGTCAAACAGGCTGTTCCACTGGATAAACAGAAAAATAGTTGCTGTATGATTTTTTTTTCCTGAAAATTTTTATAGTGTTCTACAAAGCTGTCACCCTCTGCAGAAAAAAACAAAACGTGACTTAAGCTTCCCCTGCCTTGCAAAACCTTGGCAACTGTATGGCTGCACCCTAATTAAGTTCAATGCAGAAATTTCACCCCTTAGAGAATTCTCTGTTTGGGCTCTAAGAACTTCCTAACTATAGTTCTGTTTCCTGCATCCAGAAGTAGGTGAAGCTATAAATAGTTCATAGAACTAATGGAATATCTCCTATTTATGTGTTTGCAAATGGTTTAAAGCTTTATGGAGAAAAGGACACTTAATAAAAGTTTGGGTGTTTTCTATAGTCTTGATATCACATCTAAAACATAAGCATGAGATGATAGAATTAAATAATTGCAGGATAATTTTTGTGGGTCATAGGAAGCACCTTTAGAAGGGAACAGGCAACTGTAAAATAATTCATGCCAATGACATAGGCAGTCTAGTCTTGCTCAGGTAACTATGGGGCATTTTTTTCTTTGTTTTGTTTTTTACTTAATCTAATCTGGATCCAGCTAGGAACTAGAAGACTTTCAAATAGTTTCAGGTTTTCCTTAGGGGGGGGTAAAATCCTTACTACTCCCTCATCCTAACACTTTTTAAGGAAAAGCTGATAGGCTCTAGTTTGGACTGCCTTTCTGCAAAATGTCAAGGTTCTGATTTAGAGTTCTCTGAGGTCTCTGTAAAATATTGCTGAGGGCTCAGAGGAAGACTTAGTAAGAAGTACATGCATCTAAAAGGAGAATTAAGCAATTATGTTTAACTGGCACTTAATTTTTTTTATTAACCTAACATTCCAGTTTCAGGCAGCATGGACATTAACTTCAGAAACCTGACATGCCAGCCGATGAGAGTGACTATGAAACAGGTAATTACCTCCATTGGCAATGATAGAATATCTAGTGTACATCTGGGGCTAAAGCATGAGAGGGATGGTGTGAAAAAACTATCTGATCACAGTATATTTAATCACAAATAACTTTAACGAATCTTACTGCCTACAAGTCCATGGAAATTTTGGTAGCTGGTACCCCTGGGGTTTGGCAGAACATCAGATCCAGCTGGTGGGCTCATGCACTAATGGCACTCCAGCTATGGACAGCAGTCTCTTTGCCTAGTTGTTTTATTTGCCTCAATTCAGCAATGGGAAATATATTTCAAGGGAACTGGGAAATGGGTCCTTTTGCTCCATGCCCATTTCTCCAAGAGCCAAAGACTAAACTGAACAGGGGAGGTGATTGTGTAAAAGGGGTAACCACTTAGGAAACTGGAGAAAATAAAAATATGAAATTCTGAAGGTTTTAAAAACTTAATAAAAGTTAAAATCAAGATCATTGTTTACCCCTGATGGAAATGTTGATGTAAACCAACTCCTATTTAGAGAGAAATACAGTAGAGCCGGGTTATACAAAAAAAGGAAAATTACCCAGGCACCTGCAGTCATTTATTTAATCTGCACAGTTCAGTAGTTCCCATGATTAGCATAACCGAGTGCTTACTAGTTCACTTTCAACAAGGATTATGTCTTGGGGAGTAGTTGAAAAATACAAGGAAAGGAAATCAACTATTTCATAGCTTTTTTATTTTACAGATTTTATAGAAGTAACACTTTTGCTTGGGAAATAGTTTTCACCCAGATCACCACATATTTGAAAATATTATATTGATGTATAAACTCACTAAGGCCAGGTTGGATGAGTAATACCGGGGCCCATAATGGGAGCTGAGGGCTCTCTTGTCTGGAGGCATTACAGGGCCTAAGGGGTGGGTTCTCTGATTTTACCTGCCGCAAGAATGGAGGCGGAAGTCGGCAGGCAGGATTTTATTCCTGCTTCAGCCACAGGGAGTGATGTAAATGAAAACTGTCCATTTTTATACTTGTTCAATCACAAAGGAGAGAGCCATGCATGTTCCCACGTTGTTCAGGGGAGAATGTTCCCTAGGCAAGCTGGAAAAATGGTGAAAACTGATTTCATCTGTTACACATTTTTTTCTGCATATACTTTTCAGCCACTGAAGACAAAAATGCAACTTTATCCAAAGAGTGAAAATTAATTCCTGTAAATGACTTTTTAAAAAATTAACTTTGACTTTGACCAAAAGATAGAAACAGAAGCCAGTGGGCTTTTTTCACAGTGATCAAAGCACCCAAAAGTTGGTCCTTCCAGACTAAAACCAATTGATTTGGTGTCGGGTAGAGATAGGTGGTGGCTGGAGTAGCCTTCCCCATCGTACAGAAGGCTGTGGAATTTGTTATCATGCTCTCTGAAGAGACCCACCCAAAGCTTATGGACCTGATGACTCACTAAAGTGACCTGCTCAAAAGCAGAAACTTTAATTTGTAGTTAACCGTGGCATTGTAATACATTTCTCATGGGAAGCTTGGGTGGATTCTCTAGTGCTGCTGAAAAACCAGAAAGTGGTCCTTCAAATGTATCAGTGGTGGACTGAAACACAAAGAAGGGGTAAAACAGTGAAGGTTGCTGTAGAAGAGGAATAATGGATTTATGTTCAGATAAAAGACTATCTGAAAAGAATTTAGGTACTTTGGTCCTGCCTGGCCCTGTTAGCATTTTGCTTGAAATTTAACCTTGTAAACACCATATGGTAACCATCACCACCTGGGGAAAGAGAGGAGACCTTACCAACCATTCCCTCACTCTATCCCCCCCTTCATGATAGCAGGAGTTAAGTCTTGAACTTGGTGCGGTTCAGTAGCACTCTTAAGTAGGTGGATCAGTTTTGCAAAACATTCATTATCTCCTCCATGTCTGACAATGCACAGCCTCTCACCCGTATATAGAGACAGGTTCAGCAATACAAAGATACTCATGTGGATGACTTTTGATTCAGCAGAACAGCAATTAGGTAGTGCCCTGGGGCGGCAAGTGATGATAATGCTTCTCTGCTCTTGAAGAAACCCTTAATAAAATTTTATTTCCACTACACGTATCAAAAGGATTCTCAGCTCTACATCTTGGCTATTAATAAAGCTCCACTGGGAGGAGAGAGCTCCCTTCTCAGCCCTGCCTCCAAAACGGAAGTTGAAGAAGTTTTTGTTCTCCAGATACAGATTTGTTCCCAGCACAGCCCTGGTGTTGCTCTGCTTGTAACTTCAGTGTATCTGGAACTGTAAGTAACACCTGTACCATCTGCCCATGATCTGTAACTCCCAGAGAGCACCTGTGTGTGGCGACCTATATCTTAAGAGTTGATACATGTGTCTTGAAAACCAAAGCCTTGTTGCATTAAGCAAATCAGCAGTCCTTCTAGTTGCTGGAGGCACACACAGGCTTCTGAATGTGTGTCAGTTTTCCCCTGAAGGAGGAGGAAAGAGGAGAAATTGTAGATGCCAAAAGATAAGCCCACTCTGCTAACGAGAATAGAATGGAAAATCTTATAAAAACAAATGCCTGGGATCCCACAGATGCACACACAGCCTCGAGCCCAGAAAAGGAGGGAGAGTGAGAAATCAAGTGTGGAGAGCAGAGCAGAGCAGGAGCAAAGTTCTGCTGAGCAGGCACACAGCACGTTTACATGCCGTTGTGGTCCGGGGTGGGGGAGGAGCAGGAACTTCTGGGTACAGTCCACACGGTGTCACCAGGGCCACTTACGCCAAGAGCCGAGTCTGGGGCACTCCATTGTCCAAGTGCTGACCTACCTGCCAACCTTCCCTTTCCTCATTCTCCCAACAGGTACTCTGTCCCCCGGGGCCTGCTATAGTTTAGCTCCCATGGGCAGAACTTTGGTGCCCAAGTGCCGATTAAAGTGAAGTCTCATTGGTGTGTGGCCTGGAGTTCTCCTCCTCCAGCAGAGCTATTCTCTGCTTGAGCATCCTCACTTGGGTCTCATGTCTCTCCACCATGGCCATCATCTGCGACTCCAACTTCTTCAGTTTGTTTTGATGCTTCTTCTTTGCTTTCTCATAGGCAGCTACCAGGTTGCTATGTGGGAGAGGAGGGAAATCAGAATGAAGATTCATCCTGAGTAGTATTAAGACACACAACTGCCCTGTCCACTGCATTCAGCCTCTTCGGTAAGAATTTGAAATCAAGTGGTAAGAGGAGGCACAGCACTAGGATTTCCACACTCAGTGGCTGCTCATCTGTTACCTTAACCACGCTGAATCCAGCCTGACTGCTGGAGGCTGTCACTCTCAGAAATAGTTCTAAGAGTCAAACCAACTATCCAAGTCCAAAATAGAGACGAAAGTAGGTGAATTCCAGAAATCTGGTATTTAAATATAGATAGTAGGTCTGTTTGTTACTCCAGGGCTACTTACAACAGATGGTCCAGTAAGTTACAGAAGCATGTTGCTGACGCACTGCCGTCTAACCGCCCTTACCTAGGATGAGGGCAGAGAGGCTCGTTTTGCTCAGAATTTTCTTTATGCTTTGGCTGGCACTCAATTAGGCTGTAAGCTACTGCTGCCAAGCCAAACAATATAGACCTCTGAACTCTCCCTACCATAGCCCGGGCATGAGAGCAGGGAGTGAGGCCAGGTAAGTCCAGATGACCCTCTTCCTCTAAAATGGCACCCTAAATCCCTTCCCTGTACAGCCACTACCCCTATAGCTGCAGTCCTCCAAGTGGTCTGAGGATCTGACCCCTAAAATCTGTTCAAGGGGTTTGTGAGATCTTGGTCTTTTATTTCCAAGTACAGATCTGCATGAAGCCAGGTATTCTAGATACACTTCCAGATAATGTTGATTGCAGAAGCAGATGTGAGAACCCAGCTGTCTTCTATTAAACCAGATGTTAAAGATTTACAAAATTGTAAAAACAATGCTATTCTTCCAATTATTTTTTGGAAAGTTATTTTGCATTAAAATGCCATTTGTATTATGTCTAGTTAGTTTGTTTTTGTAAGTGAATAAAAACTTTAAAAAGTTTGTCTTGATTTTAGTTTCTAATATGGGAAGTACTGATATAATTTACAGGAACAAAGAAGTCCTCAATTTTTTACAGATATAAAGGAGCTCTGAGCCCAAAAGTTTTGAGACTGTCTCAGAGTAGCATTTCCTAAAGTGTGCCACCAGGCCCACACCTGTAATCCTAGCACTTTTGGGAGACCAAGGCAGGAGGACTGCTTGAGGCCAGGAATTCAAGATCAGCCTGCGCAACAAAGCAGAGCTCTTGTCTCTACAACAAATAGAAAAATCAGCCACGTGTGGTGGCACATGCCTGTAGTCCCAGCTACTCGGGACGCTGAGGCAGGAGGATTGCTTGAAGCCCAGAAGTTCAGAGTTGCAGTGAGCTATGATGATGCTACTGCACTATAGCCTAGGCAACAGAGCGAGACTCTTAAAAATAAATAAAGTATTCCACTGGATTATTAAGCGTTGCCCAAATAAAAGATTCTGTACCCAATTTTGTTAGGAAAACATTGGCTTAAACAGATTTTTTATTGTATGGAGTCTCAGAACCTTCACTATATGAAATATCAAGAGACCACATATGCTGCATTTGGCCAAAGGACCTATCTTTACTGAGCATTTCTCAGGATTCTGTGGGACACCTTGGGGCAGGTGAGGACTCACCACTCTCCAGAGTTGGTTCCCAGGAGTTATGGAAAGGTCTTCCCTGGTGCCGGGTGTACCTGTGGGCATCAGTCTGAGTACTATGGGGGGGAGGTTTCGGGGAGCTTTTTACCTGTTGGCCCGCTTGAGGTCATTAACAAACTCCGCTGACTGCTGATGGCGGATTTCACTGCTCTTCGTGAGTCTTTCCAAGGCGCTCACCAGCTCCTGGACTCTGGCCTTCAACTTCTTTTCTCTGTATCAAGAGAAACAACACATGCCATAAGTAAGCAGCTTGAGAGGATGGTGGAGGTGCCTACTACCCTGGAAGTGGTGGCAGAAAGGAGGGGGAAGAGTTCACGTGAAAAAAGTCAAGAGGCAAGGGTGAGGAAAGGACACCAAAGGGCTCAGAGCACTGCTGTCCCTGAATGGATGGACACCTCCTCACCACTGCACTCTCAAAGGCTTATTTGAGGGCCCTTCAAAGATCTTCAGTATGTGTCACAAAGGAGCAAGACAGGAATTTCTGTTTCTAGTCTTCCAGATAGGGAAACTAAGCTAATCTATTTGTAGAAGTTCCTTTCTGCTATTGGCATCCTCAGCGATGAGTGCAGCCTGACTGCAAACCTGCCTCTTGGTCTCCATACCCTTTTCCAAGTGTCCAAGCATCTCTGGAACCACCAGGGAGGGATTCAGCGACACAGACCTGTCTGGCCGAGGCTGCCTGCCTGGGGCAAATCCCTACTCACTGAAACGAATGAACATGGTAGTGGTAGAGGGAGTAGAAGTGATACTCTTGTTTTTTAACGATCCTTGTTTCCCATTAAAGTACTTAAGTTATACGTGCACTTTTGACTACCCCTACTCCACAGCTGAAGCAGCTTTGAGTTCCATGGGCTCTTTAGTACCCCAAGCTATTAATAATTGACTTGGAGGAGTCAGTTAAGGGAGGTTTCCAGTGTCCACTCAGCTTCTTGCCTTCTTGTAATTCCCACACAAGACCCAGGCAGGGAAGCTTTCATTATCAGTGCCTTCCCTGGCACCCTGCCTCCGTTTTGAGGTCCCTCTGTCCCCGCACTCTGCATAGTACCATACTCAGCACAGGCTGTCTCTGTCTGCACTGCAGTTGACTTGCACGTCAACTTCTAGAGTGGCAAGGACCGTACTTGGTTTGGTTCCCAAAGTATCCCCAGCATAGGGGCACCTTGCCTGTGCCTCGGTGATAGCTTCTAGTGATAGAACAGCTTCAGAACAACTCACTGAAGGTACTGTGTTTGAGTCCTTGGGAAATACTGGGAAACCAGGATGTAGGGAAGGAATTCCTCTAGAAAGGACTTACTGTGAGTGTGAGGAACAGTCAATCAGCATGATTGGTTTGCAAGGCAATTCGCTAGTATCTAGCAAAATAAGAAATGGAACATCCCTTGATAAAGCAACTTGACTTCTAGGCATTTATCTCACAGAGATAGCATGAGCACAGGTTCCTAAAGGTACATCAGTTATAGTGGGATTCACTTCGGGATTAGTCACTGTAATCAAGAATCGGAAACAACCAGGGGACTAGGCGTGTCTGAAACCACCCTTTACAAATCAACAAAGGGGTGCGAGGCAAGAACCGTGGTAAGGGCCTAGAACTGTGAAGGCACAGGCCTAGCTAAAAATAATGATAATCAGCCACTGTCCCCTAGTTTGCTTCTCTATGATTGCTATTCTGGAGTCACAGCTGGTGGACAAAAGATTCTTAACTTTCTCTGCAGATAACATCACCTTTTCAAAACCTAAAGGTCGTTTCTGAGATGTCTTCCAGGCCCCGGGTTGCGGTGGACTGGCTGACCCACCCAGACCGTGGCCCATACGGAAAAACTGACCCAACTGGAATTGTGACCCCCAACCCAGGAACTGACTCCACATAAGAAGATGATATCTACACCCCTATAATTTGGCCCCAAACCTAACCAGTTAGCAAACTCAATTGCCTAATCCTTTGCCTGCCAAACTGTCTTTAAAAACCCCTGTCTCTCAAATTCGCAGGGAGGCAGATTTTGAGAAATTCTACTGTCTCTCCGATGATTGCTGTGTGGGATTAAACCCTGTCTCCACTGCAGCCCGGTGCTAGCCTGCTCTGTGCAGCCAGCAGGGCCACCTGGCTGCGTGGCAGCATATCCACGCTGCTGAAACGCTCTCCTTAAACTTTCAAAAAATGCAGATGGAGATGCGCTGGCATGGAAGGGTGTCTGACACAGTAAGCGAAAAGGGTGAGTTCTATAGGATATAACTTTTGTAAACATAAAATCAGAATGTAAATATCGATATACTAATAATAGACTAGAAGGCTAATCAAACTCAGCAACAGTTAACTCACGTGAAGATGACGACAGAAGGCTTTCATTTCTACTTTCCTCACTTTTGCACTGCTTGACATTTTTACAACTTCGGATGCTTTTTGCAAAGTATGTGAGCTGCAGTTCTCTACGAGGGCGATGGGACCACAGGGTGGAAGACGCCTTTCAGGTGCCCAGACGGTTCAGACCCTGGTTCTTCCTTCCTGACTTTTCAAACATCTAATATAATTTCTGCTTCTAGGCACTGTGAGGGCAAGTCAGGCTCTCCAAACCAGTTAATGAGGAAGGGAACTAAGACACAAAGATCCAGGCCTGCTTTTGTGGGAGAGGATGGAAGGGGACCGATCTTTAAGGGAAGCCTGGCAACCCTGAGGGCCTGTGGGAGCCTTCCAGTAGCTCGCCCCTGCTGAGGAACGTCTTTCTCCAGGGCTCTAGCAGCCACCCAGAAGTTTCCTCAGATGGGGCTGCATTTCTGACTGGAATCTCTGAGCGGCAGCATCTCCTACCAGAAGTGAGAACGGTGCGGCAGGAGGCCGCCTCCCTTCCTCTGGGCCTGCAGAGGGGAGGCTGGGAGAGTTCCAGGGATGCCCCCTTCCCTCTGGCTAAATTGTCTTACATTCTGTTACAGTTTGATTCCCTTATCTTTCATTCTAATGTTAACAGAGCAAAAGGAAAGCAGAAAACTGTGAAGAGAATTTAAAATGTTAGCCATGAACTCAGTAAGAAATTCACAGCAAAAAGCTTTACTTGGAGTAACACCATCCCTGCCTCCCCCGTCACATCCACCCCTGGCAGGGAGGGGATGGCAATCCCAGTCCTATCGCAAAACAGGGGCTTCTTCCCCCAGCGCCTAGGCCTCTAGGGGACCCAAGGGAACTCTGAGAACCTGGCAAGATCCAGAGGAGGAGAGAAGCCCGGGGGGCAGGAGAGGCTCTCACAGGCCCTGCCCCACCTCGCTGGGGGGAGGGCAGGGGAGTAGCCATTGCGGGGAGCTCAGAATTGCCCCCAGGAACTGCCCTGGCCTCAGGAAGGGCGAGGGGAGCGAACTGCGGGTAGAAACTCTGGGAAAGCTAATCGTAGCATCAGCTCATTTATTCAAAGATACAAAGACAGGCCACGCCTCAAACCCAAATTTTAATTTGGGTTACTTCACCTGTTTCATCTGAGTGAGGCAGATACCAGCAAGAGAGTGATGGCTGCAGCACCACTCTTCTGGGCGCCAGGAGATGCTAAACCGCTGCCAAGTGACACCCTGTCCAGACCTGCGTGTCCAGCACGGCAGCTACTGCCACCAGGCGGCTGCTGGAGCACTCGAAGTGTGGCTGGTCCGAATGGAGATGTGCTGTGCGTGAGACGCACTGGGATTTGAAGACATCACGCAAAACTACAGTATCTAATTAATGATTTTTAAAATATTGATTATGTGTTGAGATATTATGGATGTATTTGGTTAAAATGCTATTAAAGCTAATTTCACATGTTTCTTTTCACAATTCTTTTTTTTTTTTTTTGAGACTAGAGTCTCACTCTGTTGCCCAGGCTAGAGTGAGTGCCGTGGCGTCAGCCTAGCTCACAGCAACCTCAAACTCCTGGGCTTAAGCGATCCTACTGCCTCAGCCTCCCGAGTAGTTGGGACTACAGGCATGCGCCACCATGCCCGGCTAATTTTTTCTATATATATTTTTAGTTGGCCAGATAATTTCTTTCTATTTTTAGCAGAGACGGCGTCTCGCTCTTGCTCAGGCTAGTCTCAAACTCCTGACCTTGAGCGATCTACCTGCCTCGGCCTCCCTGAGTGCTAGGATTACAGGCGTGAGCCACCGTGCCTGGCCTCTTTTCACATTTCTTAATGTGGCTACTAGAAAGTTTAAAATTACATATGTGCCTTGCATTTGTGGCTCTCATTATATTACTAGTGGGCAGTGCTGCTCTAGAGCAATTGTTTAAAGCAGAGGTCCCCAACCTTTTTGGCACCTGGGACTGTTCCACGGAAGACAGTTTTTCCACGGACCAGGGGTGGGGTGAGCGAGGGGGATGGTTTCAGGATGATCCAAGTACATTACATTTATTGTGCACTTTATTTCTATTATTATTACATTGTAATATATAATGCAATAATTATACAAGTCACCATAGGTTGGGGACCCCTGGTTTAAAGTAATATTACCAGCTCTTTCCCCTGGATTCTATTTAGTGGGTTTGGGTTGAGACCCAGGAATTGTAGTTTAACAAGTACCCCCACTGCCTCTTCTTACCAGGTGACTCTGGAAAGGCGGACAACTTATGCACCTGGGTCTGAGGATGAGCTGCGGGTGCTCGTGGGACCAACTCCCTGAATTTATATGCAGAGTTATATGCATGGGGCACATTTTCCCAACATTTACAGCTTTCTCAGATCCACAAAAGATAACTTGGGAAATGCTAAGAACCATAGCTTGCTAATCCAAGTCACTTTGAAACCTCAACCATTCATGTCCTGTTCCTCCTAGTTCCTAATTTAAATTTGCTTGGCCTTCAGTAAAGAATTTACAGGGTTTGTGTTACATAAGATAGTAAGGCCAAAAACGAGCACTTTCTTAAGCTTCCCACAGCAGAGAAAGTAAAAATGAAACACTACGTGTTCCAGATGCTCCCTCAATAGTAATGCATTCTAGAATGGCCAGAACTGCATGACCTATCTATTCCTTATTCCTTTATTCCCCGTGGCAAAGGAACTCACGAATTTACAACTATACCATCAAGTAAAAACAAGGCTGGGTTACCATAGGGCTATGAAAACCCAAGTCGCCCGTACACACACGTGTGTTTCAGTTACGTGTCCTCCCACCCCGGCACGTGCATCTCTTGACCAAACATGAGGGCTATTTCTGGTCATAGAAGGGCCTGTGGATCTTACTCTAACCACACAGTCAGACAACCAAAACATAATTTTAAGCAGTGGAACACACAGGGAATTTAAGAGGCAGACTCACGGGCATTTCACAGTAGTAAGACAAACCCAGGTGGCTGGCCAGTAAGCCCGGCTAAGCTAGCCTCTGCGGTGGGACTCGGTGTACCGGGACAGCCTGGAAGCATGGCTGTGTGGGCCATCAGAGAGGGGGTTGTATCCTGCCTAAAATAAAAAGGCCAGCAGCGGACCCTGTGATTAGACAAAGTCCAGATGACGGGCTGTGGGAGTCATGGGGCGAGAGCCCAGCCCTGATGAGGCGGTGAGTGGCTCTCGGCCGCCAGAAACCTTTCCGAGGAGGAGCCGTAATCAGACCAGACCGCAGGGAGTCACAGCCGTGCAGCCACGAGGCCCGGAATTTCTTAGTAATTGCAGATTATGTGGAATTAGTCACTGAGACAATTGTCTGCATATGTGGTTTCTCTCTTCCTCACCTTTTATTAACTCTTAAACCCCAGTCAGGCTCTGCCTCCACTGAAATGGCTCGCTGAGGTCACCGGGGATCTGTGTGTGGCCACTGTGGCCATGTGCTTTCTTCGTTCCCTCTCGGCACCATCTGCACGGTGGGCTGGGGCCACTCCCTGCCCCGCCGGGCTCCAGTGCCTGGATCCATCCTTGCTCCCTGCCTGCTCCATCAGCTTCAGCCACCCCTCCTCCCTCCATGCTCCTCCTCTGAACGTGGGCAGTTATGCAGGACTGGGCCCGGACCATGTTTGTCTCACCCTTTCTCTAATTGATTCTCTGCATTCCCATTTATTTTCCTAGAAACTATCTATCTGCTAAAAACTTCCGAACCTTTATCTCCAGGCATCTCCTTGAATCTCTGGACTTGTCTATTTGATGTCTGCCCTCACCTTCCAAAGCCACTCTTGCTCCTTCCTGTGTCGGCAAAGGGCAACCCCTGTCACCTGGTCACTCAGAGTCATCCTTAACTCCTCGCTTCCCCTCATCCTCCACATCCGTGCAAACCCTGTCTGCCACGTCTCGTCTTCTTGCCATTTCTGCTGCCACCGGCCGTCCTTTCTCACCTGGGTAACCACGACAGCTAACTGGTTTCTCTGCTTCCGCCTCTGCCCCCCTGTGATCTGGTTTTCACACAGCAGCCAGGTGAAGTTTCCAAAATGACAAATCAGATCATACTACTGCCCTTCAGTGCCCTCCCCCTACCCTTGGAATAAAGGCTGTGGTCTTACCCGGCCCTATAGGGCCCTTCTCCACCGACCCCTGGACTGACCCCTGCTTCCCCGGCCTCTGGGGCTCACCCCCCACCCTTGCTTTCCACCCCAGCGCTGGAATCTGCCTGTCCTGTGCTCGGGATGCACCTCTGCCTCTCTCCTCCTCCTAGCCCCTTTTCATCCCAGCTTAAATGTCACCTCTTCAGAGAGGCCCACCCTGATCACCCACCTAAACAAAGGGCCCAGAGTTCTGACATCACAGCACCTTGTCACTTCCTTCATGTTACTCATTGACTTATTAAGAAAAACTCTCCAGAATGAGTACGTCATGTCACCCCATTTCCTTCATGGTAATCATCATTTTTGAGAAAATCCGGGCAGCAGATAACTGCTATCTCTAAGTCCTTTACAAGGATAAAGGTCATCTCACTCTCACACAACCTTTGAAGTCAGTACTATCATTCGAATTTTATAGATGCGGACCTCAAGTGCCCACAGCCAGCAGCCTGCAGAGCTGGGCCTCACCCTGGGCGGTCTGCAGAGCCTGTGCCCTGGAGCATGTCGCTGAGGTGCCCTGTGCTTCATAAAGGGAGTGCAGCAGAGCACAAGACAAACACGATCTCTGGTTAAGAGCACAGGCCTGTGGAACTAAGGATTAAGTGTCCCCAGATAGTGATGTTCTGCAGGTATTACGTTTGAGTGTGGCTATGTTTTGCCAGGAGTAGCAGCACGAGGATGATAGCAGGCTTTTTTGCCCAGACGTTTCTGTGAACGTGTTTCTTGTCCAGGAAATGCACCTAGAGTTTTCACTACGGCCGCAGTGTGCTCTGATGCTCTCCACCACGCTGCCTTTGTGAGATCCCAGGTGAGGCCTTCTCTGTGAGCTTTTGGAACATTACAGGAATGATAGAAAAGTAAAAGAAATCTCAATTGTGCGAGCAACACCCACCTCAAACCCTTGGGTGAGCATCAGTCATCACCTACGCCCTTCTAGGCATCCTGGCTCTGGGGCTCAGCAATTTGTTTATGTGATAAGGAACCCACAGGTGCACTTTGTATTCCACTAACGTCCTGCACTTATGGAATTCTAAGCACAACTTCCATTGCTTGATTGCTATTATAAATCAGCCATAGATGAAGAATCAGTAAGTGCAAGATTTTTTTTTTTTTTTTGAGACAGAGTCTCGCACTGTCACCTGGGCCTAGAGTGCAGTGGCATCCTCATAGCTTGCTGCAACCTTAAACTCCCGGTCTCAAGTGATCCTTCTGCCTCAGCCTCCCAAGTACTTGGGACTACAGGCATGCGCCACCACACCCAGCTAGTTTTTCTATTTTTTGTATAGAGGGGGTCCCTCTTGCTCTTGCTCAGGTTGGTCTTGAACTCCTGAGCTCAAGTGATCCTCCTGCCTCAGCCTCCCAGAGTGTTAGGATTACAGGCATGACCCACTGTGCCTGGCCTGCAAGTGCAAGTTTAATAAAACAGCACATTTTAAAATAATGGCCCTCCTAATAAAACAGTGAAGATTCTGCTGCTTGTTCGCTCAGTGGGGGCTCCTGTTTTAAGCCCACCCGGCTCCCTTCCATTTCATCCCACTATTTGTAGGGCTCAAAACCAGTACTCATCCAGAGCTGCTGAAACAGGCACCAACTGGTGCCATCTTTTTTCCCTTCACGGCCAAGAGGTGGCTCCTACAAGTCTGGAAGATTTCTAGAGCTGGGCAGATGATTTTGAATTGGATGTGGATTTGAACTGGTTTGTTCTGAGGCTCTGCTAACAGCCGGGTGCTCTGCAGGCCACGAATGGGTAAGAGCAGTTAGCACGTCAGGGGCTCAGAGGAGAGCAGGAAGATACATGGTGGAGGCGACTGAGGGAGGCTTCAGGCAGGGGAACATTCGGACAGGAGGGGATGAGGAGGGGCCCACAGGTGAGAGAGCCAGGGAAAAAGCAAAGAGCAGCTCCCGGAAAGATGACTTGTCCAGAGTGGCTGGACTGTGGATTATGTATAGGGGCAACATTTGAAGTATGGGCTAGGAAGTTAATTTAGGGACCTATAAACAATCTTGAATGCCAAGCCGCTGAAGGTCTATGCAGAGCAACCTAATCAGATGTGTGTTTTAAGGTATTTTGGTGGCAGAACCCAACGGCAGAATGACCTATCAGGATACGGCTCCATGAGTTCTGAGGAGCTGAGGGCCACACTCGGGAGAAGGCAGCGCGATGGGAGGGAATAGATGGGATCTCACGGGAAGAAACAAAATGACCTGCTGACAAGGGGTGCAGGGGGAGACTTCCAAGTTGTAATCCTGGGTCATCAGGAGAACAGAATTAGAGAATATAAATAGAAATTCTTCAAAGGGCAGGAGGAAACAGAATTCTGTTTTGGACATGTTTTGAGGCTTTAGCATCATGTTTGGGTGGAGATGTCAAATAGATGTGAGGTTGAGATAATTTAGGGACCATTTAGAAGGCAGCAGAGTTGAAGGCATGTTCTTGGCTGAGTAAGCCATGTTCCCTGCCCCCAAAGGGGGATTGAGGGTGAAGGAGGGGGAGGAGAGGAGGGTAGAACCGGGCATAGTGCGAAACAAGAGCAGTGGAGTGTTCTATGATAGAAAGAAATTCAGGGCACGTAGGAACCAAGAAAGGATGTGTGTGTGTGTGTATATATATGTGTGTGTGTGTGTGTGTGTGTGTGTGTGTGTGTTTGTGTGTGTGCGCGCGCGTATGTTGGGGGGTCCTTTCTGCTTGGAGGAGGAGGAAGGCAATATCTGGACATACGTTATAGTCACACTGCTGTGAGTGCCTGGGCATGGGGTTGGGTGGGGTGAGGGCAAAAGTAGCTGCAGGAGTGAAGTCCCAGAGGCACAGAAACGAGGCCGCAGTCCGGAGTGGCTCCGGGTGGGAGGCGGCGTGCCATAGGAGGGAGGGTGGAGGCAGGCAGGGGGCAGATCACACGCTTGCTAAGCTGTTTGGACACACACTCGGGAGCCACTGGAAGGTTTTTAAGTAATGGGGTGTAGTACGCAGAATACTAAAATGGCCCCAAGATTTCTGCCCCTTAGTGTACGAACACCTTCTCCTAGTTATTCAATCCAACGTTAATCTAGGTGCCGCTGTGAAGGCAGCTTGCAGATATGATTAAGTACTCAAAACAGCTGAGCTTAATGTAAGATTTTTTTTTTTTTTTTTCCTAGGTGGACCTGCTCTAATTAGGTGAGCCCTTAAAAGGGCGGGGGCTCTTCCTGGAAAGAGATTTGGAGCATGAGAGGGACATGTCCCGGGGGAGGTTCTCCCACTGCCGGCTCTGCATGCAGGGGCCATGCAGGACGAGGAGAGGCCCCCAGCCCAGAGCCAGCGGGAAAACGGGAGCTCAGCCCCAAAGCCGCAGGGAGCTGAATTCTGCCGACAAGCAGAGTGATTCTCCCCTAGAGGCCGCAGATGAGTGTGCAGCCTTGGAGGACACCGTGGTTGCAGCCTGGCAAGACCCTACGCAGAGAAGCCAGTCATGCTGTGCCCAGACTTTTAACACACAGAAACTGTAAGGCATTTTGTCACACAGCAATGGAAAACTCTTACGGGGATATCTATCTGATTTGTATCTTACAAGGTTACTCTTCGACCCTGAGCGATTTCCCCTTTTTCATTGGACCATTCTCAGGAGCACAGTGTACTCTAGTATCCCCTTCTTAAAAGCCTGCACAGCAGAGCTGCTCAAACCGGTTGTCACCACCCCTGGCCCATGCCAGTGTGAAGTGGCTGCCCCTCACTTTGAAGCAACTTCTTTCCCTGGCTTTTGTGCCTCCCCTGCTGGTGGACGTTCCCAGGTCTGCCACCTGGAGTCCACCCCATGGCAGTGACCTGCACAGTGGGGTCCGCGGGTCAGGCATGACGTGGGGGAACTCCTACTCCATCTCGTTGAACCCTCGGACTTTGCCTCATGTGCCTGCCCCTTCCCTTGTGGCCATGTCCACTGCTAATCAGGGTCACATCCAGATCTGGTCTCTCATGATCACACTGATCAATCAGGGCCCACCTGGCACTGGAAGTCACTGCATAGGGATCTGACACGTGGCCCTCTCTCTAGGCAGCAGTGGCGTGCCCGCTTGGCACTTCCAGAGGGATATTAATAAAAGGGAACTGCACGCCCCTCCTCTGGTGGATGAGTTAGGAGCATCCTGTCACTGGACAGCGTGGCTACCGCAATTTGTCGATTGCCTTGACTTGGTGTTTTACAGAACCATCTGGCACAGGTGCACACAGGTGGCGTATCCCAGGTCCCTGAGGGGCTCAGTAGAGCCCCTAGTGGGCGTGTGACTAAAGGACAGCAGCCTCCTGCAGAAGCAGGTAGCGTGTGGCTCTTGGGCTGGGTACCGCCCCAGGCTTCCAGGCCACAGGAAACAGGAATGCACGTGTGGTGGCAATACACACTGCCCCTTGCCGTGTCTTGAGCCCCCTTTCCAGTCTACTTCTGTCTCCTGGTTCTGAGGAAGCATAGATCCTCACTTTTTAAAAAAAAAAAATTTATTTTTAGAGATGGGGTGTTGTTATGTTGCCCAAGCTGGATTCAAACTCCTGGGCTCAAGCGATCCTCCTGCCTCAGCCTCCCAAGTACTTGGACTGCAGGCGTGCACCACCACGCCCGGCTCAGATACTTACCCTTAATCAGCACGGCCTGTGTATGACCTGCCTTGCAGCTCTGTGCTTTGGAGGACGTCTGCCTCCCCGCACAGCACCTGGGGTGCCCTCAGCGCTGCTAGACTGACTGGGAGTTGTGTGCCCGGAGCACAGAGCTGCCCCTTCGCCCAGACCAGTCACACCACAGTGGCTACAGTCTTCAGACAAGTTCACAGGAGCGAGCTCAGCTCACTCATCTGCAGGCAAACCAGGCTTTGCCAGCACATGTGGGGTGCAGGGGGACCCCACAGAGAATGTGGAAATATGCAGTCTCCCCATTGCCTCACTGTGTGACCTTGGGAAACTGCTCAGCCTTGCTGCGCCAGTCCTCCCCAGGTCACACGGAGAGCAGCACCTGCTCCCGGCTGCTTCCCAAGAACATGACGGAGATGAGCCACTCTGTTCCTCTCGGCTGTGCTCAGGCCCGAGGGCGGGCCACACGAACCCCACGTCAGTACGACCAAGAGTCATTTCTGAAAATCCCTTCTTTAGCTGCCCTGTTATAATTCACTTCTTTGGTGGAAGGATTATTCAGTTAAATTTTATTAGGACCAAGGGCAAGAGAGGGATCTGAGCTGGAGAAGGGTTTTGCAGCACACGGTCTGTGTGCACAAGAGCAAAAACAAGATGCCCTAAATGAGAAGACACCTCATGTGCAAGACTGGAAACCTGGTCATCCAGATGGGGTTTTATGGCAATACCGGAGCCAATAAACTGTAATAAATGTTCACAGAAGTGGAGGGAACGAAATCAAACCAGATGGGAGTTAGACAGCGAGTGTGGGGTGGCATAGAGCCCTGGTTTTGCTCCAAGCAGGAGAAAGTTAGGAGAAGACACAGCGAGAGAGCTAGGGTTGGGGGACAAGGCCCAGCAGAGGCCGAAGCCTGGCCAGGTAAGGGGAGAGTGGGTTGGGACAGGGCCATGACCCAGAACCAGTGCCCAAAGTGTCACAGGGCACCCTTCCTGGGATGGCTGGCTCTCCTCAAGCACGACCATGGCTTGGCCTCTTCCCTGTCCCCGTATAGACCTGCCCTCTCTGATCTGGGTGCCTGGGCCCACACCTGGTGGGCCTGGCCTGGGTGCCTGGCACCTGGACCCATCCTTTTTCCAAGGAGAAATACTGCAGAAGACGCTGGTAAGATTTCCCCAGCTGACCTCAGCCACTAGCTTAGCAGTGATTTAATACCTTCAAAGAAGGTGTTAGTTTCCATCTGATTTTTAAAAATAAAAACATGCCCAAACCTCAGCCCTCAGGTGTCTGCATTATATTACCCTCATGAAATGATTATTCCAGTTCCTAAGCTATATTTACAATATAATTATGTTATTTCCCTTTTTCCTTTAGCTCTGTGGGCTCTTTCTTGGCTTCATATATCTGAGTCTTGATTAGAAATCCATGCTAACCAACTTAAGGCTGCGTATTGGAAATCCACTGTGACTGACAGAACAAATGAAATCTCCTTGTGTTTAGTCAGCACAACCTCCATCCTACTTGTGCCAGCAAAGGCCTCTGAGGTTTGGGGAATTTGAAAAACGTAAGGGCTTAGCTTACAGATACAACATCCAAATGGCTCCCAGTTGGAAGCAGGGGGTGGATTTCCATCCGTGTTTCTGGCACAGTCAAGGCAGTAGGATTGGCTGAGGGCATTTTTCGGGGCTGCTTCTCTCCTCCCACCCCAAGCAGAGCAGTTACCATGTAACCGCATGGCCAGAGGCGCTGGCAAAGTGAAAGCAGTAAAAGCATTACAACTTGGAAGGAAAGACAGAAAGTGACAGTGAATCTGGAAGGTAGCGAAGCCCCCCACAAGCCAGCCCGCGATCCCCCGTCAGCCTGGGGCCGCGCTGCAACATACGCAGGCCGGGCTGGATCAAGTGAGCTCACCGAGACTACGCTGCAGCCGTCCCCTCCCACCCCAAATCCCTAGAAATGATAGGAAAGATGTTTTTTTAAATCCCCAAGCATCTGAGAAAGCAAGGCGTGCTCTCTGTGTGCCAGAAACCATGAGCAGTCATAAAAAACGAAAGACAGATGTTTTATTCTTCCTGAAAAAGGAAATCCTAACTGAAAATGCACACAGAAAAAAAACCTCTGCAAAAGGAAGAAGGGTGCTCCAGCCAGAGGTGTTGGCTATTAGAACAGGAGGGGACAGATACGCGGGCTAGATGGCTGTTACCAGCCAGGGGGGACAGAAAGCCCAGAAGGCCAGCTTCTCACACAACCCGGCTGAACGCACTTCGTGGGACTTGACTGCATCTTGGGGGCGTCAGTTTGCACCGAGCAGATGCAGGCTGCCAGGAGTTTAAAGTACAGGCATGACCACACAAACGAGAACCACCAAATATTTAAGGGAATTCAAAACCAAGAAAGAGCCACAAAACTCAGCTATAAAAAGAATTTACACAGGAGGAAACAGAGTTGTTACAGCAGACCAAAAAATTTAAGAAATTAAGTATAACATCCTTAAAGAGATGCAAGAGGGTATATTATTTCAAAAGAGATGATAGATTTCATCACCAAAAATACTCAACACACAGGCCGAACACTACAATGGGTATAAAGGCAGCCAGAAAATTGAGCTGAAGAATCGATCCTTCCAGAACTGCCCCTGACAGGGCAGCCGCCGGCCACACGGCTGCTGAGCACCGAGACGTCTGCTGGTCTGAACTTGAGATGTACCGTAGGTGTGAAATACAGACCAGGTTTTGAAAACTTAGTACAAAAAAAAAAAAGATAAAATATCTCATTAGTAGTTTTTAAAATATTGATTACATGTTGAAATGATTAATTTAGATACATTGGGTTAAATGAAATGTTATTAAAATGAATTTCACCTGTTTCTTTTTGCTTTTTACACGTGGCTAACTAGAAAATGTAAAGTAACATACGTGGTTCACATTACATTTCTAACAGACAGAGCTGCTGCTCCAGAACTCGGAGCAAAAGGAGCCCAGAAAGTGTGAAAGTTGGGGTACACAAGGCAGATCCGCATGGATCAGCATCCGTCTCTCCTTGTGGAAGGGAGAGAGCACGGTGGGGTCGCAGGTCGCAGGAGAAACACTGACGATAGAGGGAAATTTCCCAGGACTGAACAGACACATTCTACCAACAAGGCGGGCATTCCCGCTGATGCTGGGAACAAGGGAAGGGTCCTGTTCTCATCCTCGCTAGTTAACACCGTCCTGAAGGTTCCAGCCAAGGCAACAACATAACAGAAAAGGAAGGAAGAGACATGTTCTTATCTGCAGATGAAGTGACTGCCACTTCATCTCCCCTCTCACTCTCCTTTCCAAAGGCCTGGCACAGACAGGCTTCTCCGGTTCTGGCCCCCCAGGCAGGGTGAAGGGAGGACACATGCACACCGCCCCCTTCCCAGGCAGGCCTGGGTGACCCAGGAGGAGCCGAGTGAGCAACTTTAAAATGAGAACAAGAGAAAGGAGAAGGGAGCCTCTGCCCGGGATAACCAGCAGTCGCGCGTTGGGAGGGTGCTTACCGCCGGATGGCGTTGGCGAACTCCGCAGCCAGCTCGCTGTCGCTGCACGTCGTCCTCAGTTCAGCAAGGGACAGAGCTGGGGAGGTGACGTCAGCACACTCCTGACAACAGCAAACACAGTCTCATTAGACCAGGAGCCAAGCCTGACAGCATCTGAAGCCTAACGTGCTTTGTGCCATAGATGGTGAGGGGACAAGCCGGGCGGCGAGCCAAAGAGCCCCTCTGCTCCCAGATATCCGGTCACCTTCACAGGCTGGCCAGGGGGTGCGAGGACACCCAGTGTGCTCTGAGCACACCACATGCATTCACTCATTTAATCATCCCAGGACTCTTGGGGCAGGAGCTGCCATTATCCCCAAGTCACCGGGGAGGACACCAAGTTACGCTGCCCACTCAGCAGCAAGGACGCGGTGGAACCAGGATTCAAACCCAGGCCACCTGGCTCCAGATCAGTCTCTTCACCGCTAGGTAAAGCCTCTTGTAATGACAAAGACAAGTGAGAAATACACGTGAATATCCTTGTTGCCCCATCCCGCCTGTCCTTGGGAGAAAACCAATCTCTAGATTTAGGGGCTTGACTGGGTTCAGTGTAATCATTCAGACAACTGGGAAAGGCGGAGGAAACAGAAGTGCACCCCGCCCCATAGATTAGCATCAGACAGGGACCTTGACATCACCTAAACCAAATCCTTCCATTTACCCACGAGGAAAGCTAAGAGCCAGAATCCTAAATCCTAAAGAGAGTTAAGACTGTTCACCAAGCGCTGTCCATGCCTGCTTGAGTGCTCCGCTTTCTCTGCATATGGACAGAGAGCAGCCGCTACACACACAGCAATGTGGTCGGGAGTCGGGGTCGGGGGGCACTCATCTGACGGTCTGCTCTACAGACACGAGGATCTGCCATGCTGCGGGCCTGAGATTAACAAGCTTGCAACCCGCTGCAGGAATGGCATGTGAACAGAAAACTGTATCAGGATGGGAGGAGAGCTGCAAAGAGGCATGGATCCAGTGTGCTAGGAGTCCCAATGACAGGAGGCACACCGTATCCCTGAGCACATTGTGACACAGAAACGCGTTCCACCCAGGGGGTTCCTCGGCAGCAGCACTGCCAACACCCGCACGCCCTTCCCTCCGCTGTGCCCTCTGCCCGGACCCCTCCTCCTCTCCCTCCTCTAGTTGTGCTCACAGACCCAAGTGCCCCTGGCTGCCCCTGGAATCTGTCACTTTTTGTGTATCCATTCCCATTTGAGGTTAATATTTCATAAGATTCCTTGAAGACAGGGGCTGCTGTGTCTCATTCACACATCGGGTAATATCTGGTGCATATAGACAAGAATTGCAAAAGACTAATGCAAGTTGGGTAAGATTTAGGATCCAGTTGTGCTGGTTGAAGTTTCTAAACCAAGCATGAACACCTACCCAGTGGGGCAAAGGTGGTCCGCCGCCCGTTTTTAATATGACTCACAGGCTAAGGATGGTATTTCTATTTTTAAATTCACACACACACACAAAAAAAAGTCAAAAGAAGAATATTTTGTGACAGGTAGAAATTACATGAAATTCAAATTTCAGGGTCCATAAATAAAGTGTCATTAGAACACAGCCACACCCACTGCTATCCCTTCTTGTGCACTGTTAACTTTACAATGGCAACGGTGGGTCTGTGACTCTCCAACCCTAACCTGTGTACTCTCTGGCAGCCCCTGCGCTGGACCATCTGTCTTATCCACTAACAGGTAAGACCAAATGACTAGCCCAGACAGGACATTTTAGCCACATAGCAAATGGATCTAATATTCGAAAGATGAGCTAATTGGTTTACTCTAATTTCACTACCTGAACAACACAGGCTACTCTTACAAAGCTTCTTACTGTAATGTTAAAAAAAATCACCTGGCCTTCTCCATCAGAGAAATTTCCGTACTTTGAAGCCACTCCACAAAACAGGGTGCTTCTTCCAGTCAAAACAAACACTTGAACTAGAGGAGAATGCTGGGTTCATGGGCCGTCTGGCGAGAGCCTGGTAAGTCCGTTTCCACCCCACCCTGGGAACACACACACTGCTGCGCTGTCCCTCAGGCTCTGTCATAAATTGACCGCTAACAAGCTCAAAAGGCCAAACAGAGATTCAAAGGTGTTTGTATGGAACAGGAAACACAATCTTCCTGAGCCCCAGACGCTACCATATGAAATGGCACCATGTGGCTGGTCCCTGCACTCCACCCTCAAGCCTTGGGCGGATGGTTTCATAGTGCACTTGTCACAGTGACTTCTCTAAAGCCCAAACTGTTCCACATCACCCCCTGCTGAAGACCCAGCATGATTCTTCACTGTCCTAAGGATAACCCCTGCCAACACACCACCTCCACTTCCCTCTGGGCCTTTGCACGTGCTGACCCATTGGCCTAGAGGTGTCACCTTCTCCCCCCTGGCCCTCTGCCCTGCCCCCCTTCATCAGGCCAGCTCCCGCTCTCCACTGGGTCTCAGAAGTTCATTTCTTCCAGAAAACCTGTCCCGCAAATCTGAGTTCTGTGTCCAACTTGTGGCCTCCTATGGCACTCGGACATTCTATCCCTGCACTGTGATCATCCGTTTGCTCATCTGTCTTCCCCAGAAGGTAAATTCCTGGAGGACAGACCTTGTCTGTCTCCATGGAGCTGCCTCGGACCGAGCTGCATGTCCCCTCGGTGCGGGCAGGCTGCGAGTGCCAGATCCCAGCTATCACCCGCGGGTGGAGGAAACGCAGCCACGGTCTCGGGTGGGCTGGCCCGGCTGGGAGCCATGGCTGTGTGTCCGCTTGCTCCTCAGCAGGTGGAGAGGGGAGGTATAGCTGTGGCCATCTGGGAAGCATTCGGCTATTTAGGGAGTGACAGCTCACTGCCACACAGCACCAACACTGCTCCTTCCTTCCCAGGTACACGATTCTCAGAGACACCCCTGCACTTGCGCCGTGAGAAGCCACTTAGTGAAGCAGCAAGTCAGCACATGCCCACGCGTCCTGGGTCTGACGCAGACTGGGCTCAAGAGAAACCTGCATTTATTAGAACAGAAAAATATGATGCACAGAATATAGAGTACCCTTCCTTAGACAGGGATTTAATTCTTCAGGGTCTGGAGGGTTTTTTCCTTCCAATGCCGTATTTAGAATAGTTCTGAGATACAGGATAATGGAATGAACCTGGATTCCAAAAAAAACCCAGAAAGACCTGGGGGCCGACAGGAGTGTGAGCTGCAGAACTGTGTCACCAGACAGCCCACGCTCTGAGGATGCAGGCTTCGTGAGCCGAGGCCTGCCGTCCTCCTCCTCTGCCTCCAGGCGGCTTCCCGCACACTTCCCCGTGACAGCAACGCCGATGGGAGCAGGGGCAACGCAGAGGAGAGGAAGAGAGCCCATGAGTCACATTGGGGTTACGTCCTGATTCTGCCATTTATTACTTGTGGGAACTCTAACTTCTTTTGAGCCTCATTTTTCTCATGTACGTGGGGATAACAATTCTCTCCTCAGAGGTGTGGGATGTAACAGAGATAACGAACGTATTGATTAGTACAGCGGCCTCCCTTGCTCCTCAGCTTTGCTTTCTCTAGTTTGTTACCCGTGGTCAGCCATGGTCCATAAATAGTAAATGGAAAATTCCAGAAACAAACAATTCGTAAGTTTCAAATTGTGCGTCGTTTCTGAGTAGCATGACAAAATCTTGCACTGTCAGTCCGTCCAGTGTAGCCACGCCGTCTACGCTTCCTGCCCTTTGTCACTCAGTGGCCGTCTTGGCAACAGTTGCGGTACCGCAGTGCTGCGTTCAAATCATCTTTATTTTATGCAATGACGACCCCAAAGTGCAAGAATAGCAAAGCTGACATATTGTTATAATGGCCTATTTTGTTATTAATTATTGCTGTTAGTTGTTTACTGTGCCTCATTTATGAACTTTATCATAAGTATATACGTACAGGAAATAAGATGGAACATACAGGGTTCAGTACTATCTGTGGTTTCAGGCATCCGCTGGGGGTCTTGGAGCATACCCCCATGGATGGGGGGACTATGTACATATTGACAAACACGGGGCGCTGCGTGGGAGGGGTGCAGGAGGGGGAGCTGAGGCCTACATCAGACCACCAGGCAATTGCACAGAGCACACCTCTGCCAGGACTGTGATATGTGAAAATGTTTTAACTATCACATAAAGTGAAAACTGTTTTTTTTTTTTTAAATGTGGTGACACTCAAAATGTTACCTTCTTGTTAGACATCTAGGAGTGACCTGCAGTTCCTATCCAAGTACAAGCAATGGAGGCAGCAGGGCAGTAAGCTGTGGCCAGAGGCCACCAGGCAGCAGTGAGGCCTGGCCGAGGGTGTCCCTGAGCCACTCCGGGCCCTACCTTGCTGGGTTTGTCTTTGCCGCCGCTGCTGGTGGAGCTGAGCGACCGCATCCGCTGCTCCTTCTGCTCCTCCACCTCGGACTTGAGGTGCTCGATGTGCACCAGGTAGGCCTGCTCCTGGGCCTCCCGCGTGCTCAGCTTCAGCTCCAGGGCCTTCTTCTCTTTCTCCAGCAGGTAGAGCTGGGCCTTCAGCTCGGCCATCTCCTCCTACGGAGCAAAGGACACGGAGCGTGTGAGGCGCCCATGATCTGAGGGCAGGGCTGGCAGCCGCCAAGTGGGTGAGTGAGAGGGGGGTCCCGGTCGTACCCCACAGGCTCGTGGGAGAGTCATCACTTTGGTGTAAGAATAAGATGACTGGGCGGAGACATGGCAGCTGTCTCCACACATCTGAAGGACTGACATGTGGACAAGGCCATGTGCCTTGTCGCTCTACAGACTAGAACTGAGACAAATGGGTAGAAGTTACAGGCAAGCGGGTTGTGGTTCAACATAAGGAAAACCTTTGTAACAACTAGAACCCTCCAAACAGACACACTTGGCTTGCTGGAAACCAGTTAGCCATGCAGGGAAAGCTGGGTCTGACTTGATCCCTTCCAACTGCCGTTTCAGTTTCCGATGGCACCAAGCCACTTATTTACCCACCCTGATCGCCCTGCAGCTGGGCCAGGCGCTGGGGATGCCCACAGCTGTATCACCCTCTAGTCTCACCTACGCTGAGGGCCCGAATGAAATCAATAGGAACAGAGTTCCTCACCAGTGACTCCTTGTCAGATAACTTCCAAAAGTATCTTACAGAACTCAAATGAGAGCTGTCCGTGGAGAATAGGAAGTGAACCCAAAACAGGACAACGCTGTCCTGGCACCAGAAGCCAGACAATGATGGTAACCGCCAGCCTTTACTGAGCACGTAACACTATTGTAAGTGTTCACCTAAAGTACCTCACCTAATCCTCCCAACCTGAGGTATTCTGAGTATCTCCACTTACAGATGGGAAACTGAGGCACACAGAGAGAGATTCACCTGCTACCGGCTTAGTCGTGGTGAACCCAGGCCGTGAACCCAGGCCGTCTGGCTGGGAGCCCAGGCTTGTACGCACCAAGCTACGCTGCCCCTGCCCTTCAAGATGGGCCCGTGCGTGACTCCTATCCTCTGCCGAGGTGAGTCCACTGCCACACGCCCGCCGTGTCCAGTGTCCCCAGGGATCTCTACGATCCCCTCCTTGAAAGGTTCCTCATAAAGCTGAGTCCCTGTCCTGAGACGCACTGACCAACGTCACTGGCTCTGGCCGCCCCCGAGGTAGCCCTTCTCCGAGGGCACAGGCCACGGATCTGGTGTGCTCACCTGGGTGAGTCGGCTGGGGGTGGCTGTTCTCACCCTCCAAGGTGGGGAAATAGCTGGAGGGCACCCACCCCGGATGTCACACTCAGGTCTAGAGGACATCAGTCAATGCGCTCAGTGTCTACTCAGAACCCACCAAACCTTTTTCCCCTGAAGCTCAGACATGAAAACCAGAATGAAATGTGTTTCCATACCCAGAAGGCTTCTCATCTTTTGCCATTAGAAGCAGGATTCTGAAGGTTCTGGCAACACTGAGCTAATGTGGATGGTCACTTCCAGAACAAACAGAAATGCATGCTTCAAAGAAGGGAGGATAAATCCGTGGGTGCCAGAAATGCAGAGGGAACTCTGCCAGAGGGGAACGGCAAGCCGGACAGAAGGCCGGCTCACTGGGCATCAGGCCGGTCCGCAGGCCCTGAGCTCTGGGAGCTTGGTGTCCATGCGACATCAGGGCCTCGGCCTCGGTGAGCTAGGGCTCTCAAAGCACTGCCAACAATAAGAGACTGGAAAGCTTCCTTCCTGGAGATGTGGCAAGGAAACTTGTCATCTCTCAGGCTCTGGGTAGGAAAAAAAAGAAAAATCTCTTTTGAGGAATCAAACCTCAAACTTGAGTCATGTGTAGGTGTAGTACAGGAATCCCAAGCCAAGAATATAACACAAAGCAGTCCTAAACCTCGGAAAGCCATGGGTCCCAGCAGGTCTCAACAGTACAGCACCACTCTGAGGGGACATCTGCAGCCCAGGATCCGCAGGACCCCATGGGAAACAGTGTCCACGGAAGATGGGCCAGGACTTGCATTCTCGCCCCCACGCCCGCACCAAGGAAATGAAAATGAACAGCATGGACGTGGAATCAGCAGATACAACAAGCAGAAATAACATTGTGAAAAACTAGCAAATAAAGATTTAAAACAATTAAACAGATAAAGGAACAGGAGTCATAGTGAAAGGACAGGACATTTAAAAAAGAAGAGTGGATTTGGAAAGGAACCAATGAGATCACCTAGCAATGAAAACGTATTTCCTAAACATCATGTAAAAGAAGTGGGTACAATCCAGAAACTGGGTTTCTCAGCAGCTGTATCCTAGAACAACAGGGCGCGATGCAGCGTCATCTGCTGGAGACCAGACATGGCGTGGGCGAGCACACTGCCCCAGCGCCCAGGAGGGACCCGCAGGAAGAGGAGAGGATGCCCGTGTTCAGCGGCAAGAAACTCGCAGAAGGGCACCGAGCCAGATGCCAGCGATGGCTGCCCTGGATCACGGCTATGCATCATTCTCCTCCCAGCTTTTCATAGTTTCTACTCTTTTGGAAAATTTCTAAGATCAGTACACATTTTATTTTCAAGTGGCAAAGGGAATATTACAGCTTTTATTCCAACAAAAATGTCTTTCCTGGCCGGAATACCACTGAATTGATCATGCCACACATTGGCCAGAATATAAAAAGGAAAACCTCAGTCTTCAGCCAAAGAAAACATGACATTTGGAATAAATATCGGAAGGGCAGCCTCAGAGCTCATGCCACAGGGTGCAATGGGTCACAAAATCGTGACTTTCACGACTGGGGGGAAAGTCACTGTGATCGTGGAGCGAAGGCCAGCTCGTGAGCAATGACAGGAGAACTCAGAGCCAAAGTGACGTGAGATGTCTCCGGAGAGAGAAGTCAGGGTCTGAGCCCAGTGGGTGGAGGAACATGAGCAAGTCTGGAAACGACCGGGCTGAGGGAAGGAGGTGAGATTCCTGTATCTGTTGCCACTGCCTGGCATCTTCCCAGACTTCACCCAGACCCGAGCAGCCACCGAGGACAGGACCTGCTGAACAAGTCACCCCCGAGTGTGTTGGGATCGCTGTTGCTGACAGCGCCTCTCCACATTGTAACCAGAGTTTTTCTCTGAGGACAGCATTGACCCCAACAGAGAAGACCGGTTAGGAGCCATTAACTCAGCACGGCCACAGCGCACTCTGGCCTGCGAGACTTGCCTTGGTTCCTGCTTGTGACCCCCTTTTATCCCCGGGAGCACCTCCCTCACATTTCGACTCCTGGGAGCCAGAGGAGAGGCAGCACCCAAGGCTGTGCAAGTCAGGCCTTTGCTCGCAGGAGAGCTGAATCTGTAAAGCAGGTCTGGGAATACGGCTTCTAGCCCCCAGCTCTCCCACAGCAGCAGGGCCAGGCAGCGGAGCCCCGTGTTGACCCAGGACCTGCGGGAGCAGCCACAGGCGAGTTCCCTCCTCTGCTGTGGGTCTGAGATGCAGGCTGCAGTGACACAGGTCCATGCTCCCCATGGGCTGTCATTCTGCTTCCACCCAAGCTGGGTGGGCTGCAGACAATTCTGACAGTAACTACACAGAGTTGGCACAGACTCCGCGGGCTGAGACAAAGTTCTCCACAGACTGCCCTCACTGCGATGCCAGCCACGTGCCTGCAGTGGGACAAACACCAGGCCATTTGCACTTCTGCCTGCAAATCTGGGGGAACCCATGACCCTCTCAGGATCAATAATTCGCTAGAACATCTTGTGGAACCACGGAAAGCACTGAGCTAACAATCACAGTTTTATTATAACAAGCACACACAGGGCGAGGTCCAGGAGAATCCTGAACACAAATATTCCTGTGCCCTCTCCTCGTTGAGTCAGGGCGTTGGCACATCAATATGTTCACCGACTGGGAAGCTTCTCTGAGTGTCACAGTTTTTATTGGGGTCTCATTAAACAGACCCGATGGATTAAATCATCAGCCACATGACGGACTCGAGCTCTGTCTCTCCTCCCCTTCCTGGGGGTCAAGTAGCTGAAGGTCCCAACCCTCCATCATGGGCTCGGTCCTTCTGGAGACCAGCCCACATCCTGAAGCTGTCAAGGGGCCTGGCATGAGTCACCTCATCAGCATAACAAAACATTCCTATCATGCAGGAAATTCCAAGGGTCTTTGAAGCTATGTGCCAGCAACCAAGGACAAATACAACACAGTCACATAGTCATGATTGCACCACAGCTGCCTTCCGAGAGCTGGCAGCACGCGAAAGGCTGCAGGCTGGCACCCCTGGCCGGAAACATGCTGAGTGTGTCCTGCTGAAGGGATGGCAGTTTCACCACTTCCCAATGACGGGTACTGGCTTTCCAAGAAAGCTACCCCTGCTCTAGAAATGCCAGCAGATAACTCCACCAGCGGGTGAACAGCTCCAGATCCGATCAGGAAACGCTGACCTGAACAGCCCTGGAAACCTTCACTGGAGGGCACTATGGCCCGAGTAGGCTCAAACTTGTACCAAAGGGATGGGGGTGTCAGGAAACCAGGGCTCTCAGCCAAATCCTGCAACTGGCCTCACCTGTTCCCCCCCCTGCCTCAGGTTAACATTATCAGCAGCAACCGAGGGAGCCCTTTCCAGCATTCTGAGATGGGGGTCATCTTAGGTGGACAGAGACTTACTCCATCCCGCAGAGTAAGTGTCTGATCTGGCTTCTGTCAAAGGATGAGGTGTTCCAAAGCTGGGCTGGGACATGCCACGAAATCCTCTAGAATTCCACTCACCACCCCAGGAGTGTCCAGCCTGAATAACCCCAGACATACTGAAACCATCCCTGCCCGCAGACGAGGCTCTGGCTCCTCTCTAGGGTGGAGGTGACGGAGAGGACACCCCGGCATATACCTTCATGGCCATCAGCTCCTGCATCAGCACGGCGTTTTCGAGATCCAGCCGCTGGCTGTCCCCCCGGGGCTTGACGTCATAGCTGAGGGGGTCGATGTGGATGCTCTCGAGCTCCAACATGGTCAGCTTGACGGCGGCCCTGTCGTTCCTGAGCTGCTGGATGTAATCCTTCAGCCGCTGCTCATCCTCCTTAGTAAACTCCGTGTCGCAGCTACTGGCTGTGGAGCTGGTTGTGCTGAGAAGAAAAACAAGACCCACCACATTTGCAAGTTGTCACCAAAAGATCCTTCCTCCCCACTCTTCTGCACACGCCCTCTCCCCAGCGTGACTGAGGCGGCGTCCAAAATAAGTTTTCTTTGTGGCTTAGGAAAACGATACCTCCTTTTAGGAAAGACCCAGGTATGAAGAATAATAGAAATGTTCACGCCCTTTGATTCAATGCTGTGGATCTCAGAAATGAATTTCTAAGGAAACCATTCCAGAGAAGCAAAACGATGCACACATACAAAGATGTTTCATGAAATATAATCTAAAATGCAGTTTAGTGAATTATCATCCATATCAAAAGGATGAAAATTATATGGCTATTATAGTGATAAATTATGACAATGGTGAAGTTCTAAGTAAGGAAACAGAATGAAAAACAACACATGTGTAATAAAAATTGGTGTACGTGTGGTCAGGACTTAAAAAAGGGGTACGTTAAGGGAACAAATAAGTTGAAGAACAAAATACCTACGTGTGATCTATGGATGTGGGCGCTCGTGTCCCAGGCTGTGGCCGCAATCCCTTGGGGGCGGGAGCTGAAGGAGGGGCACTGGCAGGATGTTTTGCTCTACCTGTGTCGCTTGCATCTTGTACCATGAAAAACATGGGTGTGTGTGATACGGCAGAGACCACTGTGAACGCGGGTACCCCCAGGCCTCCATGGCACAGTCTGAGCATAGTGTCCACCACGAGCACTCAGGCTGGGCCAAGGGGCCCTGGCGGCCTGTGCCGAATGGTGACCGGGCAGGGGCTGCCGGACTTGAGGAGCACCAAGCCAGACCCCAGGCCTGTGGTGGCCCCGGAATGTTTCCAGAGGACCAACCCACCTCGAAAGGGTGAGCACCACTGGAAACTGCGCCCGGGGCTGTCATGAGCCCAGAGGCTGAGAATAAGGCGCACTCCACCCAGCCAGTCCTCGGGGAGTCTGGGGCCCGTGGGGACAGACAGCAGCTTCTCTGCACTTGTACTGGGCCCGGCTGGACTCACGCCTCACGGGACTGTTTCGGAAGGGCTCACTGAATTCTCACCAGAAGAGGCCAGGTTGGCATTGTCCTCTCTGTCGTTACAGATTTGGAAAGTGAAGCTCAGAGACATTAGCTTGCTCAGTCAGGCAGCTGCCAAGTGGCACCACAAGACTCAGGCCACGGCCCTGTCACCCCATAGCCTGTCCTCGTCCCAAGCCTCCTGCAGCTAGAAGCTATGCCAGGGGCAGGAGTGGTGTCCACAGGCTGCTGGCTGCCTCGCACCCAGGTCTGACCCCCTCACCTCACACTGGAATGGGATACCGGGTCCAGGACCCCAACTCAGCAGATGTAGCCCCCTCCCCATATCCTGGGTATGAGCAAGGTGACTCCACTCTTATACATGACATGTTATTGAGAAGACAAAGCTTCCAGGGGGAGAAAGGGTGCAAGGTGACAGTGGCTGGAGCTCTGCCACTCAGCTGACCACCACAGCAGGAACTGGCCACCCTAGGGCTTGGGAGACCCCCTTCTAGGATGGGAAACTCCTGAGCACCAGAAGCCTGTGGGGCCACCCTCACTCCCCTTGTCCCATCAGGACAGGTGGAAAGTCACTTGGAGACAGAGTGAGGAAGTCAGCCCGAGCATCATACAACACCTCTTCAGGGGCTGGGTGGGTGACTCTGTGTCAGCTGGGCTAGGCTATCGTGCCCAGTTGCTTGGCACAGCAGACTAGACGTTGCTATGATGGTACTTTTTAGATGTGATTAATGTTTAAAATCAGGAGACCGTAAGTAAAGATTAATCTATTCCATGTGGGTGGACCTCATCTTATCAATCGAGGGCCTTAAAGGACTCAGATTCCCCAAGAAGGAAGAAATTCTGCCTCCAGACAGCCTTGGACTCAAGACTGCAACATCAACTCTTCCCTGAGTCTCTGCTGCAGATTTTGGACTTGCTGGCCCCATAATCAAATGAGCTAATTCCTTAAAATAAATCACTGTGTGTGTATAGATACAGATATCTACATAGACAGATCTAGATCTCGCTCTGTGTATCTAGATACAGACATCTCTGTATAGATGTATCTCCTGCTGGTGTGTTTCTCTGCAGAGCCCTGACGAACACCACAGTGCTCCCTTGACCCATGACCCGAGCATCTTACACACTTTGTACATTCCCTACTTCCTCATCTGTAAAAGGCAGTAACAGGACATGCTGCATGAAGTTGGGGTAAGGATTAAAGGAGGTAAAAGGTAAAACGTTTAGAACAGCACCCAGCACAGAGTGAACACTCAGTCACTGTCACTCATTTCAGAAATATTGCAGTGTTTACTAGGGGCCCTAAAATATCCCGGCCTTAATGGAACTCGTGTTCTAACAGACAAGCAAGTGAAATACACAGCACATCACAGCAAGAAGCACCGTGGCGACAAATGAAGCAGGGAAGAGGCGTGGGGGGCGCAGAGTGGGGATGGGGTTGCTATCAGAAACAGAGCTGCAGGGAAGGCCTGGTGATGTGGTGACATTAGGGTGGACCTGAGTAGGGCAGGAAAGGGAGCGCCGTGACTATCTGGAGGACCAGTGATCAGGCAGAGGACACGGTAAGTGCACAGGCCCTGCGGCGGTGAGCCTGGCCAGCAGGAGACACTGGTTGAAGCGGAGTCAGCCAGGAGAGAGGAAGAAAGAAAACCAGTCGCAGAGAGCGCGGCAGGGCTGGGTGGCAGGTCCCCTCACTCTTTAGGAGGGCGCTATCTTTTTCTCTAGAATCAGGATGGGTCGCAGGAGGGTTTGTCATGGGGAGTGGCACAATCTGCCTTATGCTGGACAGGATCCCTCCGGTCACCACGCTGAGGAGGGATGCAGGGAGGCTGGGACAGAGGCAGGTGGAGCCCACAGGGGGTTACTGCAACAATCCCGGGGGCGGGGGGGGGGGAGGTAGAGGCAGCCCGGAGCAGGTGGGAGCAGGGAAGGTAGAGAGAAGGATAAAAATTATTAATCATCCCCATCATCTCATGCTGTATTTTAAGAAGGATGGGAAGGGAGAAGCCACACCTTCCAGCCGCAACACTCCACGAGCTAATCCACAACGAAGCACGTGAAGCCTGAGGGAAGCATGAAGGAGCAAACAGCTCCCGGGGAGCCCGGGGCGCGTGGGGAAGAGCTGCCTAAGAGGGCTGCATCCCAGGGAGGGTCCCTTCCTTGCATTTCAGTAAAGGCCGCTCTGCAAACGGGCCTCCCTTTAAGCAGGACTGGGGGCTCACTGCCACAGACTGTCAACACTGATGTGGGGGGACAGACAGCTAATGTCTCACTGACGAATGAGCCACAAAATTAGAGCGAGCTCTAGTGGTGGCACTGTTCACAAGGCACTGCTCAGGGCCCAGCGTGGGGAAGTGTTGGTTGGGAGGCAGCTTCATTAAGGAAATCCTTCCCTGCGAGGCTGGGACTCAGGGCCTAAGGTAAACTTACACCTCTAGATTTTCACTACAAATTATTTTGAAAAATGTCAAGCATATAAAAAACGGAGAATAACCAACACCCATGTGCCCACTACCTGTGTGACATTTTGTTGTATTTCTTTCAGACTACTTTTTTTAGAAATAAAACATTTATACTTGAAGCATCTTTTGTTGACTTTCATTTAAAATAAAAATGGCAGAATTCAAAGAGCTCTAAAAGCTGGAGTTGTCTAGTTATCCTGCAGGAACTAAAGTGATAATATTGTGGCAGATTTTCCATTTAGCAGGATGGGCCTACCCCAGCAGTTTTCCAAGAGGAGTCTCTGGGTGGCGGCACCAGCATCACCTGGGACCGTGGTAGGAATGCACATTCCTGGGCCCCACCCTTGAGACCTACAGAGTCAGGAGCTCTGGGAGGGAGGCCCAGCAATCTGCGTTTTAGTACATCCTTTAGGTGATTCTGATGCTTGTACAGGTTTGGGAACCACTGGTCTACCCCATAGGGTGAGTGGGCATTCGCTTAGTGGCAGGTGGGACTCTCCCAAATCTTCTAGGTGGAGGCCACTGTGCTCCTGGGCTGCTCTGGTGGGTGCCAGTGATTATGAGCAGGTCTCTGACATTAGTCAGACCTGAATAAATGTTCTTCCTCTGCTGCTTCCTAACTTTATGGCCCCGAGTAAATTACCCAACCTTTCCGGGCTGCAGTAAATAGGAACACTAATTGTTCCTACCCCACCTGGTTGTGGAAAGGATATGACAGTCCTGAGGATGCAGGACCAGCTAGTGCTAGTGCTTTGGAGGGGGAGGAGGAGGGACAGGTGGCCACCTTCCTGACAGCTGTGCCAACAGCCCTCCAACACCCACGCCCAGACTCAGGGATCCCCTAGGGCTGGCAGCCATCTGCAGGCCGTCTAGAAAACCTCCACGCAATGGAGGAGAAAAGCAGCCAGTGCTTGCATGGACTTGAGAAACCATCTAGAACACTCCAGGAGAACATGAGCGTGAATGGGCCAAGACTGACAGGCTCTGCCACCCTCTTGGGCCCAGAGCCTGTTTCCTGGCCGGATAGGGAAGGCTTTTGTTTCACCTTCTTTGCTGTAAGTATAGTTTTCAGAAAGGAAGAAAATAAGAAGAAAGAACAAAAGATCTCAGTTCACAGACCTTACCCTGTTGGAAGCGCAGAGGTTTCAAATGCTTTTAGCCAGAGGAAAGTTTAATTTCAAGATAAGCCCCACAGTCCTTCCGGCTTCCCGCTCTTCCTTCCAAGACACCAGCAGGGAACAGATCGGGCGAGGTTAATTACAATTCTGCTTTCTGCTCTTACTGTTTCACTGTGGGGTATGATTATGACAGTGGTAAAAGGAGGGGAAGCCACTGGCTTTTTCTCCGGCCTCCCGCAGACAAAGGCGCTGGCAGCCTCCAGGGGTGGCTGCCGGCCTGGGTGAGGGTTAAGTCATCCATTAACTCTGCGGGCTTGGAATGCGGGATGCTCTCAGCGGTCAAGGGGGAATCAATCACTCTCTGTGGCTGCATCCTCCTCCTGTCCAGGCAGGAGGCCGCCTGTGTTCTGTGACAGGGACCGTGGGCAAGGCTGCAGTGGAGAAAACCCCGGCCATGCGCGTGTCTCGCTCTGGCTTTCAGAGGAGCCAGGCCAGGACGCATGGCTTTCTCTTTCTTTCCATGACGCTCTGCTGCAGCTCCCGCCGGCTCTCCCTGGCATCATTCACACACTGCACAGGCAGCGCCCGGGCCCCTGGGAAGGCACGGTTGGCTGGTGGGTTCAGGAGGACCCCCTGTGGGACGTGCTGTTCAAACGGCTATCCAGGTCACACACCCTCTCTTCCGTCCCTCTCCACCATTCCCACCTCTGTCCTCAAGACACCCCCCCACCCACTCATCAGAAGAAACTCATTTTTCTCCAGCTCCCTCAGCTTGCCTTGGCAGGAGGTTAGGAGGATATTTCTCTTGCCTCAAAAATCAGTGATGGAATTTTCCTGAAGTTTTTATTAACCTGTTTGTTACCTGGCCCCAGTTGAGAACTGATTTCCATCAAGGAGCAGCTCATTTTTAGAAGGAAAGTGCCATGGGCTCAGTATCTGTCTTGTTGAACATTTGAAGTTTGTTTGGAGGACGGGGTCAGTCCAGGTTGAGCCTTGTCAACTGCCTGTATCTTTTACTGTCATGTCGTGGGTACCCCTAATCCCCTTTTTTGAATAATCGGTTTGTAGCAAAGGGCTAAAAACACTTAAACTCTAAACCTCTTAGGGTTTATATACTCTTGAATGATTATCAGAATTTCTAGGAGGAGAAACTGAAGTTAAATGTGGTAAATTATCTAAACAAATTGTCCTACAATTGTCTAACAAAATATGGATATGGGAAAATCTGCTGTCAGATAACTAAAGTCCTCAATAACTACCTAAATCCAGAAAGCTCCTAACAGCTTAGCTGACAGTAGTAGTCAAAATCAGAAACGGAAATATTTAGGAGATAAATTCTATTTATGCAGCCATTTTTAAAGGTGCCATCATAATGGTGTTGGAAACCAGGCATGTCTAAAACAAATATTAACCTGTTCCTAATTTGGTTACTGATAACACACCAAGATAAACACCCTGTAGGCCTGACAGCTATACTGTTACCTTGGCGTTAGAATAAACAGTGTAAATGATTTTAAACCACTAACAATTAAGAGGTACAAATGGAAATATTGAGGGCATTTTTTGCCTACAGATTGGCCAAACTGATAAAAACGTATATCGCCCAGTATTAGCAAGGATATGGAGGAAGAGGCCCTCTCACACACTGGCTGTGGGAGAATAACCAGATTATGTGCGGAGGACTGTTTGACATTTGAAATGTTAATAAGTTTTGAGCCAGCCAATTCCACTTCTCAGAACCGGCCTCACAGAAACTGCACAAGAGGGGTGGGTATAAGGACAAGGATAGTGGCTGCAGCAATGTAGAAAACTGGATAAAAACATCTAACAAGAGGAAGCTGTTTAAATACACGGTGGTATTGCTGTCCAGTGGAAAACTATTCAACTATTGGAAAGAATGACACATATGGAAAAATGTGTAAGAATATAACGCTAAGAGGAAAACACGTTTCACGAAAGTCCGTGTAACAGCATCTTCATTAAGTTAAAAGTGAGATGTAGTCCTGTTTTTAAAGATCCCATATTTTCGTCTGCTAAGTACCTGCCTTCCAGGCTCTTCTGCTGGGGTCCATCCTTCTTCTCCATCCACGTGGCCCCAGAGGGAACTGCCATGGCACCACCCTGCTATAGCTTCTGATGACCAGGGTAGGCGTCTGAGCCCAGCTGGGCAAGATGTCCTTTCCCTAGGATTTTCTTACTTGTCACCAGAGAAACCAGTCAGTCATGTGTACGAATGCAGGTGCTGTGCTGGTGCCACCTGGGGAAGGCGGCCTGCAGTAGGAAGGAGAAGGAAGCTGCACACAGGGGCCACACAGGCTGGACGTGGAGCCCAGCCTGGCTGTGCCCAGGAGCCTGGCTCTGCGGCTGCTCTGGTTTAGGGCACACAGCTCCTGTGTGCGAGGCTGGGTAGCCTTCCTGCAAGACCCCCTTCCATTTGAGCCATCTGAGTATGTTTTTGTCCTTTGCAACCAGGCATCTTAACTAATAAAAAGTGCAGTTAATTCTGTGGGAATGTACCCCAAACTGTTCCCAGTGTCTTTGCCAGTGAGGGTCCTGGCATGGAGAACTTTTGTGTCCTATGCATTTTGTAATGCTGGGATGTTCATTGCTTATGTTTACAATGAGCCTATAGTTCTTTTGAAATCAGGAAGTTGGGTCTTAAAGGAAAAAAAAAAAGTACTTCATGTCTCTACCTTATTCTCATAGAATCTAAAAGGTAAGTGACAAGGACACTTGAGCAAGAGGGCTGGTTACCTTGGTGTCATGTTGAGGGATGTGTCTGGGCTGGTCTTTAGAGCTCAATAGCACAAATAAGCATTAATCCCAAGGGCTCTGGATGGCCCCTCCTGATGCTCGGATGGAAAGCACCTCTCTCTCTCAGTCAAGATGACTGTGACAATGGCCACACCTAGTCCAGCTCTCATTCCCTGAGGCCGGCGGATGGTGGTGGCAGAGGCCTGTCCTAATTAGTTGGCTGTTTCCATCCCTTCACCCTTTCAATGGATACGATTCCACTTTCCTCAGCCTTTCTTTCTGCCCAGTGAAATTTTATCTTAATCCAGACTGGCTTACAGGGTGACGGCTGGGCACCTCTGGGGCTCCGCCACCCTCCTTTCCAATTTGGAGATGATGCCCCAGGTGAGTGGCCAGCCAGGCGGTGTCCCGGTCACCTGGAGATGCAAAGAGGTTCACGGCGAGGCTGCGATCCCCATTCTCACAGGGCTCTCCCGGATCCCCCCTTGACATGGAGACAGAAAGGACTCCATTCCAGTCTCGGTGAGAGCAGACTTGCCCCGGCTTGTTCCTCTGTGGATATAGACTGATGGTTGCACTTCCACAGAACAAACTGGAATTGTGACATTTAACTTTTAAAGGATGGGCTTAAGAATTCCTGTTTCTGCTTTCCAACAGTTTAGTCCATTGGCCTCTTTGTCATGACCTGTTGATAAAGCTATCGAGGCAACCCAACTTAATTACTCTGTCCACTGAGACACTCACACTTTCTGATGAGACCGTGGCTGTAGTTTTCAAAAATCAAACACCAACGTCCTTGGGCTCCTGCCAGCAGTCGACGGCAGGTTGGCTACCATTTTTATTCTTCTTGCTGGTTAACCACCCTCTGCTGCTCTTTTCTAGAACCACTAACCCTCCTGTTGTCAGGCGCTGCCTATGTGCTACCAGAAATGCTGCTGGAGGCCTGGTACTCAACGTTCCTTTCCTGAGCCCTGGGGCACCAGCTGCCACTCTGATCAGAACTCTCTGTGCCAGCTGGTTCCAGTGAGAGGAAATGGCACATGCTGGGCCACATAAACCTCCAACTCACAAAGTTCCACCTCTTTCTCTTGTTTCATAAACTTGCCCTGGAGGAGTGTCTGAGCCAGAATGGCAAGATTTATTAATACAAACAAAATTACCGTAGTTACTGTAATTATGAAAGGGGTCTGGTAGTTTGGGACTTTATTTTAAACCTATGTTTAACATCAAGTAGTCTAACTGTATCAGCTTCTAAGAGTGTGAAGTGACAGACGAATGCCCGGTGTATGGTTCTCTTGTACTCACTCTGAGCTGCTCTGATTTGGGCAGGAGGGTAATGGTGACTTTTTAAGGAGAATTGAGTGAAATCAGAGCTAAAAATCTTTGTAATTTGATGGGAAGACCCATTTGAGACTGAAATTAGTTCAAGGACCATTCTCTAGTGAGGCTATACTTGAAAATAATGACTGTGTGTCCTGACTTTATCTCCACCTGCTGAAATATATTCCCAACATTAAATTTCTGTAAGAAAATGGTCTTGAAATCAAGGCTCACCTATAATTTAAAGTATGTCTAACAAATATTCAAAACCAGGATCTCCAATAATTAGATGGTGAGAAAACTGTCCTCATTTCTGATTCCAAATTTGTCTCTGATTCAAAATAAAGCAACAAAATTATTTTTGGGGGTGGGGAGGGGCGAGCAAATGATCTGCAGCACAAGCCTCATAAGCTACTGAAACACATTCGCTGTCACCCGAACTCTTACTCATTAATTCAACAGAACAGTATCACTGACAACATGAGAGCTACATTTCTACACTAAATGAGCACAGAAATTATAGATTACACACATCTGGAGAAGTCATTAAGAAGAGCATCTGCTTTCTGTGTTTAAAAAGAATCTGGTTTTAAGAAAAAAAATAAATTATAATCTGCGCTTCACTGAATAAGACAATTGTTGCTGGAGTCAAGAGGAAATAAGTCCCTTCTGTTTGTGGGCACCAGGCCAAGTTACTGGGACTGTCCCCTCTCCCAGGACAACTGGTCCAGCACAGATAAATGGACGCACTGAGGCAAATGGCTGGGTCCTGCCCACGGGAAACAGAGAGGGGAACATTAAATTGCTTTCAGATACCAAGAAGACATCAATATTTCTCCTTTGGCTTGGTGACATTCACTCTATCCTTGGGTGGTTCTGGTCACTTGATCTGTGAGTAGACACTGCTTTGTAACGTCACGAGCTCCACTGTGGTATAGTGGGGAGAACAATACTCCTGGTGCTGAAGTCCCGGGTTTGAGTCTCATACTGGGCATGTAGCCTTAGGCAGGTCACTTACATAGCTCTTAGTTAAGGCATTCTCACCTGTGAAAATGAGGCAAGTTACTCTTCCTAATCTTTCACGATTTGGTAATCACATCAGCATCTCTAACAAAGTAACTTCTAGATTGAGGACTGGCATATAAAGGGTGGGCATTCATGTTTTTAGGGCTTTAGTGGCAAGAAGGGAGAAGACGACCAGGGAAGGATTCACTGTGACTCCCATGCCCATGAGAGGACTCGAAGGCCCCAGCAGATTACACTGGGAAAGGTCTTCACTGCCCCCTCCCCTCCTTTTCCAGTAAGTACCCACTTCAGCATTCTAGACTCACAGCGAACTGGACTCAGATTGATGACGAAGTGTTTGTAAGCAGGGGCTGTGAACGAGGCATCACTCTACAAGGCAAAGGAGATGGGAGAAGAGGCTCTTGCCTGAGAAGAGCCTGCAGGGGACACAGGCACAAGGGTGGGGTCTGGAACGAGGATGGGCTGGGCTGGGCCTTGGGTGCTGAGGGACCATTTGCAGCAAATGGTCTTGGCTACCCCAAATGCTTCCTGGAAGTCAAGAATTGTAAAGAAATGGAAAACAAAACAATATGGGAGAAAAGCATCAGACAGAAAAGTAGGTTCATGTTCCATCTCTACCACTTTCTAGAGCAAATCAACCCTTCTCTCTGGACTGCA
This sequence comes from Varecia variegata, assembly GCA_028533085.1. Lineage (NCBI taxonomy): Eukaryota > Metazoa > Chordata > Mammalia > Primates > Lemuridae > Varecia > Varecia variegata. Next base: position 104,875,237 of record CM052439.1, on the reverse strand, counting down.
GTTTCCACGTTGGTAAAACAAGAAGGCTGCTTCCTGGCTCTCCTGTTCTGATTCTCTGACACCGTTTTGGACGGAGCAGCCTGGAAGCCTGAAGTGCATTTTGCCTTTACCCAAGCCACACAGTCCCCCAAGAGCTGGGTCACCACACGAGAAGTGCAGTGAGCTGAGGACATGTGGACGCACGCCCACCTCGGGGCAGGAAGGCCGAGTGTTACCTGGTGTGACTGTTGGAGGACAGGCTTTCCCAGGGCTGCACGCTGCAGCCGGCCACAGCAAAGGCACCCCCGCAGCTGCCGTCCAGCTTCATGAGCAGGGCCTTGGCGGCGTTCTCGGCTGTCTTCCGGCAGTCGTGAGCTCGCTTGAGCATCTGAGTGATGTTTTCATCCCCTGACTGGTCTCCTACGTGGCAGAGAGGCCAATGGATTAATTAACACTGGTCTGGGCAAGGCCAGCCTGGAGTGACTTTGCATAGTCAACCCTCAGTTACCCAGGGCAGAGGTGGCATGGTGTGGGGAACTAGCAGGGGCCAGCGGACGAGGACATCTGCATTCTGGGCCTGGCTCTGTCACTTAGAAGCTGGACGTGGGAAGGCATGTCTCTGCTCTGGACCTCAGCGTCCTCACGGACACACGAAGGGCTTGGCCAATGTGCTTGCCAGGATCTGTTCCCAGCTCTAACATGCTATGATTTTCTGTTAAATAATTTTCTAGGCTCCTGGCTTCTCCTCCCACTTAGTCACAAGTCTACCGTTCGGCCATTCTTCCGTGCATGGGTGCGTCTTCGTAAATGAGGGCAGGGAGAAATTGAGGCGAAACGGTGTCCTATCTCCAGCTTTGGCTAGAGCTTTGAGTAGGTGGCAAGAAAGACAAAACTAATGGTTCAGATGAGGACTTGAGAATCATTCTGAATTTTCTGTACTGATGCTACCCCAACCCTTCTCCTATCCTGGTAACAGTGACAAACTCAAATGCCTCCAGCAGCCGGGTGACGGGGCTGGAACAGGGTGTGGCGGGCACCAGCACAGAGCCGGGCAGGGAAGTCCCTGCCCAAGATGTTCATATTCTTGTTATGCTTTAAAAAACTGTGTGGAAAAGGCAAAACTATGGAGATACTAAAAAGATCAGCGGTTGCCAGGGGTGGGGGAGGAATGAACAGGCAGAGTACAGAAAATTTTTAGGGCAGTGGAACTATTCTGTATGATGCTCTAGTGGTGGATGCATGTCCCTATGCGCCTGTTCAAACCTACAGAACGTTCACCACCAAGAGTGAACCCTGATGTGAACCGTGGGCTCTGGGTGATAACCATGTGTCAGTGTAGGCTCGTCAGTTGTAACTAATGTACCACCCTGGTGGGGGACGTGCATGTGTGGGAACAGGGGGTATCTGGGAAATCTCTGTATCTCTCAAATTTGCTGTGAGCCTAAAACTGCTCTAAAAAAAATTAAAATCTTAAAAAAAAAAAAAAAAAAGAAACAAAAATTTTGCTGGCCAAACAAGTCACCAGTTTGCTACCTGAATAGCATGGATCCATGTTCTTCCAAATAATTTCAAGTGAAATCTTATGTCAAAGCAAACAAAATATTCTGCTAACATATACGAATGGTAAACTTAGAGCTGAGTGAAGTGGGCAGGGGTGGGGGGCCACTGCTAAGGCCCAAAGAAACTCCTCCAGCTTCCCAGGGCACGGTTCGAAGACCACTGGCCGAAAGCAACCAGAGTAACATAACGAATGCCCGTGAAGGTGACAAGAAATAATGGAAAAAACCATAATAACGGATACTGTGGGTAAAAGTCACAAACTAGTTTTTGCTTTGCTGTGCAACAACTATACAACACGTTAGGGAGAGTGACAGGCCAACTGCTGTTGTCAGCAAAATGGAACAGTGAGGTTTTAAGGGGGGCTGCTAAAAATTAAGCCAGCCCTCAGCACGGTGGGGAGCGGGCAGGAGAAGAGGCGGGGCACGTCGTGCAAGAGTCCCTGGACCCCCCTCCGGCCACCTCTCCAACAACCTCATGCTCTTCTTCTTTCCACAAATAAGACGTTTTGCAAACGACTCCCCAGCCGACTGTTGTTTGAACTCTGTTTTGAAGTTGGCACAATATTACTGAATGGCTCGTCTCATAAATGTATACATGAGTCACCCAGCATTAGGTAAACACAAAGCATTTCATTATTGATTTTAAATATTTTAAATGCAGACTTATTTAAGCCCTTTCAGCTCCTACACCAGGTAGCCACACCGAGCAGGTAACAAGCCTAATAAAAGGTACCTTTTGAGGATGGAACGGGTTAAGATGTTCCTCTGATACAAACTGGAAATAAGATGATTGATTTTTCCCCCCTTTAATTGATTATTTTTCTTAATACATTAATTAAAAAACCTGACAGCAGGCCAAGATCATTTTAGGCTCTATTTCATGTGAGGAATAAAGTTTTATGCTTCAGTTAAAAGACCCTGAAAAATGAGGTTTCTAATGGAAATGTTGGCAGAGTTTCTATTTCTGGGCTGGGATGGTAATACTATTAAGGGGGGGAAAAAAAAGAAACAGAGGGAGGCGCGGAGGATGGCCAACCATAGACACGCAGGCTTGCTCCCTTGCTGGATAACATGGGTATGAAGCAGGAAATGAACACTTCCCTTCCCTCAGCTTTCAGATTCCTGCGCATGTCAAAGCTGAAGGACACACAAGCCAGGGTGCAGTGCAGAGCTCTCCCCCAGGCAAGGGGAGGCGCTGGTGAGGAGGACAGGACAGTGTGTTCGGAAGGTGCCTGCATGGTGACCTTCTTTGTAGGTCTTGGTCATCCTGGAAGGACAAGCCCTAGTGGAAGCTCATAGCTGAAAGCCAGTCTGTGACGACGGCCTGGTCAACACGGAGGGGGACACCCGACCTGCCCACACCACCATCTCTGGCTCTGGACTGACCCAGTCACCCCTGCTTTCAGCTGACTCGCCGTTGCTTCTGCAAAGCAGCTGCTGTTATAAAGTGCAGGCCAAGGGAGTGTCTGGGGCGCAGTTCCGCACCGAGAGGCGGCAGCCTTGCTCTTACTCTCTCTTTCAAGCACTTTTTTTTTTTTTGCAACACAGATGAACCTTGATTCAAGCACTATTTCTACTGCAGTCCTCCTCACGTCACTGCAGGGCTCAGAGTCACGAGCACTGGTCAAGTTTCCGCAAGTGCTGCTCTCTAGCACGCCATGACTACCTCCTTTTCAGTGAGATGTGCCTTCCTCTTACTCAAAACTGTGGGATAGGAGTGAGGAGGGCGGTGTGGCTCTTGAGGTACAGGTCGGGCCAGAAGGACCCGTGAGCCCTGGAGGGTGGCGGGGAGGCGAGGTGGGTGGGCCACAGCTCACGGGGTGAGCGCTCTGTGAAACTGACAAGAGCAGTAGTAGTAAACTACTACTACTTTATTCACAGGCCTGGGAGGAGGCGGGGAACTCATGCTTCCAAACTACTCAGAGAAATACACCTGAGAAGCAAGCCAATGCAGCATCAAGGCAGGGCCACGTGGGCGGCAGGGGCCCCGGACACCAGCCTGGGAGGTGGCAGCGGCCAAGCGGGCCCCTCTGATCACTGACGAGGGCCCCGCTCCACAGGGCCCTGTGTCAGCCCAGGAGAATGCGTTTCCTAAACAGGCTTGTTTGTTTTAACTTGTGTGTAGTTCTGTTTCTACTCCAGTTCTCGCTGCATCCAACATAAACAATTTACCCACTCAGCCATGAGGAAAAACGAGAAACACACTTGACGACTGAATTTCACGTTGTCGGGAGACGATTCAAGGCCAGCAGCAAGAGGCAGGGGACGAGATGGGGAAGAGGGACCCGGGAAACACTTACCGGGGGAGGACCCCACACCGGCCGCTCGGAACTGCCCCAGGATGAGGCTCTGCTCGCTCTCGGCCAGCGCCAGCAGGAGCTCGTAGGCCTCGATGCACTGCTCACTGCAACACAAGCACATGCCTCAGCTCGCCTGCAGCGCCAGCCCGCTCCCATCCACACCGGCAAGGAAACCACCCACGAGTATTCCCCGGACAGGGCCAGTGGCTTGTTCTTTTGTGTTGGCCTCTTAAATTATAAAACTTTAAGCTAGGTTCTAGAAAAAAACAAGAGAAGCAATGAAGGTGGGAGATGCAAGTGTGGGGCCCTGGTGACCAGCTCAACGGGAAATGTGGTACGTCTGTGGTCGCCAGCCTCCATCCAGAGTCCTACACCCTGGCGTCCACACTGTACCGGGTTGGTCCGTGTGACTAACAGAACACGGCAGATCTGACAGCAGGTCACTTCCAAAATTAGGCTATTAAAAAAACACCACGACTTCCGTCTTGGTCACTTTCTCTCACTTCACTTTCTCCCAGATCATCCTCTCCAAAGCAGGCCAGCTGTCATGTCTTGGAGACTCTCAGGAGTCCTACAGAGAGGCCCACGGCTTTCTGCCAACAGCCATGCGAGTGAGCAGATCCTCCAGCCCAGTTAAGGTTTCAGATGATGCAGCCTGAGCTGACAGCTTGACCAGAAGCACCCAGCTCAGCCGCTCCCAGATTCCTGACCCTCAGGACTGTGATGTAATATATTATTAGTTATACAATAATGGGTAACTAATATAACACCCAAAAGAAGGCAATTTGGACCTAGACCAGCACTATTCAATACAGCAGCCACTAGCCACATGTGGCTATTTAAATTATACAAATTTTAATTTAAATAAAATGAAAAATCCAGTCCCTCTATTGCATGTTCACGTGCAATACTTCACATATTCAATGGCCACACGTGGCTAGTGGCTGCCATGCTGGGCAGCACAGAGAGAGGACAGTTCCATCACCATGGAAAGTTATGTTACATACTTATAAAATCTGTCTCACGAAACACTCTTAGCCTCACAAAATCTCTGGCAAGAGTTTGAGTTTGGGCTTCTAAGAGGAAGAACTGTAGTCCCTCTTCTTTGTGCCCATGATCCATTGGGCAAACGAGACAGAAGATCAGAGAACAGCCCCTGTCCCATGGCCTGAGACCCACATGGACCCAGGTCCACACAGGAGGTAGAATATGTGCGTGATACCTGTGTGATCCCAGACAAGATGCCTACAGTAGCAAAATTTCCTCCCTAAGCACATAACTGGGTAGCTTCTTCAAGTCGAGCAGGGGAAATGTTGCTTTAGTCAACATTTAGTCAACAGAGCATCTGTTTTTGATTGTCTTTACTTTCATCATCCTTTGCTAAGAGTTAAAGGAAAAAACAGGAACAAATCGCTTGCTCTAGGTGCCGCCAGCTCCTCCTTTCAAGGGCAGCCCATATTTCAGGTTAGAGATGCTAGGACATTTCTTTATCTGTGAGGATGTGCTAATGCGGAGAAAGACCTTTCTGATCAAAGGCAGACTGTGGGCAGAGAACAGCCAGTTTCAAGAGTTATCACGGCTGGATGATCTGCTTGCTTTGGTGTGTCTGTAAACTAGCATGATTGCTCTCTGGCTTAGGTCGCATATGTTTTGGTTTGATTGTTTATAGAATAAACAATGTTTCCTAAAACAATATTGAACTTTTTAGAGGAAGCTAAGAATAAGATATAGTCAAGTACTATGAGACCTGGGCAAATATGCTTAAGTGGTTACACTAATTAAATAAACCTATGAAGACAATAATAAAGCATAGTCTTGCAGCTTTAAACAAGCAGTAATTTAAAAACAGATACGTTCCAAAGCTGATGAGGCAGCAAAAAAGCAGTACATTCAAATTACCACATGCTCACCAATGAATCAATTGTAGTCGTTTAAACTGGCTTGTTTTTATGGAAAAAAGTCGGCAGTATGTCTGAAGAGCCAGGAAAATATTCATATCCTTTGACCTGTAATTTCTGCTTCAGGAATTTTATCCCAAGGAAATGTTTAATAAAAATGAGTATCTTATCTGTATTAAATTATTCACCATAGAATTATTTTCAATATCAAAAGTTTGCCACAGTCTGAATGTCTTTTAGAGAAATGACTAAATAAATAACAATATGTAAACTTGAAGCAGGGGTTACAGCCATTCGAAATAAACGGAGAATATTAAAAACTATGCCAAATTAAAGAAATAGAATACATTAGATTTACAGCAATGTAAAATATATATGAATAAAGATCAGAAAGAATATGTAAAACAAAAACTGATCTTTTGAGTGATATTACATAAATGAAATAATATTTAAGTTTGAATATACTACTAAAATGTACCTGTTGACTAAAACCGTATTCATGCCATAGTATCCACCCCTATAATATCTGCAGATCCAACCCGCGAGTCAAGCCTTCTAAAAGCCTGTTTCCTACTTTTACACAGAAGGTTACCCTGGATGCATTTGTAACTTAATGTGGTGACAAAGTCCTACTGTGTCCTGTGGCTGTTCCCCACCTGTACTGCAAGGCCAGCCTCAGCGCCGTGGCGTTGGATTCGTATTTCCCCACCAGCATGCTCATCCTCTCGGCGTTGCTTTTACATTCCTCCAGGGTTATGGTCAGGAGGTCATTTTGGGATTTGAGGTGTTCAATCCGGCTAAAAAGGAAGAAAAATCACTTTCGTGCTAGGATTCTATTTCATTTGCCAATATTTTGGTTGTCACATTTATATTCAGGCCAGAAAAGCATGTGGCGAGGAAATGGAGGTGCAGAAAGGTTAAGTATCTTGCCCTGGATTTGAACCAGGCAGTTTGACCCCAGGTTCTGTACTCTCAACCACACACGACAGAGCAGAAGCAAAGGATGAATCAGGGAGTGCAATGCTTTGAAACCTCATGTTGACATCTGGTCCACTGTGGTGGAGGTGGGGCCTAAGGGGAGGTGTCAGGGTGGTGGGAGGCAGATCTCTCATGAACAGATCAACACCCTCCCTCAGGGGCGAGGAGTTCTAACCCTATGAGCTGGTTGTTGAACTGGCACCTCCCTGATCTCTTGCCATGTGATCTCTGCACATGCAGGCTCCCCTTGCCTCCTGCCATGACCACTCACTCCATGGGTACACTTCTCGGTGAGCTGTGACGACTGTACTCTAACCTGGGAGACAGAGCAAAACTCTGTCTCAAAACAAAAAAAGACTTTTTGAAACTGTCCCCACTCATTTACTTTTCATCTTGCTCCATAGCTCTCTACAGCCTCCAACTCCTGGGCTCAAACAATCCTCCTGCCTCAGCCTCCCGAGTAGCTGGGACTACAGGTGTGCTTCACCAAGCCCAGCTAATTTTTTTATTTTTATTCTTTGGTAGAGACAGAGGTCTCGCTATGTTGCTCAGACTGGTCTCAAATTCCTGGCCTCAGCGAGCCTCCCACCTCAGCCTCTCAAGTTGCTGGGACTACAGGTGTGAGCCACTGCACCCAGCTTAGATGAAGCTTTTACACAAATCATCCTGTGGCCAAACCTTCCCGTGGCCATACTCCTTCCTTCTTGAAATGCTCCCCTCACTTAGGCCATGGCGGTATCCTTTGCTGGATGCCCATTCTATATAAAGTCAGTAGGGCCTGGCTTTTCCGCAGGGCTCAGTCCTGGGTCCCCTCTGCTGTCAACACTCCCACCCCAGGGGTAATTTCATTCAGTCCCACGACTTCAATAGACACTTAGGGTCTGATGGCTCCCAAATTTCTCTAGCCCAGACCTTTCTTCGGAGGGGCAGGCTCACATATCCAGCTCCTTCCTGACATTTCCCTTTGGGTGTCACAGTGCCATCCTCAATTAACATTCCAAAGTGGGACTCTAGGTTTTCCCCAAACCTTGCCTTTCCCCGTCTTTTCCATCTCAGTAACTGCCACCACCATCTACCCCACACTACGTGCCAGACCCCCAGGAGTCTTCTTGGAGACCATCCCTTCCTCTCAGACCCAGGTCTCCCCCAGATGCAGTCTCCACTGCTCCCAGCACCGCATGTGTCCTGAGCTCTCTCTCCGCATCCACTGTCCCCCTTCCCATTCTTCACACCCAACTGAGCTTGCAGCATATAAGTCAAATCTAGTTCTTTCCGTGTTTTAAACCCTCTAAAAACTTCCTTCCAATTGCACTTAGAGTAAAATTTGTCCATGGCCTCAAAATCCACATCTGGGCCACTCGGTCACTTCATCTCAAAGAGCTTCTCCTTCCACTTACTCATTCTTTGCTCCACTGCCCTTTGGACTGTTCTTCCTTCATGCCAACCTCTATCCAGCCTCACGACTGTTACACTGGCCTATAAGAACCTTAGTCTGTCATACGGCTGCTCCTTTTTCCTTTAAAATCTCAGTATAAACCTCCCCTCTTCAGACACCTTCCCCGACGACCATTCGAAATGAGCCCTCCCTGTGATTCTGCCCGTGTCCTCTTTATTGCCTTCTTGGACCTTTCTTATAATCTTATTTGCTTGTTTGTTTTACCTACCTTCCCTAACAGAATAGAAGCTCCACGAGAGCAGGGGCTTTGTCTGTTTTACTTTGCTTGGCATACCAAATAGCCCAGCACCCAGCAAATGCTTAAAACGGATTTGTCACGTGTGGAAATACACTTGTGAGCACGTACGACACCCCTCCCGTGCCCCCCGCAATCATGAAGTTAAAGGCTGACATATTTTGAGGGTAAGAGGATACCCTGGTAGATTACGTCTACGAACTCCCAGGTTCCAGCAGCAGCTATGATCAGAGAGGACAACGGAGGTGACGTCACAGGGTAGGGGCTAATAGCTCTGGACTCAAATTGCAACTTCATAGCCTTTATTTTCTCATTTGTAAAATGGGAAGGGACTACCCTGCCCTCACAAGTTGAGGATTAAGTGGTTGTCTGTGACAGCCCTTTTTAAGCTGTTAAATACCATAGTAATATGAGCTACAAGCACCAAATATTTCCCCCTTCCTTGGTTTCTCCTGGGTGCATATACCGAGGAAGAAGGAACCTCCCCCAGATTCAGCCACAAAGCAGGCTTGTTAAATCCCAGAATCTGTAGAGAGGAGATTCTTCTAAATTGAGAGCCCCCTGAAGGCATCTGACTTCATCAAATTGCAAAGGGCTTATCTGATGCAATTTTTAAGCACTCCCAGGCCAGTGATACCAAGAAGACTACTTCTTTACTGCTACAAAGTAATCATCAGGATTATCACTCTTAAGTATTTTTGGATTTAATAAGGAAACCATTTAATTTCAAGATTTAAAATGACCTAGATCACCAACTTCCTTAGTTCTCAAGAACTATATTAAACAGCTTCAAATCAGGGAGGACTAATATGGTAATTCAATTTATTCAGGTTTGCCATACACAAGAAGAATGGAATTAAGCAATGGTAGATGGGGAATGGTATCTGCATTTCTTCCTGGTTAGCTCACAAGGCTTTCAAATTCTTACCATGCTCTCCCACTAACGATTGGTGGGTCAAGGCAGACACACCACACTTGGATGCAATTCAGAAGTCCACTCTGCCACTGCAGAACCGATTCTGAGTCAGAGCGGTTACCATGGTTTGGCCCAGGTCCTTCTCTGCTTTTTTAGCAACTCCCTCATCACTGGGATGACACACAAGCCAATCTTTGCCAACAAGCAGGAGTGCAAATTCAAACTACCTCTTTCGTGGGACTTGGAAAGAATCCATAAAACCAGGCATAGGGTATAATTATTCTAAGCAGGACAGTTGGGATAGGATATAGGGACCCAGGATAGGGCACATTTGCAAAGAGCATAAATAAAATTAGGCAACTATCAGGAAGAATGAGGAGAGTTAATCCAGCATGCCCAGTCAGTGCCAGGAACGTCTCGACCAGATTATCTTTGCTGGGTCCTGGTAGCTCCAGGCGCCCCTGGGACGCTGACTCAACATTCCAGAACTCCCCTCTGCGGTCCTCTGCAGCACAGGCCTGCACACTTGGCAACCCTCCGTGACCTACTTGCATTCTATATGGACTGCTCTCGCAGAGTCCAGTGCAAAACAAAAAAGTGGGGCCCCATTTCATAAATTACTAAGAATTGAAAACGGTGACAGCAAAATAGTAAGGCAAATGTGGAGTCTTTCTGAGCATCGGGCCCTGTGGGAATGGCCAGCTCACACAGCCATGAAGCCAGCCCTGACTGCTGCAAGCACTCCCCTGACGGCTGAGACGGTGGACACTGCCAACCCCACCAACCTGACAGTATTCTCTGTGTCACCAGACACAAGCCAACTTGAATTGATCTTTGGAAGCAGAAGAGAGGAACAGCACCTCTCTGCCCCCATCAAAACACAGGATTGCTCCTTACCTATTCAACCGTTCTGTTTCCACCTCAAACTCCCTAATCTTGCTTTCAGAGATGGCAGATCCGTGTGAGTAGAGTGTTTGGAAAATCTCTTGGATGTTGGAGCAGTCCTGAAGCGAGTGGGCCAGGTGTTCTGCCACGCTGCTGGACACCTGCACAAATGAGCGTTAATTCCCCTTTGGAAAGTGTCACATAAGGGATGCCAGTCCCCAGGCATGCTTTGCACACAAAACAATTCAAAGCTGATATTCATTGAGAATCCTGCATCAGGAGATGGTCACCCTGATGGTTCTCAGTATGTATGATAAAATTCTAGCATGAAGAGCAAACTACCATGAAAGCAGTACATAAAATAGGATCAAAATACAGCTGCATCTCCCAAGCACATGCTATTGGGCAGCAAGGATGGGGGACTGTGCCTCTTCAGAGTCCCTAAATTTTGGATGTTGAACAGAGTCTGGACTTCCTTCCCCCATCCTGAATCTCCTGCCACTCCAGGTCACACTCTCTGGTTACTGTGGCCAAGGAAAGGGGCTGACTCCTTCATTTTCACAATTTGGCACTGGCATGGAATCCGAATACATGCAATTTTTGTTCAGTGCACAATTCTAAACTAGGGCCTTAGAACTGCTATTCAGGCTCTCCTCACCCCTACAGATCAAAGAGCTGGCTCTCCCAGCCTCATCCCCAACCCTAAAAGATATCCCTTAAGGAACTGAAACTACTCCCTTTTCATCATCCATCAGCTCTTATAGCCCCAGGGGGTTCCCAGGCTCTACAAATGAAAACTCTGGCACTAAACTGGAAAGTTCCGGTCTTTCCTAGTATTGGGATACACTTCAAAGGCATCATTCACCCTCACTGGAGAGCACATGGCCTTTCAAGAAGATGTGCAAAAGGCAAAATTCTTTTAGAGCTCCATGACTCCCTTGATCTCTAGGGTAGCAGGGTGATAGAAAACAGACATTTCAAGGCTTTTATCTACATAACCAGGAACTGGACCTAAATCATTTCTTTCTGAATGGTTTCAAGTAGAGAAATAAAAAAATCTCCCTTAAAACTGAAGAAATAATTCACCATGTGGATGGAAATCAATATACATTTTAATTCAATCCTTTGGAAGGAAATAGGGTCTGATTTACTATTATAGAATAATTAACTGGTTTATTGGAGGTGAACTTGCACCATCTATCAGCCACTGTCTGTGTAACTCTATCGGGTACTTTCTGGCCATGCTTCTCATGAACACTCACCCCTATGGTACTGATTTCTGAGCCCAGGACTGGCCGATCAGACGATGAAGATTCGGACCTCGTCTTCGATAGCTTCACCCTCTCAGCAATCTAAAAACACAAAGCAAAAAAAATTACCAAAAAACTACGTCACTCCCGCAGATAAACTGTTGAGGCTATGTTTATACAGGGCATTTTGCCATGTCAACTAAATGATTAATTTCTTAAAAACTCACCTGTCCAATTTTTCTACCATCAGCTTAACCCAAGGGTCTCTCAACCTCAGCACTGCTAACATTTTGAGTTGGATAATTCTTTGCTGTGGGGGCTTTTCTGGGCATTGTAGGATGTTTAGCAGCATGTCTGGCCTCTAGCCACAAGATGCCAGTAGCACTTCAGTTGTAACCATCAAAAATGTCTCTCTACACTGCCAAATGTCCCCTGGGGGACAGAAATCACTTCTGGTTGGGAAGCACTGGTTTGACCGAACTTACTAAACTTGATGGTTGAGAACCAGCCTTACTGTGGAGACATGGCACACATGTCGGTGTGCCATGGCTACCAGGCACACCAACACGCATCACTTTAACAGTCTCTCCGTGGCAGACTCAACATGCGGGCTGGGGCCGGGCAGAGAAGGCATGGGGCTACTTCTCACAGCTGCCACACCTGTCCATCACAATCTATCTCTTTGCTGGCAGAGCTGTCAGTCTTGAGAGTGGGGAGATCACAGGCCCATTACTCGGGGTCCCCCGCTGGCCTGAACCTTAGTCCTTGAGAGCGACTTCCCGTCCACCGTGAAGTATTGTAGAACTTGACAAAACGTCTCACTCTCCACAATGGCTTGTCAGCTGTGACATTCACCAGCTGGCTGATTAATGAGAGCTGGCGTCCAGGTTGCAGCTGAGAGAGGCTTAAAACTATTAGTGGGTTATCTCTCCCTGCAGCTCCAGCGTAGGAGGCCTGCGCAGGGTCCCGGGGGAAGCCCCCCAGGCCTGCTGAGCGAAGGGCATGCCTGTGCAGCAGCGAGGATGATGCTGGTGCTTCCAGATAACCGGAGCTGTTCCTGCCCATCCTGCCTGTCCCTAGGAGCTCACCTTTGCGATGGGAATGTCATTGCTGCTGCTGCTTGTGCTCAGCTCTCCGGTGCTGGGGTTGATTGGGCGGTTGGTGGCAGTGAGGCGGCTAGGGCTGGAGGGACCTGTGGCCTGAACGCTCTGCAGTCGAGTTTGAAGCTCTCGAACCTGAAATCATAATGCTTTTAGACATGAGCCAGATGGGTAGATGCTGGGGCTTTTGTTTACATGAAGAGATCAGCCCCACTGAAAAGCTAGATCAGTGGCATCCACATAGAAGTCATCGTATTTTTAACCAGACTTGCCACAGATCATCATTCTTCCACAAGCATGAGATGAACATGTTATCTAAGGCAAAAGAAGTTTCCAGCAGAAGAGGGATGACCATCTTTAAAGAATGTTGATTCATTCAGCCCCAAGTGCCTAAATCTGTGCTGGGTGCTGCAGACAGAAACCAGGATGAAATCTCTGCTCTCCCAAGAAGGAGGGAGACAAGTAACTTCAACACAAGTGTACTTGAGTGCTATAAATATCTATCTTGAGTGCTACAGGAAGCCGAATAGGGGAGGAATCCATCTGAAGTCATCCGGAGAAAGCTCAGAGGGCAGTGGTACTCGAGCAGAGTGTTAAAGGAGAACAAGCGAGGGGATGGCTTTGGTGGTGGTGCGGCTGGGGGGGCGAGGGGGAGAACAGCTTGCACAAGGACGACAGGCTGCGTTTGAAGCACTGCAACTTAGCCAGCATGTGTGGTTTAGAGGGGGCATCTGCGTTGGGAGGGGGTTAGCCTAAGGCGAAAGACAGTGATGGCACCAGCAGCTTCTTCCCAAGTGACTTAAAGATGGAATCATCCCCCAGACAGTGGGAAAGAATCTAAACAGCCCTTCTGTATACAAAAGAAACACAGGGCCCTTTGAATTTAAAACACACATTTACCTGCACAGAATTTAAATGTCCAAATCCTGCTTCTGTGACTTCCAGAGAGAGAAGTATTCTGAGTAAATGAAGATGCTAGAAATTGGTCTTTCTGACAACCTTGATCAGAGTTTTATCATCAGGGTACAGTGTCGACCTGAAAGGGCAAACTGACTACAGCACCCAAGGGCCCTCACAGATGGGCATCAGTCCCTGCTGAATTAGCGCCAGGACATTTAAGGCAGGGCTTACCAAACCTAAAGGTGTACTAGAATCCCCTGGAGGGCTTGTTAAAAGACTGATTCCAGGGCCCTACCCCCAGGGATTTTGATTTAGCAGGTCTGGATGAAGCCCAGGAGCTGCATGTCTAATAAGCTCCCAAAAGAGGCTGATGCTGCTGGACAGGAGACCACACCTTGAGTGGCACTGACCTAAGGGACTCCCAAGGCCACAGAGCACTTTAGTCCCCTAAACAGGAAGAGTGGAGCCACACCTCGGTGCCAGCCCTGCCGCCAAAACCCTTCTAGACAACGGCAGAGAACAGGCACATGGCCCCTTCTCTAAAAGCCTCTGGAAAGCTTTTCATATTAAATGTCTGGGATGTCTCCATACTTCTAACTTAGGAACCAAAAGTAATTGAAATTTCAATAATTCATCAACATATTAGAAGCCAAAATAGGAAAATTCCCTTGGAGCAAATTGCATTCAATAGCAGAACAGCTCAGAAGTGCCTAATGCCCTGCCCGAGGGTTCCCGTAACTGTGGGTTGATGGAAGCATGTGCCATCCTCATGACACGCCAGACACAGAGCCGACCTCAGAATAGTTTAGGGACTAGGAAAACACATGCTTGTTGAAGCCAAATGGTATTGCTGGCGAGAGATTACAGGGCTCATTCTGGAATGGCCCCCAACAAACCAACAACGGGTATGGGGTTGGATGCTTTATCGTGCCACATGGCCCATTTTCCCATCAGGCACTGGGGGAACCTCCCTGGAGAGACCACGGATTTCAATTTCTAGTGCTGTGAAAGTCTGAGGTCCTGAATAATTAACAATGTTAACACCACTCTCAAACCTCAACTGTATCTGAATTGTACACAAAACAATCAGTGGTCTGTTCCTAGAATCTTAATTGGTCTACTCATCTTGCTCATTTAAAAATACAAATCGTCCTGGGCAATTTGTAAAGACTTCATTAAAACTACCCGTGTTTTAAAGATGTTTCTTCCTCTGATCACAAAAGTAAAACGTGTTCATTGTGGAACATTAAAAAATAAAAACAGTAAAAGTGCTTTATGTTCTTTCTTACTATACAGAGACAGTTATTTCTAGTCATTTTCCATGGTGTGTGTTTGTGTGTGCATACATGTACTTAAAATAATTCCTAAATCTAAATATCCATTTTCATTTTAAAAGCTTCAGACCCAGAGAACATCTTTGAAAACTAAAGGATGAAAAACGTGTTTATTTTGGGCTATGCTTTATTATTTAATGATAGTTGCTAGCCAGTGGGGAAAAAAAGCCCAGCGGAAGGGAGTGTAGTCAGCCTGTCCCGGAAAGAAAGACAGCTGGTTCAGTTAAACGGCCTTCTCCCTGCTCCTGATTTGGGGGTGAGGATCTTAAGTAACTTAAATGACTAAATGCCCAGAAATGAAGACTTCAGCCACTCACTGCTTCCGCTTAGGCACGGCTTGGGGAGGGGCAGCAGCATAGTTTCCAGGGTTCTCACTTTTATTCTCACCCATCACAGAGGGTTGGACTGTGTTCCTCCCAAAAGGTCTGTCCAAATTCTCATCCCCAGAACCCGCGAGTGTGACTTTATTTCAAAATAGGGTCTTTGTAGATGTAATTAAATTAACAATCTCAAGATGAGATCATTTCGATTTAGTGTGGGCCTTAGATCCAGTATCTTCTATCTCTTATAAAGGTGGTGTCCTTGTAACGGAAGGGAGAGGGAGACATGAGCCACAGACACACAGGAAGGGCATGTGGAGAGGGAGGCAGAGGATGGACACAAGTCAAAGGACACCAGGAGCCATCACAGCGGGAAGGGGCAAGGAAGGATTCTCTTCTGGAGTCTCTCGAGGGAGCATGGCCCTGCTGACGCCTTGGGTTTGGACTCCTGGACTCCAGAACTGTGAGAGAATAAATTCCTGTTGTTTTAAGCCACCAGTTTGTCGTAATTAACTAAAATACCTCTCTTTCACTGAAGATTTTTTTATTTCAGGAAATTATGGGGGGTACAAACATTTTTGGTGGCGCATGCCTGCAATCCCAGCTACTCTGGAGGCAGAGGTGAGAGGTGCTCAGGAGTTCCAGGACAACATAGTGAGACTCTGTTTCTTAAAAAACAATCACCATTTGATCCAGCAATACCATTATTAGGCATCGACCCAAATGAAGATTTTTTTTTAAGAGACAGAGTCTCGCTATGTTGGCCTGCAGCTCCTGGGCTCCTGGGCACCGCCCACGTCAGCCTCCAGAGTAGCTGGGACTGCAGGTGTGCGCCACCACGCCCAGCCGAAGGTATTTTTATTAAAGGAAATATGTTTCTCTCTACAAAACATGTATTTTGGAGCCACGGGATAGCCAAGAACCAAGGCTAACCTGAGGTGGGACTGATACTTGCGGGAAGGTCACTCATCACCTTTGACAGCCTTTCTCAATCAGGTGCCTCCACAGCAGAACACGACCTGAACGGCCACTCCCTCATTTCCCCTAAAGTCACCACCTAACTACTAAACGTCACAACGGGAAATGTGCTCTGGAAAAGGGGAACCAACGAGGAGTGTCACAGCACAGAAGAAACCTCTCCGCTGCCTTCCCAGGGCAGGCAGCACTGGAATGCAATCCCGAGGGTGGAAATGTCCTCGTCCAGCAATCAAACAAAGAAGAAAAGGCAATGGGGAGACTGCAGGGTTCGAGTAAGGAAATGACATCAGAAGGCCGGAACTGTTTCTCTTTGATATTTGAGGGTTCTGTTAAAATCCTTTGATTAGAGAAAGAACGGACTGAAGTGAGGAAGAAGTTGGTGAGCTTCACTGATGGCTCGGGTGAGAAACCACGAGGGCTCACAGGCAGTCGGCGAGGCAGGAGTAAAGGTGGGGACACCACCCTGGACCAGCACCGTCCCACAGAGTTCCCGCAACAGCGGAAATGTCCCGCTGCGCTGCTGTCCGCCAGGGTGGCCACACATGCAACGTTCCAATTATACCCAAGGAACTGAATTTTTATTTTATTTTAATTAATCTAAATTGAAATCTAAGTAGTTGTATGTGACTCGTAGCCACTGTATCGGTCAGTGTAGTTCTAGAAACACCGAAGAAGGTAAAAACACACCCAAACTTGTGTCTGGGGTGACTCGGTGGATCATGGAGTTACCCAGCACAATGGGAAAACAGGAGGAGGAGCTGATTTTCTCAGAGAGAAATGCAGGCGTTTGCTTTGGACGTGCTGAATCTCAGGAAACCACTGGGCGTGTGAGTGAGGATTCTCAGCTGACAATTGGAAATCTCAGTCTGAGGAAGGAGACCAGAACTGCATACACAGATTTGGGAATTTTGGGTGTGGATGAGGTCCGGGGAGGAGGTTCGGCAGGGGGGCAGGGCTGCGAACCTGTGTGCAGAGGAGTGAAGGGACAGAGGAGGAAGGGGACACCTTCTCTGGGAGGGAAGGAAAAGAGGTGAGGGCAGGGAGTAAGGAGAGGGAGGATAGGGACAGAGGGACTCCCAGCTGATGCTTTCTATTTTTTCTGCTCGGCATCAGGGAGGGAATTAGCAGATGTCAGAGACGAGGAAGGAGGCTGAGCTAGGACCAAAAAGGAAAAAACAGAAAAAGTAAGCTTACCCAGCAGCACGGAGAGCTTAGCTGAGCTCTCTCATTCAAGGCAGTAGACTGAGTAAATGCACTGTTTTCTTCAAATGCTGGAGACCTCATTAAAATAATAGTACAGAATGAAAAAGGATTAAAACCACAATAGAGAAAAGAATGTGCTTGGGGCATCAGCAGAAACAAGATTTGGACATATTCCTCAAAGGCCAAGTGCTGATGAAAGAAACGGAATGAAAAAATTCTACAATATACACAAAAGGAGGTGGCCAATCTATCCAGAAGGGTGGTAGGATTCCCGTTTAGCTTTGTCAGATACCACAAGGACAAGAATGAGAAAAGAGGGCTGCAAACAGAGGCTTTCAGAGGCTAAGGGAGGTTACAGTTCTGTAACTGTATACAGAACAATTGAAAATTTCAAGCACAATGACAGCCTCAGCTAAAGTCAACAGGCACTCCTCCTATTAAAAATGCATGGAATGGTGCATAAAAAAGGAACAATGAGAAAGAAATTCATTGCCAAGGTCAAAAGAAAGACAGTAAAATCTCCAGGTGGCAGAAATGAGAAATGAAGCTGGAGGGTTTAGGGGAAGCTGAGGGTGGGGCACGTAATGGGAACCTCAGGAGGGGCAGGGGACGAGGGACCCTGCAAGTCAAGCTGCTAGAGCTGATCCTGCCACCCAAAGCCTGGAGCCCCCACCCCACTCATCTGTGAAAAGCTGACAGAAGTGCTGCCACCCTGGAAGCAAGCTCCAGAGCCATGCAGAAGGGTCCACCTTAAGAAATCAAAACCCCAGACCCGTGGCACATTTGGGTATGGAATCCAGATTTATACCATCTGCATATTGAGGGACCCCGAACTTAGACACGAACACTGAAAACTGGTCTGGATTTTTCCAGGCCACTCACTGCCTCAGAAACTAATTTACAAATCACCCAGTATCATGAGGGAACAGGAGATTTAAGCTTCCCATGACTGGGAGCCCAGGACCACGAAGCTGCCAGACAGACAGGCACAGTGGCAGAGAAAGGATAAAACAAGAGAGCCAGCCATCTCCATCAGGAGATGCATGCACCCTAGAAGAAATGAAAATGAAGCAACTAGTACATGACGTCACAACAGATACAATGAGGATCCTTAAAGAGAGAAAAGGAATAATTTCCACAAAGAAGAAATGATGAAACGAAAATAGATAACAAATCTTAAAAGCCTTCTCATGGGAGAGATAGACACTTTAGGCTCTGAGGGAGTTAGTCTGTTTCATTCACTGCTGCATTGCCAACACCTTCAACAGGTGGTGCTAAAAAAATCCGTTGAAAATAGAAATAAAATCAATAAATTCTGTTGAATGTTGCTAAAAAAAACCCCTGTCACCCTAAAAATCTGTTATAATATCTACTTAGATTATTGTGGTAGGCTGAATAATGGCCCCCAAAGATGTCCACATCCTAATCCCTGTGCATGTTACTTTACACGACAAAAGGGAACTGAGACGGGGAGAGTATCCTGGAATATCTGGGTGCACTCAGAAGTCACAGGGGCCCTTGTCAGAGAGAAGCACGTGTGTCAGAATTAGAGTTCTGAAGATGTTATGCTTCTGGCTCTGAAGATGGAGAAAGGGGGCCAGCCGTGGTGGCTCATGCCTATAATCCTAGCACTTTGGGAGTCCGAGGTGGGAAGATCACTTGAGGCCAGGGGTTCAAGACCAGCTTGGGTGACACTGCAAGACCCCGTCTCTACAAAAACAATTTTTTACAAAATTAGCTGTGCATGGTGGTGCACAACTGTAGTTGCACTACTTGGGAGGCTGAAGCAGGAAGATCCCTTGAGCCCAGGAGCTTGAGGTTGCAATGAGCTATGACAAGCCAAGAGGTGACAGAGCAAGACTCTGTCTCAAAAAAAATAAAAAATAAATAAATAAAAAAAAATGGCACTAGAGCTGTCAGACAACCATCCGGTGGGGTACACAGAAGTGGGTTTCCAAAATGGAGGGAAGCTCCCCAAAAACGTGAGGCTAAGGCGAGTTTAAGACAGGTCAGCTATGTGGACACGTCAATCTCCCAGGACAAACGTAGGAGCACAAACAAGACGACAGAGTCAGTTGATAAAGTCATCTGTGAATGTGATTTGCAGATGAGTGACAAGCAGGAAACAAAGGTGGCGCTGATCCCGAGTGGGATTAGAAATATTATAATATTAGCTATAAAGGAATGAGTCTGTTCTGCTGATGATACGCAGTAGTGCTCACTGGGTAGCTGTAATTTCAGGCAATTAGCTGGTAATTCATAATTTCACTGTGTAATGGAGCTGGTTGAGACGATTTCTACATTATAGAAGGGTGAGAATCACTAGGCCGGAAAAGCTCTACTTAATGAGCTTGAGGCAGGTAGTCTCTATGCAGTTCTCAGAAAGCTGCGTCCTCGAAGGCCAAGGTTTGAGAGTATTTTGCAGAGAACCAACCTCCTATTGGAGAGTTTATAAGACTTTTCTCGGAGCCTCCAAAGAAATGAGAAGTCAGAACCTATTTATAGAAAAAATATACTTATTCCTATAAATCTCATTTACATGGTGTTTCAGGAAAGTGGTTTCTTATTGTTAATGGCAATTTTGAGTAGGCGGAAACAGAAGAGAGAGACCACAAATCAGAAGGAAAATAAACCCAACAGCGTTTCCATCTCTCTATAGGTTTGATAAGCGTATTTTCTCTTTTTCTCTGTAGCCTACTGATGTACCTGGATCTGATTATGAAAATGGCTGCATCAGGGGAAGGTCAGTGTTTCGGCGGTCTTCCTGTTTTCTTACCAGCTTTCCAACAAACGGAGCCCGCTTCTTTCCTTACAGACAAGAGTTAGCTCTAAGCAGCCTGACCTCCTCCCAGGCACAGCGAGGGATAAGCAAACACCGGTGCTCACGACCGAAGGAGTTACTCTACAACTTCCACGGCGCAAGTGTGTGTGAAGCCCTCTCAGAGGAATTAGGGGCTGTCTCCAAAGGACAGGTGAAAGAACCCAAGTTCTGAGAGTCTTTGCCTTGGGTCCCACTTAAAACTTCTTCAGCCTACAGAGAGGCGGCGGCATGGGACTGGCTCAGATCAAGGTAAATATGCACCAATAGTCTCCTCTCTCTGAAACAAGCCCATTTTGCCTTCATTCACTGTTGTCTTAGAATGCCAGGAAAGTGAGTCTGTGGAACCCTAAGCCATCTGGCACCTGTGTTGCTGTGAGAGAGCAACTACCAACTGCTTGTCTGCGTGGGAGCGGGGAGTGGCATGAGGACAGGGTGGAGAATGGACCACAGGAAAGCAGCCCAAATGGAACAGTGAAACTGCAGCCCATGCTAAGGCCACAAGAGTGTCAATTTTGGTAGCAAGAGTTAATAGCAGTGTAGACTTGGGCAAGATCGTTAAAGCTTCTGTGGGCCTCGGTTTTCCCATCTCTAAAAAGGTTATAATAGTAATACCTATTGGCCGGGCGCGGTGGCTCACGCCTGTAGTCCTAGCACTCTGGGAGGCCGAGGCGGGTGGATCGCTCGAGGTCAGGAGTTCGAGACCAGCCTGAGCAAGAGCGAGACCCCGTCTCTACTAAAAATAGAAAGAAATTATCTGGCCAACTAAAAAAATACATATAGAAAAAATTAGCCGGGCATGGTGGTGCATGCCTGTAGTCCCAGCTACTCGGGAGGCTGAGGCAGGAGGATTGCTTGAGCCCAGGAGTTTGAGGTTGCTGTGAGCTAGGCTGACGCCACGGCCACGGCACTCACTCTAGCCCGGGCAACAAAGCGAGACTCTGTCTCAAAAAAAAAAAAAAAATAGTAATACCTATCAAGTAGGATTCTGGTGCAGATTAAATAAAATGTGCATAAATCATAGCTCATCACAAGTGCATGCTCAAAATAGGTTCAGTGCTGTTATAATTTAGGCTTTGAGTAAGTTCTGCTCTGTCTTTAGAGGTATCTGATTTCAGTCTGAGGGGTATGTTCAGTCTGAAAATGTTCAAAGCATGTTAATACTATCAATGTTATTAACAGAGCACTAAAAAGAAACCCTACTGAGCTTGCGTTGGTGGGGGCTCCCGGGGAAAGTGGCCTCCCTCGCTGGGCAAGCTGGGGGCTCCGCACCACGCCAGGCAGTGGTCCCGCCTTTGGAGCCCGTGCTGGGCCCTGCCAGGCTCTGCCTTCCCTCCTCTGGCTCAGCTGGCCCTGGTGGATGGACAGGCAGGCAGGGTCTACACAGCAGGCGGCTTCCTGGGCATCGCCCCTGCCTCAGTGTGGGCCCCAGGAGGAGCAGGCTGGGCGTGAGGGGAAGGCAGCAGAAAGGCCAAGTGTGGTTCTCTTTCACTCCACCCGCAGAGCGGGAGGTAGAGGATGCCTGGAGAGGCTCTCAGCACACGTCCATTGGGTGACTGAAGGACACTGTCTCTCCCTTCCCTGTCCCCGAGTGCTCACCAGATCATCATGGGACACCCCATTCACTGATTGGGTGGCTCACGACAGGCCTGGGCATATGTCCTCTGAAAGAGCTTCCCGGTGACTCCGACACGTGTAGAGTCACCACAAGATGCATGAGACTGCCAGTTTCTCTGGTACTCTGATTACGTCCAAGCCTACCTGCTGTCACAGTCAAGGTGAGTAAGCCAGCTGCATCAGACACCTCTACTGCTCAACAAACATCCATGTGCTTCTCCGTGTTTCTCGCCCCTTCACAGTCAGGTGAAGCAATCTGCCCAGCTCTGCTCTGTGGGCAACGAGTGGGAGCATTTAAGTGCTGTGTTGAGACCTTCCGAGTGAGGCCTTTGGTGGTGGGCGGCCACAGCCTGGGTTCCTGAGTGAACATGTGGGGCACAGCTGTGCGCCTGTCCCCAACCTGCACTGGACATAAGCTGCAAGCAAGAAATAACGTGCCGGGCCACGGAGATTTGGGGAGTCAATCTGTTATTGCAGAACCACCTAGTCTTATCCTGACTAATATGCCAGCCCCACGAAAGAAGAGCCACTGGAGACCCCCATACCGAGACTGGAAGGAGAGCACCGGAGCCGGACCCCACCCCCTCAGCTCCCTCCCGTGTGGCTAGATGAGGGCTGGGAGGAACAGCGCTGAGTCAGGGCTTGTTTCTACAAATCATGAATTTGAACTTAGCTAATATTGCTATCCTCTTCCTCATCCAATAAAGAAATGCCTAAGAAGAAATGGAGTAAGATATGAGCAAAGTTCCATAAAAGGATAAAAGAGAAGACTACACTTATATATGAATATCCAACCATTAAAACTGAGATACAGATTATTCTCCATAATCCATTCTTTATTTTTTTTGCTTCATTTGAAAATTAAAGAAGAGAAGAAGTAATCACACACTGTTGCTGCCTAGATTTAGCCTCCATGAATATTTTGGCATATTAATGTCCTATTTCTATGTATATACTTCTGCATATTAAAAATTATACAGCTATATGAATACATTCATTTAAAAAATAAATTAGAACATTACAGAAAAGTTCAAGTATGCTTTGACCCACGTGTCTAGCTACTGTGTCCCCCTGTCACATGTAACTATTATTATGATATTGGCTTATATTCTGGTCTATTTTAAATATTTTAAAATACACACATTTGAACATATATTAAATATAAATATATACATATATAAATTCATACTAAAGTACTGTTCTGCAGTCCTGCATTTTCTATGTATAGACCTATGGTCAGGAAAAGCATCATGGAGGCGGGGGGAGAGCCCAGATGGGACCAACAGCCACATGAGGCTGAAAGAGATCCGAAGGGAAAGCAGATGAATATTTAACCTATGTAAGGTCACAACAGTTTCACTTCTATAAATATCTCCACCATGACTGATTTTCAGTTAAAAATATCACAGAGATACTGACTTAGCACACAATGGGAGACAATTTGGACAAAGTGAACGGCTGCTTCAGAGACAGACAATGGTCTGGACACATCAGCATGACATTTATAACATGTCATTTATAATTCATTTATAACCTGTGTAGCCCACATAATTTATTATGTGCAGGAAGCACAGAATAAAGTCCATGGTCTACCTTTTAGGTAATTACTCTAAGCAGGTGCTATGGTTTCATTTAGATTCCCCTTTTTTCAACTTAAGCACAACCACTAGTCAACAAGTGCCCTTAGAGAGAAGGTGGGTAAATAAATACTGCAGGTGGATTAGATCTGGTGTTTAGATCCAGTGGAGTATTTAGAAATTGGCTCTGGGGAAGGAGCCTGGAGTCATATAAGAGGATGCTCTGTCAACAGCCTTAGCTGGCGAGTTCGTGGGACAAGTGCCTGACGCGTGGGCTGCATGCTTGGCTGAGAGGAACAGCCCTGGACCCCACCCAGCCCGGGTGTCTGCTGCACGGGAATGACTGGGTGGCCGTAGGGCAGCTCCATCTCGCCGGTCACAATCACCAAAATTTTTTTCCCCTTCTATAAACAGGCTTATTCTCTGGCAGAATCACAAACTTAAAAGTGGCCCAACAGAGGATAGTACAGGAGTTACTTTGAAAAGCTCATGTAGCAAATGGGCCATCAGAGAGTGACAATATGCAAAGGAAAGTTCTCCCTTCTTACCAGCATCCTTCCTTTCATGCCTCCTTTCCCAGCTTCAGAGAGAGGCCACGTTACAAAGGATTTGGTACTACCTTCTGGTAAGGAGGATGAGGTGAGAGGGAAGGAAAAGGGCCCTGAAGCGCTGTGGAATTTTACTTGTCATTTTCCTGGCTGTGGAGCCAAATGGCAGTCATTTAAAAATGTGGAGGTTGGAGTCCTTATTGACATTTTAAAAGACTTTAGCCCAACGAGGTGATTCCATTTTATTACATGGGTCCTATGAATACAGAACAATGAAATCTTTCATAGATGTAACATTGTATCTCAGTATCAAGAGTAATTGGTCTGGAAACGTCAGACACATGCATCTTCTTATCACTGGTGGAAAACTGGCCTCCCCGCTCCCAACCAAAATCTTCAGAGACCGAGTTAGTGTAACTAAAGAGAAGGGTTTTTAGGAGACTTTAAGGCAAAGTGGGAAAGGTGAAAGGGAGGAAACTTCAAATTAAGGTCACTTTTATTTGGTTTAAGACAGTGTCTACCAGTCTCTCACATTTAGTGCAGTGATGGCCAAAGTCAGCCCAGAAGCCAGACCCCAGGGATGACAGAATCCCAGGGTCATTGGCAGACATGCTGAAAATACCCAGGTAGGGTGCGAGGTACAAGGAAGAAACTGTTACCACCACCTGTGCCGTGAACGTGCAGAACTTTCTGAAGAATTTCTTCAAAATCTCAGAGGGAACTTGAGGGGCCAATTTATGTTCAAGTCTGTGATTCAATGGGACACAGATTCACGTGCCTGTGGTCACATCAGGTTTGTTTTGCCAAACAAATTGGGGAAAGTGTTAACATTTTTGTTACATGGTGGTTAACCTAAATGATTTAGGTAAAAAAAAAATGCAAACAAAGTGGAGAAGGTGGTCCCTGCCATTGCATGACTGTTCGGTGAGCTCCTAGGTACTCACCAGTCATCACCACCTGTCATACACCTGTGCAGTGACCTGCCTACATGCTTGTCTCCCCAGCACCCCTGAAGGCAGGGACTGTGTCCTGTTCACCGCCGTAACCCCTCTGCCTGGCACAGGGTGACGAATCACGTTTATGAAGTGAATGAACGAATGAAGAACAAAGTGCTTCCTTGCTAGAGTAATTGATTCTACCTTGCCCAAATGAGCCTGCTTCTTTAAGTGTGAGGAAATAAGGGGTTATATTACAGAGCACATAGAAATAAATGATTACCTCATTGAATAACGAACTGGGACCAGCAAAATTTGTCTGCCTGTTGTTCCTTAGTTCCTGCTCCACCAAGTAGCCCAATTTGTTAACTGACTACATTAAAGATCTAATTAAATTAAATTAAATCTTGAATAAGGCTCAAAAGACCTATGGAGAGCACTTTGTTTAATTACAGGCAGGGGGCAAGCACCAATCCTATTGATCTGGTCAGTTAAAATTCCATACAATGAATGTGGGCAAAGAAAAAAAAACGTGGCCACAACTGCTTTTCAGTCAACTTTGATGAACTGTGAATACAGAGCTGCTCCAAAGACGGCAATGGCAAACCAGCTATGTGTCCTGTAGTGCCACAGGGATGAAAATGAAACTGTACCTCAGTGGCTCCGCAGAGCTACACTTTGTGAAGACCAAAAGACAATGCCAACCACAAAAGATAGATCCCTCTGCAGGGAACTGAAGTGTAGTGGGTGGGTGATGGCTGGAAGAAGCCTTCCAGCATTCAAAGTCTACTGAACTGGCATTCAAAGGCATATAGTAAATTCTTTGAGATCCACAATTGTCTTAAAATAAAAAGAAAGAAATCCAAATCATGGGCATGTATGCAAATTCCTGAGGACATTTCTGGTTGAGGAAGAGATACAAGGTCCATAACATTTTATTATATGGAGGTAACTGAAATGTAAATTATGTAAATTTATATAAAGCAATATTAATTGCATAAACTGAAAAAGTAGTAAATGTGACAAAAAAGGTTTTGACTCCAATGTGCATGTGTACATGTGCCTGCATGTATGCGTGTACATACATAATTATTCAATGTCCATGTGAGAGTTCTTCAAACATGTACGGATTCTTATGAAAAAAAGATGGTATAGTGCTCAACTTTCCACACCACTCAATAGGGAACTCTGGATTTTGCCCCACACAACACAACTGCTACTAAATTTTTTGAACATTTACTATTTGCCAGGCATTGTCTACCTACTTTATGAGTATTATCTAATTTTCCTGCATTGGGCACTATTATTGTTCCCACTTCATAGCAGAGTAAACTGAGGCACAGAGAGGTTAGGGAACTTGCCAAACACTCATGGTGACTTGGCAGGCCAAGCTACGACCCCAGGTGGTCTGTCTCCAGAGCCGTGATACAGAGTGAAGTACCTCCACACTATGCTATTCTTAATACAGATTTCCAGAGTTGGAGGAAACACTGGAAGAAGGGAGGGTGGAGGGCTTTTTATTTTTTGCTAGTCACTATCAAGGGCTGTCTTGTGCTTTAGTAACTCAAATTAGAGGAGAAAATTTATTCTAAACCATAATATGTAATTAAAGTTAAGACCAACAATTTCCCTTACAAAACATGCACCATCAGAATGCACACACTAAGAGCAAGCACATACCTAATTAGGGCATTAGTCATAACGATCAGGGTGTGTAACCAGGAAATTACAGGTGGTGTGGGCCTTAGTGCTAAGCAAATTTCATCAGGTTGCCCAGATAAAGCCTTTCCCGACTGGGGTGATTTACACCTGCTGATGCAAGGATGGAGCGTGGCATCCAATATAGCTGGCTACTGAAAATACGCTTCTGCATGTTGAGTTATGAGGGGTAGTAGTACTGGCCTTTTAATTATGACATTAGCCATAAGTGAGGAAGAGAGCTGATAACATTCAAAATAATAATTTCTTCCACATTTATACATAATGGCAACTAAGAATACTTGCATGTGGATTAAAAACCAAATGATTTACACATGATGACCTTCTTGAAGAACAAGTTATTTCCAAGGTGTTCTTTAAGGGTAAAAGAAAAAGAGCAATGGTGAAAGATGATGATACCTACTAGATGTATTTTCTCCTCTTCTACTTCAGCTTTATCTGTGTGCAAAATTACCAGTCAGAGCATAACTAGAAAGCAAGCTTCTAATATTGCCAAGACCGAGAAAGAGTAAAGCAGGTCTAGCAATTCAAAGTGAAGTTCAGAGGGAACTGTTTCCGATTGAAGAATTCACTGCTTCACTCCCAGTCCAATCACAGATAAAACTCATGGCCAAACAAAGAAGTACTTGTGGGTTCCTGGGAAAAAACTCCATCTTTGGAAAACTGAGTGCTTTTAACAATTCTGCCAAACATTTCTATCCTGAAACATTAGCTCCTTCAGTAATGGATATATGTCTTAATGAAAATGGTTCTCAAACTAGTTCAGGCCCTGGGGTGAATACTAGGAATCACACACACAGACACATACACATGTGTACATACAGAAACACACACACACATTTACATCTACACATATATACATACACAGATATGATTATTTTCACTTTACTAAGTCTACACGACAGGAGGTGACATTTCACATAAGATTCAGTATAGAAAAATGATAGCAGGTACTCCAAAGGTAAAGAAAATTTTATAGAAAAAACTGAAAGGGCAAAATTCTCCATGTATTTTTTCAAATTATAAAAATATTATTAGCTTATCTTAAAGAAGAACATTTTAATTAGGCTTGGGGAAGACATGCATACCCTGGAGGGTGGTTTCAAATTATTGCCCTGATGTAATTTTACCGTCTACTCAGATTTAAGATTCCAGAGAAAAGTGTTTTTTTTTTTTAATCTTACCTCTCTACCTAAGCACTTTCAAACTACTTTCTTTTTCTTTTCATTTTGGGACACAGTCTCACTCTGTTGCCCTGGCTAGAGTGCAGTGGCCTCACCATAGCTTACTGCAACCTCAAGCTCCTGAGTTCAAGTGATCCTCTTGCCTCAGCCTCCCAAGTAGCTGGGACTACAGGTGTGTGCCACCACCCCTGGCTAATTTTTCCATTTTTTGCAGAGACAGGGTCTCTCTCTTACTCAGGCTGGTCTTGAACTCCTAACCTCAAGCAATCCTCCGCCTCTGTCTCCTAAAGTGCTAGGGTTACAGGCATGAGCCACTGTGCTTGGCCTTCAAACTACTTTCAAGAATGACTTCTTAACAACAAAGAGATGGCAATTCCCAAGACTACAAGTGCCACAAAATTCTCGGGCTGGCCTTGGCTCTACATGCCCAGGAAGGGCCTGGCCATGTTGGACGCAGTGGGCTCACCCTCCTCCGGAGCCGGTCCCGCTCCTCCCGGATGGCGTTCATGGTGGCCTTGGTGCGGTTCAGCTCCTCCTCTTTGCTGCACAGCATGGCAGTGAGGCTCTCGTTCTCTTCCCTCAGCCCAGCCAGCTCCTTCTCCCACCGAGACCGCTCTTCCGCCAGGTTGGGATACAGGTCCCGGCCAAGCACGCCCTCGATCTCCTCGACTGTCTGCAAGACACAGCCACAAAGAAAGCCAAGTAAGTTAACTTGGAGAAGGGCGGTGGGAAGAAAACAGACTGGACAGGAACAGGTACCCGCAGAGGAGTGGGTTCTAGAGCCACTTCATTGGAAATAGTGATTGCCACTAAGAACACTCCAAAATTATCCTCTCCCCAATTTCAGATGCTCTTGTCACTTGCCTGGGTTACAGTCTGTGTTAACCAGCAATTCCTAGAGTTAAAACCCAGTTAGTCCCCTCCGTGTCTGACTGTATCTACAAATGTTTATGTCCCTCACTTGAGTTCCAGAGACAGTGAAGACACATAATCAGGCAGCAGGCCAATTAGTGATCCTGATAATGCAATGACAAACGTGAGTTTGCAAACTGCATACGAAATCTAACTTGAAGTCTCCTAAATTATAGGTGTCCCATGTGCCAGCTCAGCAATAAGCTAGGTCACATCACCACTGGCAGCTTTTAGTGCCCCAGCAGAATTCAAATGATGTCAGTGAGGTTCAGTCCCAAGACATGAAAGACAAAAATAAACCTCAGTGACACAGAAAAGAGGAAGCTCATTGTGGAGGTTTCTAAGACAGCAGGGATTTAATTAATTAATAATCCAGCTACAAACTGAAGAGAATTTTAATAGTACTTAGAGGGTTTTAAAAAATTCATTTAAAACACAGTATTAATGGAGACGAAACACGCATAAAATTAGAAAAAAAGGAAGAACTCATTCTGCTTGCTCTGAAACTGTTCATTCTCATTTACTGTGCTCTGGGAAAGGAAGCATATGCCAACTATTAATGAAACAGGAGGGAGAATTACTATGTAGCGGTAGAAGGCAGTGAAGGGATGTGATAAGAAACAGGTCTTAAATAATAAAAACATAGGGGTATGTCACTCTCAGACGCTTACACTAGTCCTCAAATCCTGCTGCCACTTTCCCATGTTGTGCCTTTGTCTTTCCTTTCAAATCTGAGACTCTTATCCTACTTGGCTCTGCTCCAGACCCCTCTCTGTCCGTTGCTGGTTGGCAGAAGTCCTTGGCCTCCTCCTTCCCTCGCAATGCTTAGGCCAGGGCTAGACCCAGGTTGACATTACAATCACATATTGGGCCTGGAAGATCATAGAGAAAGGAACTCCAGTGACTGCTTCCCCTACCCAAACCACATCAACTATATATTTGCAATTGAGATGAATAAAGATGGAAAACCAGCAGTGTTATAAACATGAATCACGGTTTACTTTGAGACACCGCAGCTCTTTTGTGAAATCCAGGATTCCCACTGATAGAAATTAAGCCTAGATTTTTTCTTTGTTCAGGCTCCTCCAAGAATTTTCAGTTTGAATTGCTATGCCTAGCTCACTAAGCTCTGCTGAAGTAATATAAAGATACCACATCAACAGGCCTTGACTTTCCCATATTGTTCATGACGAGTTTGTGCAGATGCAGTGAATTCCTCTCACCTGGTCCCCCTTCAGCAGTGAAGCATGCAAAGGTGTGGCTGAGACCCAGCTCCAGTGGGCTGGGGACAGATGACTCAGTCAGGCCTTGAACCTCCCACCTTGTTAGCATCATGAATTGATGACTCCTGAAATAGTATTCTAGAGCCCGACAGCTTTAAGAAAACTTTCAAGTTAAACTTACAACTTCAGAGTGCTATATAACGAACCACACTAAGATCATGTGGTTCAATACTAGTAGTCTAATGGTTTCCGAGTAAATTGTCCTTTTTGCTACAAAGCCAGTGAACTTGACTGCAGATATAATGACTTTTTCTAAAGTAATTCAGCCCAACAAAAATTTATAGGGCCCTTGCTGCTACCTCGTGGCCCAGTCTATAGCACGGCTTTCATAGAAACATTCATCCCTAATAGGTATTTGAGAAAACCACACTTGAGGAGGATTTGACCGTTTCCCTCGTATAATCTCACGGAGCCACACAGAGGTGAGGGACTCTACCTTAATGGCCAAGTCGCAGTGCTCGCTGGCCGTGGTGAGCTGCTCGATGTGCCTGTCCACCTCGGCCACCGAGAGGCTGCAGCTGCTCTTCTTCCTGTCACAGAGGACATTCTCCAGCCCCGTCAGCACCCGCTGCAGCTCTGAGTCCAGGTCGCTGCAGTTGTCTGGGAGAGAATTAAGACAAAATGCATTAAGCAGGACAACGGATGCTCTCTGCTTCACTTACCACGAGGGACCGACCCCGGTGAAATGCAGCCTGACATTTCAAAGTCCAGCACCACCACGCCTAATCTCACAGCGCTGCCTCTGAGGCTCGGAGCCTGTGCAAAGCTCTTCATTAAGGGGTTTCAGACCATGGCCAATTTCCAGACAGCTGAGCTCCCCTGAATTCTCTTGTCTTTCACTCCAAGGCAGCCACATCTTAAGTTTCTTTAGTAAGAACAACGAAGTGCCCCAGAAGGGGCTGCTGACACTTCCAAAATGTTCTCATCAACCTTTCTGCTCAGCCATTCAAACAGCACTAACTACAGAAAGATTTTCTGCTAAGAAGATCCCATCACTTTACTAAACAAACAACAAAAAGCCTCAGAATGAGCAGAGAGGCTAGGCATTTTGAAAAATAGAAACTGTGTAGGAGAGTCTTTGCCCTCAACAAGCTGGAAATCAGGACTTTTCTCTCCAATATAACCAATCAATACGCTCCACCTGTGCAATTCAACCCATATTCTTCCATCAGCAAAAAAAATAACAAATTGTTCTAACAAATTTCATATTGTTCTTCACGTACATGTCTTGTACCCAATTCTAATAATTTGATTTGGACTTAAAAATCTGGGTTACTTTTTTTTTCTGTTGCCCAGGCTAGAGTGTAGTGGCATCATCATAGCTCACAGCAAGCTCAAACTCCTGGACTCAAGTGATCCTCCTGCCTCAGCCTCTGGAGTAGCTGGGACTACAGGCACATGCCACCACAGCTGGCTAACTTTTAATTTTTTTATAGAGACGGGGTCCACTATGTTGCCCAGGCTGATCTCAAACTCCTGGCCTCAAGTTATCCTCCCACACTGGACTCCCAAAGTGCTAGGACTACAGGTGTGAGCCACTGCACCTGGCTATGGGTTACTTTTTAAATGCTGGACATCCTGGGCCTGGTCAGAGATGGAAAAGTAATTATAATTATAATGTGAGCTAGATATATCTTGGAAGATAAATTTTTGGGGAAAAAATCCACTTAAAGTCAAATGCAAATTTCTTACTTGCTATTTTGGATCTTGTTGATGTCACCAAGCCATTCAATTATTGTAGCGAGACAGATGTTGACTATATATAATCTCTCAAAGTACCTCCTTCCGCTATATCCAGCCTGATTCCTGCATGAAAGTTGCTCAGTGTCTTCAGTTTCCCTTCTTCTCTCCTCCCTTCTCACCATAGGTTACACACGCTAAAATGGTCAACTGCTTTGGATACTTAACTTTGGAAGACGTCAAGAAAACTCCTAGCACTAAAGGAGCAGGATTTCTCAGAACATTTTAGTCAACCTCATCTGGCTGCCTATTATAAGTTACCTAAATCTAGAGAGAAGATCAGCCTGAGGCTTTCACTCCAAGCAATGCACACAATTATTCCACCTGCTTCTCGAACCTGTTCCTCCCGATCTCTCCCATCTCCATGATGGCACCACTTCCACCCAGTTACTCAGGTCAACTCTGAGGCAACCTCTTGTACCTGACATTCTAAATTCAATCCATCTTATAACCACAACCTTTAAAACTTATCCCCAAATGGACTTCTTCTTGCTATCTCCACTGACACCACCCTGGTCCAAGCTGGACCACCGTACCTCCTACCTCCACTCACCACAGTCACCAAAGCAAGCCGCTTAAAGATACAGATCTGATCATGTTATTTTCTTAGCGCAGATTGTCTAATGGCCTCCCATGGTCATTCAGCAAAAGTCCAAACTCCTTACCAAAGTCCGTAAAACTCTGCATGATCGAGACTGACGTGCTCAGACCACGTCGCACCATGGAATTCCCTGTGGAGCTTTTATAAAATGCCAATGTCCAGGCCCCACCCCGGGCCAATTAAATCACAATCTCTGAGGGTGGAGCTTGGACACTGGAAAACTTTTCAAGCTCCTCAGGTAATTCCAATGTGCAGTCAGGGTGAGAGCCGCTGACCTGGACCTCACCTCATCTGTCCATCCACCCTTGTTCACTGTGCTCTGTTCACGCTCCCGGACTTCTCTCTATCCCTGGAACATGCCAAACTCCTGTCTGCCCCAGGGGTTCCTCGTCCTTTGCTGTTTCCTCTACCGAGACTGATTCCCACCCAAATCTCCACGTATCATTCAGCTCTTAGCTCAAATGCCACCTCCTCACGAAGCTCTTCTCTATCTAGCTTGGGGTTCCAACTCCTCCCCTGCCCAGTCCTTATCCCATTATCCTACTTTCTTCATGGCAATTTTCACTATCTGATCTGACCTATGTGTTTCTTACCTCTCCCCTACTAAAGCAAGCTCCATGAAAGAAGGGACTTTGATCTTCCTCACTACTGTATCTCCAACATGGAATAGTGGAGGTGATCAAGTATTGTTTTTTAAATGAGCAAATACAAAAACTGCTATTTATTTAGGAGACAGCAAGACTAGAAACACAGACTGTCAGCAGCAGCATGTTTTACACTGGCCTTATACTCATTTCCTCGCTATGGACCACGCCCTGAGCTGATAATAACTGGGGGACAGCTGTCACTGCAGAACCCTCTGGAGATGGAGGGCAGGTACACAGCACCAGCTTGAAGCAAAGGGACCCCAGTGAGGAGCAGCACTCCCCAGCGACCACACAAACCAGTCTCTGAAAGATCATTTATCCTCCGGTGCAGGTTTCCCAGTACCCTGAGCGGGAGCGAACACACGTTCCTGGGAGGGGAAGAAAGATGCTTCCACTGGGCCATCCCAAGCTGCTTTTCCCAGCACGGGTCTACCTGATGGAATGATCACATCGGACATGTCTGCTGAGGGCTCTCACAGCAGGGCTGGCAGGGTGGCAACCAGGCTGCTCTGAGGATGCTGAGTCACAGGAGCAGGAGGGGGTAAGGATCTGACCAGTGTTTCTTTCCCATTCTTTAATAAAAAAGATGCTGAGCCCTGGACTCAGACTAGAAGCAGAGTACCAAGATGAGTAAGAGACTGACCTCAACTGTGAGAGGCACGAAGCCACAGTCCCTTCTCTCAGCTGCCCGCCCCTACCCTGGGGAAAATATCCACAGAGAACACAGTGCAAGTACAGGGCAGAGAGTCAGGAGGCCATGAGGAAGGCATTTAAATCAACATACGCACTGTAAAGAGCTAGTGAGCATCGTCCTTCAAACCAAGGAGGGCTATAAATGCTTTCTTTGGTTATAGGAAGCTGAACGTGTAAGAATACAGGGGGGTGATGAACCCCACATACTCCAGTATGTTCCAAAAAGCTCTGCATTGTGGCTTCACACAAACCCCATCAATGGGTGGGACCATCTTTCAGAGTCTGTGGCATATTCTTCCAAACATATACTTAGAATAAATTCCAAACTCTTTCCCTTGGCCTTCAATACCCTGCACTATCTGGCCCCTGCTAGAGACTGGACCTTCAACACTGAAGGCTGAGGCAGTTGGAGTCTCTACAAAAGACAGGAGGTATAAGGTTAAGGGACCAGAGGGAATGTGATAAGCTAGCACGAGGAACCAAGTATTCTGGTACAAAAGGTGTCACAGTGAGGTGGCATTCACAGGAGCTTAGGATCTTGAGACAGGATAATATTCCTGTGGTTTGATCAGCACTCTTGACCGTTTAGAAAGGGCTTTCACATACACACATCACAGTTCATCCCATAGGCAGGCAGGTAAGCCTTGCTCCACCGAGGAGAGAGAGATCTAAGGCTTGGAGATGTTTGGTTACCCACCCCAGGCTGCACGGTGGGTGGGCAGCAGAGCTGGAACCACAGCACTGGACATCTATACTCAGGGCTATTTTCACCACACCATCCAACCCAGAAAAAGGGTCTCTGAGTTTATAAGCACAGGCCAGCTTACCCAAGCACACGAGTACCTATCCACAGCTATCATTTCCCAAAAGAGCCAACAGAGGGACAGAAATTATAGTTGAGGGATATTAACTCTGAGTAGATTCTGAAAAGGTAAGGATGTCTAGTGTAATTTCTAGAACCACAAAAAAAAAAAAA
>CM052439.1:104814152-104834272 GCA_028533085.1 Varecia variegata | reverse complement strand
ATCTGGCCAACTAAAATATATATAGAAAAAATTAGCCGGGCATGGTGGCGCATGCCTGTAGTCCCAGCTACCCGGGAGGCTGAGGCAGAAGGATTGCTTAAGCCCAGGAGTTTGAGGTTGCTGTGAGCTAGTCTGACGCCACGGCACTCACTCTAGCCCGGGCAACAAAGCGAGACTCTGTCTCAAAAAAAAAAAAAAAAAAAAAACAAATGAATGGATGAAGAAAATGTACATATACCAATGGAATACTATTCAGCTATAATAATGAAATCCTGTCATTTGCAGCAAAATGGATGAAACTGGAGGTCATTATGTTGAGTGAAATAAGCCAGGCACAGAAAGACAAATATCACATGCACTCACTCATATGTCAGAGCTAAAATAAAAAAAAAAGATTGATCTCATGGAGGGAGAGAGTAGAATGATAGTTACTAGAGGCTGGGAAGGGTGGGCAGGGGATAAAGAGAGGTTGGTTAATTGGTACAAACATATAGTTAGACATAACGACTAAGTCCTAGTGTTTGATACCCATACCAGGGTGACTATAGTTAACCATAATATATTGTGTATTTCAAAATAGCTAGAAGAGATTTGAAATGTTCGCAACACAAAGAAATGATCAATGTTTGAGGTGATTGATACCTTAAATACCATGATTTGATCACTGCACATTATATGCATGTATCAAAATATCACATGTAGTCCACAAATATGCATAATTATTATGTATCAATAAAAATTGCAATTACCCAGAGGGACCTCTGTTCTTATTTTTTCCTGCTTGCCTTGACACAACTGCACAGGTTCCTTTATAGTACTTGTAGTTTCACTGCAAATTCTGGCTTTTGAATTTGCAGGGTTGCCACCAGCTCCACCAGAGTGAAGGGGGTGAAACCCCAAAAGAAGGGAAGTCACATCAGCTTTTGATTACTGAGGTGGTGACAAAGTGGGACCAGGAGAGCTGCTGAGCTCAAATTCTCAGGGGTTGAGTGTGCAGCACTCAGTCTCGTGGTGGGAACTCAACTCATCTCCTGCGCAGTGCTCAGGAGGTCTGGGAGTGGTCTGTCAGCCCACTTCTAAGCAGTGTGGTTTGCAGCTCCTTGGCGACTTCTCTCCGCCTCCACCTCCCGTCTGTGGAGTTGTAGCTTTGTGTGGGATCACAGAGCCGGCATCTAGTCCAGATATTTCTTATTTGCGGGTTCATGGGTAGATTCCAGAGTGTGTCATCACCGTAACTGGGTGGAAAATACACATGGACCACAAATTCCTACGCTCCACATTCATGAGATTCTTAAGGAATCTGTTTTCGTTTTATGGATAGATCCCTTCCATCTGGAGAAGTGAGGGGACTTGCCCCGCCATGCACATCCTGTGGCTCTTCCTGGCACTTTCGAGAGCCAGTAGGCTGGAAAGTATCATCAGCTCCAAGCCCAGTGCCCTCCCCCATGGCAGTGGCCCATCCTGGACCTCGGCTGGGTCGGTGATGGAAGCCACTGCTCTGTGTGTGTCTCCATCTGGCCCAGTTCGCGAAGTCAGTGGAGGAGCATGCAGCTTCCCCGGTCTCTTCAGGCAGCCCTTTCTCCCAGAAGTAGGAGGGGGCTGTTACGAGGAAGGAAGCAGTCGAGGCTCACAGAGTTGGGATCCTTGTGCCCTCTCCTGTATTTCTTAAAGAACGTTTTAGCTCTCAAGGTATTTTTATTCTCGCCAGAGGTGAGGTGGCAAATCTTCTCCCAAGACTTAATATGATAGTGTCACAGTGTCTGATGCTGAAGGAAAGTCCTAGGTTGACAGTTCAGAGGCTGAGGGGGCAACCCAGCTGTCAAAGGGAGTGAATTTGGGTCCCTTTCCACCACACTGGAAACAAAACAGTCTCAAAAATAGTGTACGGTGGGAACACTGTGGTATTTGTGCTGAGAAATCGTCACACACAACCTCGTATCTGAAACCCAGAGTGACCTTTTCAGAGCAGCACTAGCGCTACATGAGAAGGCAAATACTACCAGATTGCCTGACATTTTCTTTTTTAAATTTCAAGCATTCCTGATTTCAGATCGGCTGTTGATCTGTTGATTTGCAGCTCAAATGCAACTAAGTCAAGTCTCATTCACTGCTATTACAGTCTAACGAAAACTCCTGCTTTGAAACCCCACTCCCCACCCTGTGTCTCCTTCTCCCCTCCTCGCTGGTGCACCCCCACCCTCACCTCCACGCCTGTCAGCCACCTGCAGTGTGTGCAGGGGCAGGTTGCAGAAAAGAGTATTTTTCCAAACCTGCAATGAAAATCTTCAAAGTTGAATTGCGTACCATAGTCCTGTGTCTACCTTTAAAGATCAAACTTATTGCTCACTTTGTACTTTAAATCCTTCTTGACAAAAGCTACAGAAAGCCTATAAAGAGGCTCGTTCTCCTTTGGTCACTCACTCAAATGTAATACGGAATTCAGTGAGGGGGAGTGTCAGGGCAGACGAGAACTGGGGGTGCAGAGAGGAGGTTTCGGAGCGTTGTCCTGGGGTCAGTGTGCTGGTCTCAGAAACAGTCACGTGTGTGGTAGGTGTGTGTGCAGCTGAAGCTCAGCCTTCGGAACCTGAAAGTCGCGCAGGTTGAGATCCTATAGGTGCATGGGGCCCCTTGTTAATTTGTTGAAGAACATTCTGTTTAACTCTAGTTAATCCAACAGACCTGGCTGGGGAAAGGTATCTAGGTGGATCTTGGTTTGTTTTTTCCCAGCATCGTTTATCAGAGTTCTGGTTCTTTCCCTGAGAGAGCAGCTAGCACATAAGAAGCGTCTGTCTGGACAGCGCAGTCTGCTGGGGGCAGTGAGGAAGGAGGAACTGGCAAGAAGATAAATGGCAACTATCTAAGAAAGGAGCTCTCCCACTTTTTTCTTGATGCTCAGCTCCTGTCCTTTGGTCTGTCGTACATGCAGCCGTTTGGGTGACTGAATTGCAAAAAATACTGCATTGCCCCTTCAGCTTTCGTATCTTCCAAAGGTGAAAGTTAATGTGGTTCTGCCTCTTTT
The DNA here is from genome assembly GCA_028533085.1 of Varecia variegata. Taxonomy (NCBI): domain Eukaryota; kingdom Metazoa; phylum Chordata; class Mammalia; order Primates; family Lemuridae; genus Varecia; species Varecia variegata. The sequence continues at coordinate 104,831,253 of CM052439.1, read as the reverse complement.
TGCCTGTTGACAGCCATGCAGCCGCACTGTAGCTCTCAAGATTTTGCTCACTGAATAACTCAAGGAAAGTCATCGGGAGAAGGAGTTTTGCTGTCTGGCCTGATTATGCCGTCCAAAATTAGGTCCCACTGCCCACACATAACATTTAGGGTGACCATATAACCCAGCTTGCCTGGAACACACCTGATTTATGTCTGTTGTCCCCTGAGATTAATAGCACTTACTTTCATTCTCAGAAGTGTCCCCTTTTGGATGATAGGTTTTTTTATTTGGTTGTGCTAGTTACAGGGACGGAAGGGGAGGAAATGTATCTCTACTGCAGCAGTCTAACCTTGTGTTCCTTTCTGTCACCACAGCTCCATTCGGCAGCCCTGGCATCACTGAAGGGAGATATAGCGGAGCTCAATAAACGTCTGCAGCAAACAGAGCGGGAACGGGACCTTCTGGAAAAGAAATTGGCCAAGGCGCATGTAAGGGATCTAGAAATGGTTTTTTGTTTGTTAAGTTTTTTGTTTTAAGATAAAATGTGGGTATAGAAATTCCGGCAAAACAAATTACAGCTTAATGAGCAATGTCTCTGTCTTGGTCTGCTCTGGCTTTTAAAACAAATAACCATGGACTGGGTGACTGAAACCGCAGATTTATTTCTCACAGTTCTGGAGGCTGGGAAGCCCAAGGTCAAGGTGCACACTGACTGGGTCCTTGGTTTGCTGATGATCACCTTCTCACGTGTTCTCACATGTTGGAGAAAGCAAGGTCATCTCGCTCATTCTCTTTTTATAAGGGCAGTAATCCCGTTCATGAAGGCTCCACTCTCACAACCTAATTATCTCCCAAAGGCCCAACCTCCAAATACCATCACATTGGGGGTTTAGGCGCCAACCTGTGAATTTTGGGGGGACATGAACATTCGGTTTATAGCACATTTGCATAACCACTGCCCAAGAAATAGAACTTACCAGTAACTCATCCATGTGTCCCAACCCAATCTCCACATTTTCTCTTCCACAAAGGTAACCACTCATAAGACTTTTATAGTAGTTTTTCACGATCACGTTTGCATCTCTAGACAGAGTTTTAGTCTTGCCCATTTAAAAAATATGCGTTTCCTTTATATTTCTTAATCTGTAGATTTTCCCTCCATTTTCTGTCTGCTTTTTAATTGATCCATTAAACCTGGCCATTTGACCGAGATTTCCCACAGTCTGGATGTTGGTAACTGCACACTTATGGTACAGGTCACCTTGTTCCTCTGTTCCCTGTATTTCCTGCAAATTGGCAGCTGGATCCAGAGTCTCAGTCAGATTCATGTTCAGTCCCTTTGGAAAGACTATAAAAGGGTATAATGTTTTATAACTGGGAGGCACAAAATGCCTGGTTGTTTATATTTCTGTGATTTTACCAGCTGTTGATACTCAATGCCTAGGTTTATTACTTATTAGGACTTATTTAAAAAAATCATATTTTAGTTCTATTTTTCAGTTATTAATTAGAATGCCTTTATAGAGACATTTTCCATAACCTACTAGTTCTTGAAACATGGTATATTTCATAGAGGAAAAGCAGAATAAACACTTGAGTCTTTCCATTTATTTAACATTTTTGAAGATAATAAATTGATTCCCTATGATCCTCTGAATTTGCCCACTTCTTTTTTAGAAATATTATGAATTTATGTATTTAAACATATTTGAATTTCAATCCATCATAATTATTTTTATGTAGAAACTCAAATTGTACTATCTTTAGCCAGTAAGAGCCTCGTCAGTTTAGCTCCTAATTCTTTTAACATGTTATTCCAGGCTCCGGTGGTGCATTTCTTACCCCAAACCTGGAATTAACATTCTCTCAGCGGGAAATGCTATTTCAAGAGCACAATCTGGGACCTAAGGATGCTTATTGCTTCTAAGTTTCTCGTTGGTTTTAGGCCTTGAAAGACAGAGCCAGGAAATTATTTACTTATGTACATAGGTATGTATATATACAATTGAAGATGATAAAATACCTTAGGAATTTATACTAATACCCTCCTTTCAAGTTCAGACTACAGGCTATTGTAATTTCTGTATTTTATCTGTATCTCCTTTCTTTCACACTAAGAATCCTGATTCTTAAGGTTACAGGAGATTATAGAATTAGAATATTACATAATTACTCATTTGCTTTGTCCTACATTATATACAAACGGTCTCAGAATAATAGTATTAATGCTGCCATAACCAATATAGTTACTGCGAAGAGTTTTACAAATTATTTTTCCGGCCGGGCGCGGTGGCTCACACCTGTAATCCTAGCACTCTGGGAGGCCGAGGAGGGAGGATCACTCAAGGTCAGGAGTTCGAGACCAGCCTGAGCAAGAGCAAGACCCCGTCTCTACTAAAAATAGAAAGAAATTATCTGGCCAACTAAAAATATATATAGAAAAAATTAGCCAGGCATGGTGGCGCATGCCTGTAGTCCCAGCTACTCAGGAGGCTGAGGCAGTAGGATTGCTTAAGCCCAGGAGTTTGAGGTTGCTGTGAGCTAGGCTGACGCCATGGCACTCACTCTAGCCCAGGCAACAGAGCGAGACACTGTCTCAAAAAAAAAAAAAAAAAAAAAATTCTTTTTCCATTATATTCTCTTTATTCCCCCAATTTTTTGCTGATGTGCTGTTATCAATACTGCCTATCCAAATAGCCATTGCATCTCTCTCCCTTTTAGCCATCATTCACTCTTGCACAAGTGACTGTAGATTTAATGTTCACCATGGCTTTTATGTCAGTGTCCCTCCATTTTTAATTAATTTACAGTTTTGCCTACAGCTTATTTTCTAGTAGATTCCTCAGAATGGACTCATGGGAATAATATCCCCAAAGTTCTTGCATGTTAATAACAATGTGTATGTGCCCTTCATACTTGAAAGGCATTTCGCTGGATATAAAATGCTTGGCTCATCTTTTATTTCCTTGAACATATTGCTTTATTTCCTTCTGGCAGAGAGTGTTGCTATCAAAGTCTGATGATGATCTTTCTTGCCCTTACAAGACGTTTGCTTACTTTAGATATTTAAGGGATTTTCCTTCCTTCCTTCCTTTCTTTTCTTGCTTTCCTTTTTTCTTTTTTTCTAGTAATTTTACTAGAGTAAGTCTTAATTATTCTAGTTTGATATTGTCAGGTTTGCTGTTATTCTTTTGATTATATTTTGAAATCTGTTTTTTAATTTGGGTGAAGTTTTTTTTAAATTACATTGTTTAATATTAGTTTTTTCCCCCTGGCTTTGTTTTTTCAGGGACTTCTATTATTTGTATATTATTAGATCATCTTTGCCTATCAAAGATGTCACCATCTTAAATCCTTTATATCTCTACTTTTTAAAATTTTTTTTGTTCTTCATCTTCTGTTTCTCTTGAGATATTATGTTTTTATTCTCTCTTTTGTGCCTTCTAGTTTAGTCTTCATTTCTGAAATGCATTTTCATTTCATTTCTAATTTATTTTTATGTTCTGTCACCTCACTTCTGAAAATTTCTAATTCCTAATTACGTCCTTTAATGCAAGAAAAAGTAACAATGAAATGACTGTGCTGTGCTTTCTGTGTTACACGCCTTGGTAAATGATTTATGTTTGAGGCTTTACCAGATGGTAGAACAGCAAATTCATGTGTAAATTTATGCTCTGTGGCTATAGTAAGTTCTACCAGCTCTCTAAATATTATAGTGCTATGATTAAACCGAAATGTAAAATGTAAATGGTGGTTATGTTCATCAAACACTATCAAAGGAGCTTCAACATCTTTTGAATAATTAATGGTGACACTGGAACTGGTTGAATGAAAGCAGGTTCATTATACATGGTAATGAGTTCAACCTGTAGGTAGAGTTTTGAGAATAGTGATAAGGGAAGAGCCCAATATCAATATGGTAGGGAAGACAAAGCATAGTACGTCTGTATTGATTTTCCTATTGCTGTGTAATAAATTGTCGTAAACACACTGGCTGAAAACAACATATTCCTATCCTCCCAAGTTGGACAGGTACGCTGACAGGTATGTGCATCTGCACCCACGTACAACAGCCTGGTGGGGACCAAGCTTGTGGGAAACTGGCTAAGATCATACATAATCCTGATTTGATGCTTTCAGCATATTTGCTATTTATTTAGCCTCAGTAATTATTTTAAATTAAATTACTGCAATTTTAAATACTGCAGAAGAAGACATATCAAAGTTTATGAGCCCTTTGAAATCGGTGAGCAGTAATATGGAACGCTTCCTATTTCTAAGCTCTCTGTCTTTGGAAAGCGAGACTCCTAAATTTTCTACCTGTCGGCTTTCAGGGAGAGAACATACGTGTTGTTCACTAAGTGAAATGGAGAGTGTTTTCCTTTATCTTTCTCTTGTCTTCTGAGATAACTTAAAGATGCAGTTTGCGTGCATTTTCTTTGTCAGGGTCACCCCACTCCATTCCTTTCCTACTTGTTTATACTCTTTAGTAAACTGTCTTCGCTGCTTGCTCCGTGGTGGCATTTCCATTTGTGCTTATGCCTCTTTCTTTAGCTGGCTTGCCCCGCCCCTTTCTCTTTAGTGGGGCACCAGGACAAGAATTTAGAGTGAGAATGGAAATACCCTAAGTAGGATTAGTTGTAACCAATCCCATGTGACCCTGAGAAAGTAACATCACGGTTAGCATATTTTAAAAGGGAGTGGTACTGACCCCCTTCCTAGGATGGTTGAGAGGGTTAACAAATCAACGATGGCATTGCATTTTTCCGGAATCCAGGTCATAATGCTCTTATGTTTGACAGCTGAGACTAATGCGATGATGAAAGATCAGCGGCCTCTGCGGAGTAAGATAAAACCCAGTGAAGAACATTAACAAAACCATAAAGCGCCTTAGCATGACCACGTCGCACAGGGTTTTTCCAGCAAGGGCTCACATTCTCAGACCAGTCTGTCTCGGGGCTGACTCGTGGCTTTATCCCTGGATTGCATCCATAGCAGGGAGAAGCCTAAAGGATTTTGTTCTCGGTGGTTGAAATGATGATGTTGCTTGTTTTTACTAAACATTTTTGCATATAGGCCATTTCACCAATTTATGTGGGTAGACACAAGTATTTGTATAGATTTTTAATTTGCTTCATCATCATCATAGGAGAGCTAAGATCTTGAGAAGAAACTCAGGGTATCTATTAAGTGCCAGATGAAATTCAGGAAAAACAAAATTTCATCATATCCCATCTCAATCTTTTTCTTCTTCTTCTTTTCCTTTCAAACTGAGTCTGTAGTTGCAGGAGAAATCTAGACTCCTAATGATACTGACCTCCAGAAATTCATGGCAGGCAAGACACTGCAACCACAGGCTTTCTGGCTTTGTTGCCCTGTAGGATCAGTCAAAAATTGAATATAGGCTAGGAAGAGGGAGAACCCTGGAGGAAATTACCTGTAATAATAGAAAAAAAGCAGTAGCATGGTGTTTGAGACCATTTTTTATTTTGTTCAGCTGAAATTGTATGGGGTATTTCTGTACAGTAGAGAGAAGAAAATAATCCCTAACTTGTAAATTTTGCTAGAAGAGGCTGCCTTTGATCTCAGAGGCTGCTAAGTAAGTTGTTACTGAATAATTGACTTTGGCAGCACCAATGCTGGCTTGGTGGAGGCTGGAGAGACTTTGAATTACCATTTTACACCCCCTTGTGTCTCCTTTTCTGTTTCCATCCTCCCAGGGGGTTGAGAAGAGAGCTGTTTGGGTTTTCCTAGCTCTCCTTTAGTACTGTGAAGCTTAGTACTCATGTTCCCTAAAGTTTAGCAGAAGCATTTCAGAGTGTGAGACCAAGGTGTACCGATCGATATCCTTAGGCAAATGGTAAGGAAGAGATAACCTATAGGTCAGGGAGCTGGGTGAGAACGAAATAGAGGGGAGAAGATATTGGCTACAACAGCTTCATTCTCTTGGTGGCAAAAACAGGAATCAGAATTTTTTAGAGGGTTCTGCTTGTTACCTGAGTTATAATAAATAAATAAATCAGTTGCTTCACATTTAGTCTGTTTTCTCATCTACAAAATGATTGTATCAGTCACGATGTGCAGTGATACCAAATAACCCCAAATTTTCAGTGGCCTAAAATATCAAACATTAATTTCTCGTATCTTCCTAGGAGCTCACTGGGGCTGGCAGGGGACTCTGTGCTACATTGTCCCCACACAGGCCCCTAAGCTGATGGGCCCCTGCCATCTGGTATGTTGCTACTACCCATGGCCTGGGGAAGGGAATGTGACAAATCCTACAGGAGCTATTAAAGGCTTCTAGGCACAATGGTGTGTATTCACTCTTATCTCATTGGCCGAAATAAGCCAGGTAGCTTAAGGCGGAGAAGTATGATCCCGCTATGTGCATAGCTGGTGGCATCTTGGGGAAGGCCCCTGCTGGGTGTTGATCACCCCCCAGGTGGTCCTGGTGGAGCCCCATATACATAAGAAAATACTGGAGGGAAATGAATGCTATTTGGGAAAAAAATTGTTAATGGATTTATGAAAAAAATGGGTGAATGAATCTTTTATCATTTTTTTAAAATGTCTGTCATGTACTTAAAGTTTTAACTTGAAAATCGGAAAGTTTATGTAAATGTTAATTAGTAATCATAGAAGTAATACCTCTTTGCCTGCCTGGTTGCCGTTAGGATGTGCGCATGTCGCTCACAGGTGTAGCGTTGAGCTTGGCCCAGCCTGTGTCCTTACGAAACAGCACACCCGAGATCACCGCCCGCCCTGGTGAGAAAGTGCTCTCCCAGGCCATGGACACTCGGGGTGGGGAGAGGCACTGGGCAGTGGTGATGCTAGGGTGTGGGGACAGAATTGGGCCCCGCTGTGAGAGGCCACTGCCTGTGTGGGAGGTCGCCAGGGCAGGAGAGGCAGCCGTCGTGAACCCAATGGCTCTTCTGCCCTGGGCGCCACCCACTCGTCTTCCACTTGTCCCCCACTCAGGGGCCACCTTCCTGGGGGTGACTCCTGTGCGTTTTAACTGCGGCTGTTGACCAGAGTGTCCTGTCGGGTTTTCTTGGCTCCTGCAGCAGATGGCCCTTGTGGGGGCCTTGTTGCTCTGCTTTTCCCTGCATCTCAGTTTAGAAACACTGAGAGGATTTTCGCTGGGCTCTGAGGTCAGAGCTGCAGCTTATCTTCGGCCTGTACGATGAGTGTGGACAAACGAACCTTCAGCCACGTCTGCCCGGCCAGTCACACATCAGGGGCTGATGGTTTGTTTTGATGATTATTTTCCAGTGTTCTCTTCTCACGAAGAGAAGACTCCCCAGCGTGCTACTCTACCACGTCTTCTGCGCACCCCACGCCTCCGTCCTGTTTCTCGTTCTCCCTAAGAGAAGTCTGGGATTCTTTTCCACCTGGGGGCAGTAACCGCAGTTCCCTTCAAAGTATGTGTCATCATCGCCTCCTCCGTGGCACCCAGCACAGTCTTGTTTGCATAACAGCAAAACAAGAAATCAAGAAGTGTCTGATATTTACAGAGGGAGTATTAAATTATAGAGGCTGTCTGCCGTTTTTTAAAAAACATTGAAAAATATAGAAATGTAAACCAAATAAAATCTTTGCTCTCAGCTAAGAGAATTTGTTTTTCTAATATGTTCTTGTTGCTTCTCCCAAATGAACCCTTGAGTTCCAAATATACGATGTGAGTCTTTTTTTTTCTCCTTTTACGTATGAGTGCTGTTTGGTCTGACTGAATCATCAGGCTTCCTGTTACCTCCTGCTCTTACACGTGCCCTGCAGGCAGGCTTTGCAGCTAGCTGGAGTCGGTGGTGGGGGAGAGGGTACGACACCCGAGAGCCTGCTCTCCTTCTGCATCTGACATCCTGCAGCCTGGGTGGCCCCATGGGACCTTACCTTTTAGGCAGTGCACAACGGTTAATAGGGATGCCAAAGGGTGGTCTTTTGGTGGTTCCCAGTTGATCATGTGCCTTTTTCTTATATAAACACTTGCACATCTTCATCGTTAATTGGATTTCGTAGTTTCCCGTCAGCCTAGGTGGTGGTAGTGGCCTGCTGACCTATAAGACTGCAAAGAAGGAAGAAGGGGTGGGGAATTAAGGGAGAGTGAGAGCTCATTGATAAGTGGAAGCATTTCACATTATTTTGTAGCCCTAGAGAACTGAGTATGGGGAACCAAAGAGGGGGAACTAGCAGAGTGGCAACGCAGGTGTTGTGGCATAGATGAGATCGTGGTCAGAGGCTGGGCATTGTCCTATAGTCATGTTACCACGTGGAACTGATGGTCTCCGTGGGCGTGTCCACTGCATGTGCACATGTTCACACACACACCTGCGGATGGGAGTAGGAGCTCATAGCAAGAGCTCATAGATATTCTGCTGTTGGTGTATGTCCCAGAGAAATGTGATGCTTTTTCATTTATTGACAGAAACTATCTTTGAAATACTGTCATTTTGTGGACTTCTCTTGTTCCTTTTAAAGTGTGATCTATGAAAAAGGCCTAACCTCATGGAAAGCGTATTTATGGCCTGTTACAGTATTGCTGTTTCAGAAAACTTCTGTGTAGATGTGGCTTTCACTCAGTCTTGATCCCTGCCTCTGTTGTCACTTATTTTTCATGTGCTTGACCTAGAGTGGAGGTTATTTGATCTTTCAGGTTGTCACTAAGGACATTAGTTTATGTCAGCATTTTTCTGAAAGTAATTATCCCAGTAAGGTCTGTGATACAGCGTTCGACAACCTCATCGCCTCCGATCTTGTTCCTGGAGTTCTGAGTAACCTCCAGGAACTTGCACTGACAGTGACCAAGCAGTTGAGGTGTGGTCCCTACCGTGATTTATACCAGTGTATTGGTCAGACTTCTTTGTTGAGGACTTCTGTTTCGGTATTGAGCTAGGCTTAGTGCAGTGTTCTGCTTGTCTTTGAAAGCTTTTTGTCCCTGTTACATCATTGGACCTCGCAGATTTAGGGAGGGAGGGAGGACATTGGAGGTAGTGGGTGAGAAGCCATACCCCTTCCCTGCCTGCCACCAGGCCTGGAGGTGCAGACTGCAAAGCTGGCAGGTACATAGGGCTCTTGGCATTAAGGAAACCTTATTGAGAGTGAAATGAAAATTCCTGTGCTGACAGGAAATTAATCAGGGCGGAATGTAGTAGACAAGGACCCAAGCTATACAGTACTTCTTCCATCACTGAGGAGTGTTTTATTATTATGTAAATGAGATTAAATGCATGTGACAGGTGGGGGGCGAGGAGGGTAGAGGGAAGGCAAAGAGGTGAACAGGTTCCTTAGGATTTAAACTCTGGCTACAAAAATATTTTTATAACATCTGCTTCTTCATCAAATGCTGAGCAAAGGAAGCTCATCAGCCTCTTTTGTCATTACTTCTGGAAGCAGTCTTCATGGCAGTGTGATTCATTCCATGGCACTCATAGATTACCCGCAGTGAACCAGGCCGTATGCCAGTGCTAGGCTAAATAATGCAAACACCCAGTCTCTGCCTTCCTGGAGTTTATATTCTGGGAGGAAAGGATAATGGAAGGCATTAAATTCACAGCTAATCCTGCCAGGTAAGACATGGTGTCATACCATTTAGGATTATTTGGTTGAAAAGTAGCTGAAACAAACTCTGGCAAACTTCAGCAAAAAAGGAGTGAATTGGTAAAAGGGAAACTGAACTGCCATCAGGGAACTTGCAAAGAAAGCTCTGGGGATATAGGTAACAGGAACCTAAGGGACAGTCTCTTCAGGGCTATTGATGAATCGACTCCCTGCAACCTTAGGTCTGTTTACTCAAGATTCAGTTTTCCAAAAGAAAGTATCTGATGGCTCTAGCTTGGGCCACTCACCCATTTCTTGGCTAGGCGAAGACAGGGTACCTGGTTAGCCCCCACCCAAAAGACTGCAATGGCGGAGGGACAGTTCCCCAAAGAGAAAGGCAAGGACTCGGATGTCCACCAGGGGCATTGTAAAATTGAGCTGTTGATGTGATCCTGGGATTGCCAGCCAACAAGCTGGCATGTGTTGTATTTGGGGCATGCTCAATGTTGAGGTTGTAATGGTTTGCAGCCGTAAAACTTAGACTCACCCACCTCCAGGTGCGTGGACTCATCAGCATTTCTGTCCTGTCCTCTTGTTCCCAGTGTGAGCAGTCCCACCTCATGAGAGAGCATGAGGATGTGCAGGAGCGAACGACGCTGCGGTACGAGGAGCGCATCACAGAGCTGCACAGCATCATTGCTGAGCTCAACAAGAAGATAGACCGCCTGCAGGGCACCACCATCCGGTACGCAGCTGCGGTCTCTGCTTTCTCTTGGCCCCTCTGTGCCGTAACCTCGGTCTTGGAGATGAAGTCACCCCTATGAATCATAATGATGTTTTCTTTGTAACTAAGATTTTTACCATTTATAAAGTATTTTATTTGCTTGGTTAACCATGTGCTTTCACCTCCATTGTTCTGTTCTGATTTTGATCCTTACGCTAGCCCTGGAACGTAAGCAGGGTGGCGGTTGTGGTCCTCAGTTTATTGATAAGGGTATAGAATCAGAAGTTGAATGAAATGCTTTATTAACGAGTTCTAAATGGGGCCCCCTCTGTCCTACAGCCTGGCATCCCTATCACCCCAGCCCCTTTTTCACCAGGTCTGCTCTAGATGTGCAAACTGCATGCTTCCCTTTGAGATTTTGAGAGATTTATTAATGTGACTTATAACTAAGCAGTACATAGGCTTCTAGATAATCTAATTACGTTTTGAGCTTATCTCAAGTTGCTTTAGTGACACTGACTTATCCTCTTACCAGACACCTAAGGCAGGGGACAAGATTTGATCCGTCGTTTTACTGGTAAAAAAGCTGGAGCTCAGAAATAGTAAGTGACTGCCTTGCAGTGACACTTAACAGAGGGCAGAGGTGGAGTCAGAGCCCAGAATATCTCTGCCTGTACTTAATTTTCTTTCTGTGAAAGTGACTGGTAGGGATTCTGCCACCCTTGCTTATTAATCAAATAATAAGCTCCAAGTCTCCTGTACGCAATGCTTAGTAGGTTGTGTCTACTCTTCTTCAGAGCAGGCATTTGCTTTAAGTGACTTATTGAGCCAAGGATGAGAACTTTTTTATCTTCCTGGCTGTGCTTAGGGGACAGCCTGAAGAAAGCAAATGTTTGGTGCCTACCTTTTCGGAGAAAGAGTGCTTTGTTCATTGAGTGTTTATACGAGCCACAAATAATATGGTTTTAGAGGCAGCTACTTCTACTTTAAACTCTCCTTCTAGAAGTCAGAGGAAACTTTGGATGCATTTTGTTCCAGCTCTGAAAGTCAAAGTCATGACAGAGCTTCTTGATGAGGGTACTAATGGGGAATCTGTTTTCATGGAAAAATTTGCACTGAGCCGGAGCCACACATAAACTTCATATTCTAATTTAGAACCTCAAGGCTTTTAAATTGTATCCTGGTCTTCAGAATGATTGCAGGTTAGAAATACATGTGCAGAGAAGCATTTTCAGCCCAAAGAAATAATTATAGCAGATTTAAAGGCCTGACAGAGGATGTTGGCAAATTTGTAATTTCCATTAAAACATGTTGCACTTTTAAACACTTGAGAAAGTGAAAGCAAATGGGTTCAGTGAGTTGTGGAAAAAAATGCACCACACATCACCTGGAAAACTCAATTTCAAGATGTTTAAATTGAATGCAATGGCCAAACTGCTTCACGTTAAAATACAGTGAGCTTCTTGACCATAAACTTTTATTGGTGCCTTTTAAAGGAAGATTGCATCCGTGGAGATGTCACATTAAATTCTTCCAGTTTTCGTTATGTAGATGAGCTGGGGGGACTCCCTGCAAGGCTGGAAGACTTGTAGGCGTGTGGACTACTGAGATGAAACTCTTCTCGTCCCCAAGCTCCAGGAGCTAAAGCATCTCCCCAGCCCTCCGCACTCCAGGAAATTGGTCTGGCCTTTGTGTTAGGGTTCTCCAGAGAGACAGAACCAATAGTATTGGATTTATTAGCGGAACTGACTCATGTGATTGTGGAGGCTGAGAAGTCCCATGACAGGCTGGCTGCAACCTGGAGACCCTGGGATGCTATAGCATGGCTCAGTCCAGGTATAAAAGCCTTCCTCAGAGCCAGGGAAACCAGTGGTGTAACTCTCAGTCTGAGGCCAAAGGCCTGAGAACCTGGGGGTATGCAGATGCCAGTCCTAGAATCCAAAGGCTAGAGAGCCTGGAGTTCTGATACACAAGAGCAAGAGAAGAGTGTCCCACCTCGGAGAGACAGAGCAGGCATGAGTGCAAATTTGCCTTTGGTCTACCTTTTTTGATCTCTCCAGCCCCCCAGCCGACTGGATGGTGACAGCCCACACTGAGAGTAGATCTTCGCCACTTAGTCCACCAACACACTTCAGTCTCCTCTGGAAACACCCAGGCTAACCCAGAAACAACACTTAGCCAGTTCTCTAGGTATTTCTTAATTCAGTAAAGTTGACACTTAAAATTATCACCATCTCAGCTCCCAATATGCTGTGATATAGGCCCAATGCAGTAGGAACCAGGCACATACCCAGGGTCTAGAGAATTGATTGTCACACTGGTCAGGTACAATGTTTGTACCATATAGATTTTCTTGTCACTTGAGTCTGGCCTGAGTTAAGAATTTATTGGAGAAGCTGAAAAATCATTAATAAGGAAATAGTTTATGTAAGCTATGGTATTCCCACATTTAAGCAATACTGAATTGCTTAAGAAAAGAAAAAAACAATCTCATAGTTTTAATTTTTTTTTTTTTTTTTTTTGAGACAGAGTGTCACTCTGTTGCCCGGGCTAGAGTGCCGTGGCGTCAGCCCAGCTCACAGCAACCTCAAACTCCTGGGCTCAAGCAATCCTACTGCCTCAGCCTCCTGGGTAGCTGGGACTACAGGCATGCACTACCATGTCCGGCTAATTTTTCTATATATATTTTTAGCTGTCCATATAATTTCTTTCTATTTTTAGTAGAGACGGGGTCTCGCTCTTGCTCAGGCTGGTGTCGAACTCTCCTGAGCTCAAATGATCCGCCCGCCTCAGCCTCCCAGAGTGCTAGGATTACAGGCGTGAGCCACCTCGCCCGGCCAGTTTTAAATTTTTATGTCAGGTCATAATCAATCTCTTATAACCACAGGCTAATGTAGCCAAGAATCAGACACTACAGGTTGCTGAATGCCAATGTAAGTTGAATTCATAGCTACATCAGATCACTTAAGTGAAGATTGAGCATTGGTAGGAAAAGATGAAATGGTGAGAATTTGAATGAGGACATTTGGGTAGATTCAAAAGAACTCAAATACCTGGAACAATACCACAAACAAACAAACAAACAAAAAATAAGTCAAATACCTGGAGCCTACAAATCCCAAGAAGTTTCCCTTCCTGCAGAGCCAGCCCTCCCTCCCCGTGTAATGACCTCATCCCAGGTAGGAGGTGGCAGATATGTTCATGTCTCATTCCTACTTCATTTGTCTTTATCTTTAGGCCTAAAAATAATCAAATTTCATCATGCCTAAAGGGGATAAATAGAAAATCCAACCTGGAAAGATACATCTAAAACACCAGAAGATTTATAAGATTCTGTTAGTTTATATTCCCAGAAACTTGAGAAATATATGTGGGATTTGGACCTAAGGGTTCTAGACCGGGGAGGGAGAGATGCAGTGTTGGATTGATGATGAATTTATTGATATGACTGTTCCTACCAAAGATTCTTGATTCCGTGTGTTAGCTCCAGCAGTCAGATTAACTGAAAAGTAGCCTCAACCGAGAGCTCTACATTAAATGGTCTTGAAACACCAGAACTTCCCTAGCAGAAGGAGTTTAGAGGCCTGAAGAGTTGGGAATGTTGGGTGGGAGATGATGTCATTAAAATGAGGTTTTTGGTGCCACTGAACGACTGGAGTCAATGTGGGCTTGGTTACTGTGTTAATCAATAGGGCCACAGTAGTAATCAAAAAGGTTTGACCTGTAGGGATCTTTGGTAGTGGCTGATTGATCATGGGGTCTCTAGAACTGATATAAATGGGAAGCCTACTAAAGTTTTATTTGATCTTTGTGAAGGAAAAAAAAAAAAAACTCTAGTCTGGTGAACAGAGATTTGAATTGCCATCACAATGGAGAATCATGGCCTCTTATCCAATTCTTACCTGACTCAGTTCATAGAACTAGAGCCCCTTGGATGAGGGGGAAGATGTATACAGCCCTGCCACAAGTAGGTACAGTACATTTCTCTTCTACCCCTTCCAAAGACAGCTGCAGCCACTTATAAGGGAGACTATGCAGTGGAGAAAAGAGAGAAACCATGTTCTGGAGTGATTACTGGATGCTGGTTCTGAGCCAGTGGTAGTCCCTGGAGATCTGAAATGTGTAGTCTACTAGTCAAAGGGGGACTTCTGAAGGTATATCTGTCAGCTTGGGCTGCCATAACAAAATACCATAGACTGGGTAGCTAATTCAATTATGCTTTGAGACCTCTGTGCCTGGCTTGCAGATGGCCGCCTTCTCGCTGTGTCCTCACACCCTCACATGGAGGGAAGAAAGAGGAAGCAAGCTCTCTGATGTATCCTTCTTAGGGGGACACTAATCCTATGACCTCATCTAAACCTAATCATCTCCCAAAGGCCCTATCTCTAAATACCATCACATTGGGGGTTAGGGCTTCAACATAAGAATTTTGGTGGGACTCAACTTAGTCTGTAGCAGAAAGTCAGATGACAAGTGGCATTATGGCCTGAATCCATGCCATAGCAGACCTGGTTACGGTACCATCTGAGAGAGAATCCTTTTCAATGCCCTGGAGATGTGGTAAATGCTCCCAACTAGCAACAGTGTATGATGCTGCAAGATCATTCACCATGATCAAGTGGAATTAATCCCAGGGATTCAAGGATGGTTCAATATATGCAAATCAATAAATGTGACACATCACATTAACAGAACCAACATCAAAAACCATATGCTCATTTCAATAGATGCTAAAAAAGCATTCAATAAAATTCTACCTCCCTTTATGATAAAAATGCTCAACAAACTTAGTATAGAAGGAAAGTACCTCAAAACAGTAAAGGCCATATATGAAAATCCCACAGCTAACATCATGTGGAACAGGGAAAAATCAAAAGCCTTTCCTCTAAGATCTGGAACAAGACAAAGATGCCCACTTTCACCACCATTATTCACATAGTACTGGAAGTCCTAGCCAGAGCAATCAGACAAGAGAAAGAAATAAAGGGCATCCAAATTGGAAAGGAAGTAGTTAAATTATCTTTGTTCTCACACATGATCTTATATTTAGAAAATCTGAAAGATGCCACCAAACAGCTGTTAGAACTGATAAATGAATTCAGTAAAGTTGCAGGATACAAAATCAACATATAAAAATCAGTAGCATTTATTTCAATCTGATTTATGAAAGCATATGAAATACAATCTTTCTCCAAAGTATATCTAAATAAATTGTAATTCCATACAATGTATTTCTTTTATAATATGTGAAGTCTCTCATCATAAATATCCACATAACTTGAAGAACATAATAGTATTTCAAAGGAGTATATGTTCCTATAATATCAATAAAATAAGACTAATTTGTGACCACATTTGCACCAAAATATCAGGTAACCAAAGTAAATATGGGTTCCTGGCTAATGTAGATTTCAGTCAAAATTCTGTTTTTATAGTTGGTGATTTCCATCCAGTTTTCCTAGAATTACTGACATTTTTAATGAAAATAATTAATCCCATGAAATACTTGGCACATATTTAATTTATATGACAAACATCTTAGAACTATACAGTATGTGTGCCTATGTGTATACTCTTGTTGGTGTGTAATTCACATGTTGCAGTGGGCATGTAAAAAATAATCTATTAAACTATAACCACATGTATGAAAAAAAAGAGGAATTGGGGAATTGATAGCCTTCCTTGGTAGGAATTTTGCTTACTAAAAAAAAATTAGTAGCATTTATATACCCTAACAGTGAACAATCTGAAAAAGAAATCAAGAAAGTAATCCCTTTTATAATACCTACAAGAATTATAAAATACCTAGGAGTAAGTTTAGCCAAAGAAAGGTATCCATGCTCATGGACTGGAAGAATTAATATTGTTAAAATGTCAATACTACCCAAAGCAATCTACAGATTCAATACAGTCTCTATCAAAATACCAATGACATTATTCACAGAAATAGAAAAAGCAATTCTAAAATTTACACGGAACCACAACACTCCGAATAGCCAAAGCAATCCTGCGCAAAAAGAACAAAGCTGGAGGCATCATGCTACCTGACTTCGAAATCAACTACGAAGCTATAGTAACCAAAACAGCATGGTACTGGCATAAAAACAAAAACATAGACCCAATGGAACAGGATGGAAATTCAGAAATAAATCCACACATCTATGGTCAACTCATTTTCAACCAGGGTGCCAAGGACATACATTGGAAAAGGAAAGTCCATTCAATGGTGCTGGGAAAACTGTATATGCACAAGAAAGAAACTAGAGCCCTATCTTTCACCATATACAAAATCAACTCAAGATGGATTAAAGACTTTAAGACCCAAAACTTTGACACTACTAGAAGAAAACAGAGGAAACACTCCAGGACGTTGGTCTGGGCAAAGATTTAGTAAGACCTCAGAAGCACAGGCAGCAAAAGGAAAAAATGGACGAACAGGATTACGTCGGATTGAAAAGCTTGTGCATGGCAAAGGAAACAAACTACAGAATGGGAGAAAATATTTGCAAACTATCCACCTGACAAGGGAATAATAAAGAATATATAAGGAACTAGGCCGGGCACGGTGGCTCACGCCTGTAATCCTAGCACTTGGGAGGCCGAGGCGGGCGGATTGTTTGAGCTCAGGAGTTCGAGACCAGCCTGAGCAAGAGCGAGACCCTGTCTCTACTAAAAATAGAAAGAAATTATCTGGCCAACTAAAAATATATATATAGAAAAAAAAATTAGCCGGGCATGGTGGCGCATGCCTGTAGTCCCAGCTACTCGGGAGGCTGAGGCAGTAGGATCGCTTAAGCCCAGGAGTTTGAGGTTGCTGTGAGCTGGGCTGACGCCACGGCACTCACTCTAGCCCGGGCAACA
>CM052439.1:104729414-104813652 GCA_028533085.1 Varecia variegata | reverse complement strand
CGTTCTTCGGTCAAGGGTATACGAGTAGCTGCGCTCCCCTGCTAGAACCTCCAAACAAGCTCTCAAGAGCCTTGGAACAAATCCCTGGAAATAGAATTATCCAGGCCAAGCTTCTGACTGCGAAACTGCCCCCCACAAGAGCTACTGCAGTATTACTTCTGCCAGCTGTATCTATTTCACTTTACTCCCAACTATTTTAGATAATCATTGAAATAATTTTTTTGCCAATTTGATTCCAAAATGTCATTCAGTTTTCATTTCCTTAATTATCTGTGGTTAAACTTTTTTCATAAATTTCTTGGACATGTGGATTTGTTTTTTAATTGCCTGTTCATGTTTTTTGCCCATTCAGACAGGATGTTGATTTCTTAGAGTTTGATATGTATTACAGATATTAACCTTTCACTATATATTAAAAACATTCTTTTCCAATGGGCTATTCATCTTTTAATTTATATAGCATTTTATATTTATATATTTCACATTTTTATGTTTTCTCCATAAACCTTTTCCCTCTGCTTCTTGTTTAGAAAGTCCTTTTTCCATTCCACTCGGATTAGATTGTTACCTACATTTTCTTCAGTGTGATTTTCTTTAATGTGGTCATTTTTTAAACAGTCTAATTCTCCTGGAATTTCATGGTATACATAAATTGCAAATCTAACTTTGTTCTTTTCTTTTAATGTTTGTCCTAGTACTACTGAATAATTACAGCTAATTTTTTATATCATTTTAAATGACAATATTATAATGTTTAATATTGTGTAGTATAAAATCTCCCCTAATTTTTCAGAAATAATACTTTTGTTATTTGTTTATTCTTCCAGATAAACATAAGATTATTATGGGCAGCCCCCAAGAACAGAAGCAACTGTGGCAAAGGTCACTACAAAGATTTTTTTTTTTTTTAATCCCATAAAGGCTTTGGACCAGAACACCACTAAACTTCCCCTCTCCCCCAATCAGTGTAATCATGTATATGGCGGAATCCCATCTAGTAACATGGACACTCTATTTATCAATACTACTTTTCTTTGCAGAGGCTCTCTTTAACCTAGACATAAAATCCCCGAGGACAAACACTGTGTCCCCTTTGCTCTTCAGTGTATTCTATTCCTAGCAGCTAGTACAGTGTATTAGTTCCTGAATGAATGAAGTCAAAGGGACCTAGAACATTTGTCTTAAACATCTTATTTAGTATCTCTAACCCAAAATACCTAAAACCGTACCGTAACCCTGAACGCACTTGGTGTATGTAAACTGAGCACAGGTATAAATGCAGGGATTTACAGCCCACTGTGCCCAACTCTGACTAATGGCATAACCGACTCCAAAGACAGAGACTTTCCTAAATCACTGCAACAGCAACACAAAGGGCAAAAGACAGTGGAGGGTAACCCTGGGGGTAGGTTAAGATGAACCAAAATCAAGAGTAGGAACTCACACTTGAGAACTACAGAAACGTGTGTTGAGTGAGGTATGTCATTGCCATGGTGAAGTAAAGAGGTCATAAAACTGCTTTAAAAAGTCCTAGACCCAATGCTAAGAGAGATTTAGGCCATTTAGGGAGCAACATCCCAGAGCAGGGGTGGGTAGTCAGAAAAATATCTTAGGTCAAAAAGATGGGCTGAATTAGTGTTCCTGACCTGTCTTTTCTTCCCAGCTCTTTCCTGAAGGAACTCTATTATTATAATACAAATCAACCTGCTGGTGGAGTCCGGAAGCCATCGTGGTGAATTGTGCCCAGACTGCTGGCGCGGATCACCTGCACTAACCCATAAGGAGCACCTCTTTTGGTCTAACGGTTTACTGTTTACTAGTTTTAGGATATATTTACAAAGATGTTTGTTATAGCACTGTACTAACGACAAAAACTAAACTAAAAGATTAAATACATTAATGCCCATCTACAGGCGAGTGAATGAACAAACTGGTATATCCACACTTTGCAGCTGGGAAAAAGAATGAGATACTGGAGACCTGGAGAGGAAACCACAATATATTATAAGGGTTTTGGTTGTTACTTTTTTTTTTTAAATGTTAACATTAGGATGTAGATAGTATGATCTCATTTTTCTAAAAATGTTTACCAAATATATAAATATTTGTGTATTTTTATATGAGCTTAGATTGCTATTGAAGAATAAACACCAAGTTGTTAACACTGGTTAAAGAGGAAGGTGAAAATTTATGGGGGAAAGACTGAGTTGGCTTTTTCACGGCATATTTCTATACCATGACTTGTCATAGTGGGCATGCTTGTACCTAGAAAGTAAAGGGTAATAAATTGTTATTCTTGAAAATAAACAGCCATGTCAACAAATTTTGAAAAATGGACATTAACAATACAAATGTAAAATTATCTCAGAATTATCAAAAGCAGAACAAACAAAATAATGAACCCCATTAAGAACATACTTGAGACAGTCAAGCTTTGATGACTCAAAGCTGGAAAGAGGTACTACAATTAGTTTGCCTTTGATTTCAGGGACTTATTTATTCTGCTTATCTCAAGACAGAGCTAATAGACCAAATGGTTCTGAAAGGTCCTAAATAGTTCTCAACATTTTGGTATATTCCAGGAAGACTAAGTTAATTTAGCTATTCACAGAGTGACACATTTGGCAGGAAAATGCAAATTAGATCACTACAGTTAGTGTTCGATTAGCCACTCAAACTGGAGGGGAAGTAGGGACAAATAAATAGGATGCTACAGGAGCCACAATGTATTTAACTTTGAAAGCCTTGTTCGACTTGCTCAGGAACATATTTAGGAGGGTGCATGAGATTTGTATGAGATTGCAAAGATGCTGTGGGTACCCCAGGGATTCATTAAAGATCAACCACATGTTATTCCTTTCAACATATTCCAAAATATATTCAACTTTATGGAAGAGAGAAAATCATCCCCAACCATCCCTAGAGTACTTTTCATAAATGTTTTTCAACCTGTGGGTCATGATCCATGAATGGGTCTTAAGATAAATTTAGTGTGTTGTGATCAGCGTGGGTCTAGATTCCAAAAAGAAAGAAAGAAAGAGGCCGGGTGCAGTGGCTCACGCCTGTAATCCTAGCACTCTGGGAGGCCGAGGCAGGCGGATCGCTCGAGGTCAGGAGTTCGAGACCAACCTGAGCAAGAGCGAGATCCCGTCTCTACTAAAAATAGAAAGAAATTATCTGGCCAACTAAAAATATAGAAAAAATTAGCCAGGCATGGTGGCGCATGCCTGTAGTCCCAGCTACTTGGGAGGTTGAGGCAGAAGGATTGCCTGAGCCCAGGAGTTTGAGGTTGCTGTGAGGTAGGCTGATGCCACGGCACTCACTCTAGCCGGGCAACAGAGCGAGACAAGAAAGAAAGAAAAGAAAGAAAGAAAAGAAAGAAAGAAAGAAAAAGGGGAAAAAAGAAGTTTGAAAACCACTGCTTTAAATATTCCCTTCTTTCCTGCACCCTATCTCCTACCTCCTACTCCAACCAGCAGGGAAAATCACTTTCTCTCAAGTGTGGATAGTCACATCCTGTGCCAATTTTCAAGGCGTTGATTTTGCCATGTAAAAAAAAAGGCAAGTTTAAGTATCCATTAGAAAATGTGGGAGATACTCTATTTTCTCCATCTCCCAGCAAGGTGTTTGTTATAATGGGTGAGTGGCTTTGCCTTTGGATTTCTTACTGGGAAACAGTTCCTAAGTGCCCTTTTTTCTTGTGCTGTATATTAAAACACCACATGAGAACAAGCGGGACCACAGCAATAAAGCCCAAACGCCGCGATCAGGCTAGCACCTGCGGACCGCGTTAGCAGCCCAGCACCAGCGGCTGAGGTCCAGAGGACACGTACCCTGCCCAGGACAGCAAGTGAACCCTCAGATGAGGAAAGTTACCTCTTGCAGATGTGTTGCCAGCACATGGGAATCCAAAGACTACCGTCACCAGCAGAATTCTCAGCGGAAAAGACATTTACTACTGAGCTCTAGCATGTTCCTCAACACACAGGAGTAAAACACTGATCTTAAAATCCGGCAGCTACGGCTCACAGTCCCTGCGCCCCAGGCCTGCGTGACCTGCTGCCTACCTGCACCCACGGAGGCACCCTCAACACAGCCCAAACTCAGCTTGCCTTTCCCCTGCAAGCCAACCCACCCCGCACGTCCACCTTGTTCCACTGTCACCAAGGTCCATTAAATGAACAAATAAGGACCAAGAGCCACATTCTACGGGGCCTGTTTGCCTAAGCCAGAGACTCGGGTATCCTTTTTGAGTTCTTCTTCCACAGCCCTCACTCTTACCAATTTCTGTTTATCTTATCTCATAAACGTCCCTGGAAACTGTCCACTCCTCCCAGACCCACCATCACCGTCCTAGCTCAGGGACCACTGCTCACCTGGGTGGTGGCAACAGTGTTGTAACCAGTTTCCTGCCTCCAGCCTTCTCGCTAAACTGATCTCCACAGCCAGAGTCAATGCTCTGAAGTGCAATTCTGATGCTATCACCTCTCTTGCTAACAGAGAAATATACACAAACAACTCTTCAGCGGCTGCCCTTCTCCCTGAGGTCGAGTCCAAATTCCTCCATGTGGCCAAGAACACCTCCCCACCCCACCCCCACCCCTTTATTAAAAGGATTTGTTCTGTAAAATTTGGATTCAGTCAAAGGGCTGCACTCAAGGATCCAGAAGGCCACACGTGACCCCGAAGCCGTGGGTTCCGCACCCGAACGTGGGCACCTCTCCCATGTACCCTCCTCACAGCCATCAAGCATCTATCACACTATCTCGGCAGCCTTGTTCCTTGGGTCTACCTCCAGTAAGTCTGTGAATTCCTTGAGGACTGGGAGTGTGTCTGACTGATTTCCAACATCAAGCATTGTGCCTGGCACAAAGCAGGTACTGAAAAATGTATGTTAAAGATTAAAGATCGATCAGCTCCTCTGCAATGGGAACTACAGACAAAGCTAAACCAGGCATTGGAGGTCATTATGTGATTTGCACAATTACACAATGTGGACTTTCGGCAATAGTTAGGAAACCATCCCACCAAAGCTCTGAGGTGCACAAGGCTGGAAAACCCAGGGCTTGTCAGTCATGCAAAGTCCTCAGCTAAGCAATCAGAAAGCAAAAAGGAGCATCAAAATCAATGACAGAATTCTGCTCATGATTCTAAATGTTATCATAAAGTATATTTTACCATTAAAACCACCTTATATAAAGAAATCACACCCCCGTCCCCAGAATGACAATTGTAACAGCTATTACATTCCTCTGTGGTCTTTTCCATTTTTTAAATCCATGTTTGTGTTTTTCTTTAAAAAGCTGTGAGCAAAGCATGCGTATATTGCCAATTTAGTGTTATTTTGCACAGGTTTTCCCAAATGGGTAGACAGTCTTCATATTTGTAGTTTTAATGGCTGAGTAAATGCCACTGAGTTAATATATCACACTTTCTGTAATCATACTTAGGTTGTTTCTAATCTTTACTAATTTAAAATAATGCTGTAACAAACATACAATGATTTCTTTTTTTCAAATTAGAAAATAATATTTTTCACCTTATCTTAGAAGATTATTTCACTATGTGAAAGAACCAGGAAGAATACATACTTCAGACACTGTCCATGTGAATAACACTCAAGATAGTGGCTAGTATAAGAATGGACAACAGGCCTTGGGAATAAGAACACAGGCCTGGTAGACAATGAGGAAAGAGCGAGAGAGGAGGCTGCGAGAGGTGATGGAGACGCCCCGAGAAGGGAGAGAGGCTGCTTGGACGGAGGTCGGACAGGCAAGGTGCACGTGGGACACACTCCTGAAGACCCCGGAGAAAAGCAATGCTGGAGTCACTCATTGTCGTTCTCAGACAGTTAACTAAGACTCTGCCCCCTTCAGCTGTCCCTGTTCAGAAACAGGACATGAAAGTGGCGAGCGGTCCATCTCAAAACCTCCGAGAGGGCAGCAGCTTTTCTAGGTGTCAAAGTTAGACGTAAGAGATAAAAGCCACGAGGGGGCCGGGCGCGGTGGCTCACGCCTGTAATCCTAGCACTCTGGGAGGCCGAGGCGGGTGGATTGCTCAAGGTCAGGAGTTCAAGACCAGCCTGAGCAAGAGCGAGACCTCGTCTCTACTAAAAATAGAAAGAAATTATCTGGCCAACTAAAAATATATATAGAAAAAATTAGCTGGGCATGGTGGTGCATGCCTGTATTCCCAGCTACTCGGGAGGCTGAGGCAGGGGGATTGCTTCAGCCCAGGAGTTTGAGGTTGCTGTGAACTAGGCTGACGCCATGGCACTCACTCTAGCCCGGGCAACAGAGCGAGACTCTGTCTCAAAAAAAAAAAAAAAAAAAAAGCCACGAGGGGCAGCAGAGGATTCTGACCTTTTTCCAATAGTTGGGGAACTGGAACTAAGAAGAGAGAGAGCAAAACAAGGGGAGAAGGGCTCCCCGGGCAGAAGATTTATGAGGGGCACGTTGGGGAACACCATCTGAGGAAATAATAGAATATCACCCCACTTTGCCCCCGACAAGTGGTTACTCAGCGGTACTCCCCCCTCACCCCAAGTCTGGCCCTTGCAGTGACAGCTAAACTTCTGCCAACAGCCAGACTCCTCGCTCCGTAGGCTTCCTATAATTAAAATTTGATTCAGCCCTCATGTAAATATTATTTCTCACACTACCGTCTTCCGTCACTGTTGTGCTAACCTCAACAATTTTCCCATTCCACTTCCACTGTCAAAGAATAATAAAATCCTCCTAGATATCTCATTCTTAATTAACACGTTCTGTTTTCTTTTCCTCCTGCCTCCTAATGGAAGGCAAAGGGGATCTGAAGTCTTCCTGCAAACACAGAGCTGTGGTCAAGTGATTATAGGCCTGTTTCTATCTATTCCATTTACTTTATCAAAAAATCTTATAACAATATTTATACATCCTCTAAGAAGCCAGGTTATTGTTAAGCCTTGAATTCAGGAGAGCTTAAGCATAAGAGGAGGAAAAATGGCCAACAAGTCATATTTTACTGGTAAAACGTTATGCATCTCACACCATCCCCCACACCACACTTTTTCCATGCCTCATTCAATACCCTACAGAGACCCTTTAGGAACAGTCTATGCTTTCAGCAGTAACTGACATCCCTGTAAATCCATGTAATGTTCAGAAAATAAATCCAGTGCTCTCTGCTGCCCATACAGCACCATTAATCTTCCCAGCAGTACCACAGAACGCCCTCCTCCGCTCCCCTCCCTCCATCTGCTTTAAGTAGGGCAAGTGTTTTACTCATGTTAATTGTTCTGACAGATGAGGATCAACACTGCTTTAATCCATTTGCAGCCTAGCACGGGGAACATTTGTCTTCTCAAATGCTGTTAGAGGCAAGTACACTGGCTGTTAGTAACACGAGAGCTACTTCAGAGCGGTGCTCGGTACTCTGAAGTGACTGGCTCTACTTTCCTTGTACGGGGAATTCAAGGGAAATTCTTCCCGGAACTGGTTCAAGATTTTTCGGCTGCCACTGTGGTTGTGTTTTGATCCTTTAAAAACAGTAGATAGGAGAATTTTATCAAATTAAGACACATTGAATCAATTTCTATTGATTTCTTTTAAAATGCTAGTGTTTCTTCTCATTTACCAGTTAGTAATAGACAAGTTCTCTAAAAGACAAATGGATGCAGTTGAATTTTTCAGAAGGATTTTGCTATAAAATTCAACAACCCAATTAGGAACTGCATACATCTTTGCAAGGATATACCTAGCATCTAGCACCTATTTAAAATACACAGGAGAGCGTTAGAGCCGAGGCCTGCCATGTTGACAAGAACCCAGCTCCACCATTTTTTACCTTCCTGACCAGCTGCCATGGGTATTTCAAGTATCAACTGATTTAGCACATTTTCAACATCCAACCCAAGCCTGTCCCCAGCCAAGGGCTTTGGGGGAGTTCATTTAAACTGTTATACTTACCTAAATCTTGGTTCTAAATTCCCTGAAAAAGTAGCTTCATACAATGTGCTAAACATTCCGTAGAGATTTTTACTCTCGGCCCGGAAGTACAAAGAGGACTCTGATAGAGAACAAATTCAGTGTCCCCCGATTTTAGGGGGCTGTTGCTCTTCACTCCACCCTCCCTGAGCAGTGTTTCCTCACCAGCATCAGACTCCACTGGCCACCTCCACTATTCAATACTTAGCCCCCTCGTGGTCTTGAATTTACCATTGTCTCGTTCCTAATGACTCTATTTCTATTTCCTCTTCAATTCCATCCCTGTCTCCCGTGCTTTCATTTTAATAACCTTATACATTTCAAGCGTTCAGTTCAGCACTTCCAGCTCAGAAATCTAATGAAGAAAAATATGATATGACTCAGATTTATGGAATATATTGCATAGAGAACCCACCTGAAAAACTCACTCATTACACCTGATGGGCAGGACTACTGATTTCCACCACCCACCCCTCAGCTTTCAACCCTGTGCAGGCTGCATTGGTGAGATGGAAGTAGATGGACAGAACATTCTCTGAGTTTTTGGGCTCTTTCTTCTTTAGCTTCCAGGTAAGGAGGTAACCTATGATCAGCTACTTAACAAAAATTCCTATAGACATGAGAAATGCTTACCCTGGAATGCCATTTTTGCCCAAAAAGAATATACATTTGCATATATATTAGGACCTCAACAGTGTAAAAGAGATCAATTTTTTTCTCTATAAAATAAAACATTAAAATATTAATACTAAGGATGTCTCTAGATGTGGGACTTTAGGTAATTTTTATTTTAGTATTTTTCTGACTTTCTGAATTTTATGTAATAGTTAAGAATTACATTTTAATCAGAAAGACAAAATAAATTATAATTATGTGAAATCATTTATGTCCTCCTCACCTCTATCTGGTACCCGACTTTGCAAGTTACCATTTACCTTGTTTACAATTTAATCCAAAATCATCCAGAAGAGCCAACTCAAACTTTGAAGAGCCAAAGCTTCAACTGCCCAATTAATTAAATCAGATTAATACAGCAGTGCCCTAAAGACCTATGTTCATGTATTGAGACCAATATATCTCTATGTGAACTGATGACACTCAGTAAGGCAATTTAGTCTAAACCACCAGAAACAGAAAAGTTAGACAATTCTTAAAAAGAATTTTGATGGGAAGATTTAATTCTCAAGAAGTATTAATATTTTTCCTGATTCTGCTAACAGAATATGCCTGGATGTACACAGGCCTCTGTAGGACCATATCAGGCAAATTGTAGACCAGCACTATTTGTCAGAACACCACAACCAGCCTTGGAATGTACTAATTAGAATTTACTAATAGAAATGGATTCTGGGGAGCTTTACTTTTACTGGGACTCAAGAGTCTGGCTGGGCTGTTCTGTTTATAATCACTGTTTATATAGCAAAATAAACTATAACACATATGAGCTCCAAAGACTTATTTAAACTGATAGCATTCAATGAAAATACCCTGCATCTATAAGATGGAATATGAACGAGAGATGATACACAACAGTCTTAGCCATACTCTGCCTGCATCTGCTGTCAGAAAAGTGGGGTCAAATCTGACTCTACTTCTCTGGCCTTAGTTTTCTCAGCTACAGGATGAGATGACTAACCAACCCCAGAGGAAGAAGTGAGGTGATGTATATGAACGCATGGAAATAGTAACAAAAGGCAAACCTTAAACCAAAATGAAGTTCACCTACCTAGATGGTTCCCTTCTTCACATGTAAAAGTCAACAGTTCCAAAACCAAGATTGTGCAAAAATAGAAAAATGGAAAGACAATAAAGCCAGCTCCCAGACACTGTGCTGAAGGACGCACAAGTCTCCTTACCTGGGACTGCAGCCCCACTCTAAGTCCTGAGCCCCTGTCCTGCCCGGGCACCGCAGACCTGGTTCTCTGTCAGCTGCATCATCCACTCATCAGCATCACCTGTTCCTTCCCACCGGCTGAGCCAGGCCCTGCTGCACTAACACGGTGGAGACGCGCTGTGCTATGACAGCTCGCTGGGGTCGGCTGGAAGCGTCCTTACATTTGTGCAAGGTAAAGCCACAGCGCTCTTCTTCACTAGGGCTGTTCCTTACCTGTCAATTTAGTTTCTACATTAAGGAGACCTCCCCCCCCAGCACACACACCTAATTGAAATGCTTTTAAGGAGGTTTTTATAGTAGAGAAGGAATTGAAGTGCATTACACACGTTGTATAGAATCTCTCCAGTTAGTATTTACCTGATAGCCTCCACGGCTTGGTGTCTGTTCTTCCATTACAGCACTCAAGCCAGGGCCATGTTGCAGGGTGGTTAACTGGGCACACATCCTTTGTAACTCATTCAAAACACACATACTGGGTACCTACTATGAGCCAGGCATTCTTTCTGTTAGGTATGGAAGTAAATGATTAAGACTCTCTTCCTACCTTCAAAAGGCAAGGCCTCAAAAGCTACATGAAGACACTTACATGGAAATATGAAAGCACATGCTACCTCCTTTCACATGTAACATATAACACAGTGAGTTTTGCATTTACATGCCAGTCTCCATGCCTGATGGTGAGCTCCTAGATGTACCTATTCCCAGTGCCTGGCACAAGGCCGGGCACATGGCAGCACGTGATCCGTGTTTATCCAGTGAGGACCTGACAGTCCAGATGGCAGGAGGGCGCACACCCAATAGCCATGCCGTTGCGGGAGCCTTGTGCTAAGGGCCATCCTGAAGGTCCCAATAACGTGCCACAGACAGCACAGGAGTGTTCGATGCCATTCCCACTTGAGGGGATTTGGGAAGATTTTCTTGGAGAGTGTGCACTTGAGCTAAGCGTGGAAGCAGGATCTCAACAGGTGGGAAGAACGAGAGATGGGGAGGGTGTCCAGGCGTGCGGAACTGCTTGGATGGAAGCATGGCAAGATTTATACGGGGCCCGTGGCTGCCCGCGATGGGCCTCCCGCAGCTGGGGCTCTGCGTCTCTCAGGGGCCCCATCTGCTCCCTGCGGCTGTCGATTGAAAAGGTTAGAGTGCTGCTCTAGCAGCCAAAGCACAGCTTCCTTACACTCCTGAGAGAAGAGCTCAACCCAAACCAGGGAGGTCTGAAAACTTTAAGTGCTCTGTGCGTGCGAGAAAGAGAGGGAGAGAGGCAGAGAAGCTTCTCCTTTTACAATAAGCAGCTTCTCTAAATTTCAACTTTTTCAATGTATATGACTTTCTTTAAATATTATCTTTTCTTCCTTTAGGTACCAGGTCAGAGAAAATCTGTCACACTACTCTTAAAAACATCCTTTCCTGTGTCAGAAGGAGTGTGGAGTTGGTGTCAGGGCCTCTGACAGAAACATCATGGCGTGGTCAGACACCTCCCTCCTCAGGAGGGTCTGGCCTTACCCCAGGGCTTTGGTTCCAAAGAAGCCTGGAAGGGGACTCCAATTAGCTGCCTCAACTCGCAGTCCAGCCTCAGCAGCATCAATAGGAACGTTGTACCCAGCACAGAGAAGGCCCAGAGTCTGACCATACCCACAACCAGTCAGACATCTGGAGGGGTGTGCAGACCCACACACCCCACCTTAAGAGCACCACAGGGAAACTGGATTAGTCGAGAGGGACATGAACTCTCTGGAAACCATGACTAGTGAGGAACGGTGGTCAGAGTTTCTCTGTTCTGAGAAGAGACTGGTGGGGAGAAATGGGGTAAGGAGACTAGAGGACTGTGACCTACTGGCCCTTTCCAGGTGCCTGCCACTTTGTGCACCCACCCCCCCCATCTCCACAATTCCCCATGCTGTATTCCAGTCGTGCAAAATGAAGCCCACCGTTAGAGTATCCACAATCACAAGGCTGGTAAGCAGAATGCATGTCTGACACCAAAATCCATCTTTATCCTCTCCAAAGCTCATTAGAGGAGACAGCTGGCGTTTAATTTTTAGAGTGATCTCAAAAGAACTGTAATCTCTTAACCTCAGAATTTGCTCTTATAAGATTGTTGTCCCATTTATTAGCACCAAGTATTTGTTGAGATGCATCTGGATAGTATCTACTCTGGTAGAACATAATAGGATAATTCAGGTCCTTAACCTAAAGCTCTTTTTCTATTTAAGATAGTCTAAAAAAGCTACAACATTAGCTTCTAATTCTTTGCCACCCACCTTCTCTGCCCAACTCAACTGTTTTTCCTTAGTGGCCAAAATTTTTTTTTTGTTTGTTTTAGACTGGTTAGAGAAATGCTAGACCAACTTATTAATATAAGACTTTATTTTGCTAATTTGTGGAATAGCACACAGTTTCACTCTATAACAGGTCAGTTTCTCTAATCCTACAGGAACAGAGATCAACAGGGCTTATTTTTATTAAAAATATCAAAAGAAGAGACAGGTGTAAGTCAAATGAGTAAGTCTGAAACTGCAAAACATATAACTTCCGTGTAAAATCCTTAGATTCCACTGACAGGTAGAAGTGCAGTAGGCAGCTGACAGCTTCAACTTCACATCTCTAGTCCTAGAATTATCCACCGAAAAAGACAGGCAGACCATCTTGACTTTATATAAAGAACTCACGACGCATACTATTAATACAGTGAGAGAAGAAAAGAAAAAATTACTCTGAGAACCTCTATTTGTCTACAAACATGAATCTCATCTCTTCCACCTTTTAACCAAAAGGAATAAGCGAAAAAGATTGCAAAGGAACCAGGGGAGCCCGTGGGAAAGATCTAATAACACACAATCCCACGGCATCAGGACACACAAGGCTGCTAACCACGCCGTGTGGCAAAGCATCACACCTTTATGAGGAGAGAGCAGGCTGAAGGGGTTGAATTCATCCGAGTTTGGATCCTGACTGTCTAAGCAGCCTCCAGGATGAGATCCCGACTCCCCAGGTAGTCAGGGGAGTGTAGACGGCGGGGCAGGGGAGCCGTGTGAGCGGGAACAGATCATGCTATGCAGTCAAATCTCACTTAACAAGATAGAAGTCGCAGAGGAAACAACTCTACAGACCTGAAAACTGAAGAGAAACTAATAGCTCTGACCAGCAAAGGAGACACTGACGTCCTCCCTGCGTTCACACACTTGACTCCTAAGAAGAGTCCGCATGCAGAGACCATCTATCTCATTCTAAAAATCCCAGTTATGAGATCCTAAAATTCCTGGACACGTGATATCCCAACCCACGGGAGATTAGAAGCAGCAAATTAAAAGGCTGGAGACAGCTACTATCAGCAAGAACTGACAGCTGACAGGGAGGTAAGAAAGAGAATAATTATTTTCAAAAGCAAAAACATATTTAAAAACTCAGCATCCGTCTAGGAGCACTGAGAGGGACTAACAGCTTTACAAATTTCAATCACTCTTGAGTCACTGCCATCCCCAGGCACGCTAAAATAATTTATTACAAGTGTAGGAGAGAAATACGGCTTGGTGGCAGAACATATAAAAGAGATTTAGGAATTCCAGTTCACACTAAGTTCGTTATGAATGAAGTTCGCCGTGGCTGCCACAGGGCGCTGCAGTCCTAGGATACGGTAACAGAGGCTGTACGGGGAGGTGAAGGATGAGGTCACCCCTCCGTACCCTGTACTGGTCATTTAGTTCATTTCTGGACTCCTTATTTTGAGAAGGAAGAGCAAATACGTGTGCATTCAGTTGAGAGCCACCAAGACCCTGAGGGGATTTGAAAATAGGGACTATAAGATTATTTTTTTTTAAGTGGAAGGACAGTGAAGTGGTGGTGGTTGGGCGGTGACAATGCATAGCCAATGTGCAGAACTGACTGGGAGCTGCTGCTGAGGCAGGGCGGGGGTCCCTGGGATTCCAGAGCATTCCACACATCTGTGCCGCAGCGCAGCCTTGCAACTGTGTGAGCTGAGCACATCTACACAGTATCCCGGCTCCGTCCTCCAGCCCCACTTTTCACACGGGGGGGAACCCAGAGTGTGGGTGGCAGGGTAAGAGCCGGCAGCTGCCTGAAGCCACAATGCATGTGGCCCAGGGGGCTACAGACACATGTTGTTTGGTTTGCACCATCTCCCTTCCCACCCCCTCATTTGAGCCTGTTTTAAATATGAATGGGTTTAACATAATGATATGTTTCTGAATTTCTTTAAACAACCCCAACTCAGGCAGCCCAAGGCTGGCATCAGGCATGGTGACAAGGGACTAGACATGTGGGCAGCCTCCCCCTTGGCCACTGCCCTCCACAGTTAACATGACGTCCTTTTCAATAAAAACAAATAAAACCTCCTTGCCTACTTCATCTCTTTAACGAGCCCTGCCTGGCATTTGAGTAGAGCCTGCCCCAGAGCAAGCAGCACTTTTACTTGATGTAAATGCAATTTAAAATATTTTTATATTTAAGACCAACACAGACCTATTAGAGAACAAAGTAAAACATACGTGCACTTTTCATCTATCTATTAGCGCTGGGATACTGAAGCAGTTTCAAGCTTATACATCCCTTTCAAGGGTCACCATGGGCTTTACTCTGCTTCTTGAGGGCTGGAAATTTCTCATCTTGCTTAATTTTAGGGCAGTGCTTCTCAACCAAGGGCCATCTTGTTCTCCAGGGACATTTGGTAATGTCTGGGGACATTTCTGGTTTTCACAGTGGCAGGTGGGCGGGGGGGTGCTACTGGCATCTACTGGGCAGAGTCGAGGGGTGCTGCTAAAAGTCCTGCAATGCATGGGACAGCCCGTAACAGAGGAGGATCCAGCGAAACCCCACTTCAGGGGAACTTTTGATGAGTGCTGGCCTATAGGACGAAGGATACGTTGAGGCTCCTTACCATCTGGCCCCAGCCAGCCATTCCACACTCAGCTAAACTCTCACCTCCTGCAGTGTCTCCTCCATGCCTCCTCTGCCCATTACCACCGGTCTTTCTTCCACCCTTCGCTCAGGCAACTTGGCCATGCCATCCCTGAGTGTATTAATGCCACACCCTGTCATCCCTATCCCATATTGCCTCCTCCTAAAAGCTGACCCCAAGGTTTCCTTGCCAGAATCAGAATGCTTCCTTCTGTGTTCTCATATTTTAAAACTTAAAAAAAAAAAAAAACAAAACCCACTTTCTAATACCAGAAATGCAACAACCTTCACTGTGCATTGTTGAGTCCTTATTTACACCGTCTCATGTAATTCCCCCAACATTGCTGCGTGACAGGCAATAAGCAGTATCTATTAATGCGGTGGCTTAAAGCATGGGTCTGCACCAGAGCACACCAGACTCGGACTTCTCTGCCACCTCTGATTAGCTCTGTGATCGTGGGCAAGTTTCCTCAGTATCTTCTTCAGAAAATAGGGATGAAAGTGCCCTCATCTCACAGGGTGGTGTGAGGATCAGAGGAGCCCAGGCTATTTCAGGGCTTTGCCAAGAGTCTCTCATGTTCTGAGGCTCCCAAACCTCTAGGAGAGAAAGTTGTAATAAAACACTTTTTGTGATGTGAAAGCCAACATACACCCATGACCAAAACAGAAAAAGGAAACAGACTTTTATATATCACAAATGGGAGCCACACGACGTGACAAACCAGGCTCCTTAGAGTTCTAGTGCATACTCAGAACAAACTGAGGGACAAAGACCTAAAAACAGGAGCATAGATAGGGTGTGTGGCCCTGATCCAGGGTGATCCATTACCATTCTGGAGACGCATAAGTAGGAGCAAGTAAACCAGGCCTTAAAGGAGCCTCTCACTCCTGGGGCTTTGACAGAGGATGTAAAAGGGGCCATGCATTATTTAGAGCTAAGGAGGCGGGAACCTCCGATGGGAACTGAAATAACAGACACAGCCTGTGTCAGTGCCAGCTCGTCCACACTGCAAGCGAGCCCTGTGGTTGTCTCTGCAGGCCCCATTTTCTACTATAAATTCATCACGACCCTGAGTGGGTATTGCCAAGCTTCACGAAAAGACAAAAGCCAGCTGACAAACTAAATCCTTCTCATTGTTTACCAAAAGGAGATGAAAAAGATTCTAATTATTCCAGCATTGTCATGAAATAGGTAAACAAGAAACACAGAATCCCTTTCTCCCATAGAATACCATGCAGTTCACATTTATTCTGTTCCCAAGGCCAGCCACAGTGACTGCAGGGGTATGGCTATAAAGTTTACATTATTTAATAAGCAAATTGGATCAAGAGACTGAAGGCTTTATGTTTTCATATTCATTAAGTAAAAACATATTACAGACAACACAATAGCAGAGAGGAGGAGGGTGAATTAAGGTTGAGGGCACAAACACTCCACTCTTCAAAGGGATGATAGGAAGAGGCCAACCCACGTCCAACCTGGACGCCACCTGGGAGGTGCTCCACACCCGTCGTTCATTTAATCATCACGGCAGCCCTTCAAGGCAGGTGCTGTTGATCATCCTCATCTCACAAGTGAACAGTAACTGAGGCTCAGAGGTGGGTTATGTGTCCAGGGTCGCACAGCTGCTCAGTGGCAGCTCCGAGAATCAAAACGTCTGCCTGACTCCAAAGCCTTCTACTTAGGTAGACTCTGAGCTCCACACACCGTAAAAACAGAGCAAAGACTATCAGAAGCCAGGATCAGATACTGTGAATGAGAAATGGAAGCTAAACAAGGCCAAGTAAGTGTGAGAAGGGAAACCATTGTTCGTGCAACAAATTTTCTGAACACAAAGCCCAGAGACAGCTTCACCTCCAAGGAGTCAGGCGTATCTACTGAGCGCTGGGAAAAGCATCCAGTAGGCCAAAGGAAGCACCCGAACAGAACCCCCATCAGCACTTGCCCACTGCCTTCACAGGCTTCCCACCAGTGTCCACAGAACAATCCACGTGTGTACTCTGAGACCAGTGACGGCCACTGCCCTCACCTTGCCCCATACAAGCTCTCTGGAAGAAGCTGGTGGCTTATACTATAACCAACAGTCAACTGTCCCCTGGAGAGTGAGGCTCTCGGGTAGGGCTTTGATGGAGGCACTCATGTGGACCACGAACCATCTCTGATTTCACAGGACAGGAAAGAGCAGCTTTGAAGTGTTAGCCTAATTTTACATTTAAACAGAAGATAGCAGCACTTGAAAGACCAGACACTCAAAGCAGAGATGGACCACACTGATTTGTAAATGCCTGCCCAGTAAGCCCATTTTACAGGTGGCAAAACTGAGTCTGAGAAGTTAACCGGACAGACCATCCAGGATTACTCTGACTTGCTAGAGACAGAGTGGGACTCAGGTGACCCTAAGCCCCCCGGTCTATCACTATGCCGCACTGCCTTATGTTTCCCTGTACAGTCATGCTGCACCACAGACAGAATAAATGCAGATCGACTGAGCAGATCAAAATAAAAATAGAAGTGAATCAACTGAGCAAACAGGAGGCTGGCTCCAAGTGCCGAGGGAGTGGTGATCACACTCTGGGGAAATCACATTGTTTAAGCTTTGAAAAAGGAAGCCTGCTGTGTTCAAGGACAGGGATGGGCACTACCAAATTTGATTTTAAAAGGCTGGTCACTCACTTTTTATTAGCCACAATCTTAATTAAACAACCACCCATAAAGAGGCAGCCCTGTAACCCCCACCACAAGCAGAGCTGTCTCATGTTTCTGCAGGAGGAGACCCAGGCCTGGTTCTTGGATGCAGGTTACCTAGAGAGCCTCATTAGCCCACCCAGGTCCCAGTGGCTGAAGCGCCACTCAGGGGCCTGTGTCAGCCTGTGGTAGGTACCCAGCCTCAACCCCAGCCTAGCCCCCTGCAGCCCATCATCCTTCAGCCTGGGGTCTTCCATTAGCATTTCATCAGGCTCTTTCCTGCCTACACAGCTGCCGTAACAATCCTGGCCAAACCATAGTTGTAAACTGAACTGCCTCCGTAGCTAACAGGTCAGGTGATAAAACGTGAGCAAGCTAGCTGTCTGTTGCTTGCTCTGCAAGGCTGCTCCAAGTCACAAAGGCTTTGGCAAGCCGCTTGATCTATTTCCACATCGAGTCAAGAGGTCAACAGGGAAGGATGGTAACAGCAAACAGGGGTGACAGGTAATCATGTTTCCCTGCCTGCATGGCCAGGGCACAGTGGCGTGGAAAGGGAAGGGCCATGTGCTAGAGAACTCTGCATGCAGCGCTCCATAGGAGGAGCTTGGGCCACCAGGAAGAGAGGGCTCCAGGTTAAAATGAAGAAAAGCCCTAAATCCACGGAGGAAACCTTGGTTCCTGAGTCACAGCGAAAGAACGTAGAGCTCATCAGTATTAGCTCTCTCTTCTGCTGATAAAACCAAACAGACTAAACCACCATAAAACTTAAGACTGGTGAGAACAGCAGGAGCTGGTATGGTACAGAAATATCTGAAGGTTTGAGACTCACGGCAGCTAGAGCTGCAAACAGGGCTGTCCCAAAGAACCCAGGGCCGGGGCAAGTGAATGTGAGTGTGCAACATCTCTGAGCGGATTCCCTCATGGGGGGTGGCGGGGGGACACTCTCTCTCCTCCTGAGAGGCAAAGAAAAACAAATACCCACTCAAGTCTGGTGAACACAGCCCCACTGCCACATGTACAACCACCTCCAGGGCCAAGAAGAGCAAGTCCTCCAGGGGGGTGAGGGGGACGAAGGGGAGGGTAGAGTGTGGTGCCCGGGAGCAAGCAGGCACAACTGTGACAGCCGGATCTCAGCAGAAGGCCTGGAGGGTCCGTCCTCTCCAGATTATAGAAATCTCTTTACATGAACGGAAATCATCAAATGCAAAAATGACAATCGCCTCCTTTGGCATTCTCCATTGCTCTGCATTCAAATTCCCAAACGTCACTGAGAAGGTGGGAGGCTGTTCACCTGTCTTTGCTCCTGATTTCTTCCCAGCCAATCAAGAAGCAGGAATTTTTCTGACCCTCGGGTTTTATCAGCCTGGGCTTTGCTTCTGCCATTCTCTTCTTCTACCCCCTCCTAGGTACACTAGGGGGTTCCCTCACTTTTTTTTAACTTCTCTCTCTCTGGCCACGGCCTACCCGGGAGCATCGCCGGCCACGGTGGGGAAACAGGCCTGGAGGCCCTGGCCTGGGCATGATGGCACCGAATCCACAGGGCACCCAGAAGGCCTCCCTGCATGCGCCTTCACAGGCAGGCTGCAGCCCTCACTTCGCAAAGGAAGGGACGGGCAGAGGGGAGAAACAGGACTGCAAGGGAAGCGAAGACGACAATCGCGGGGCTCCCTGATAGCACAGTGACGCAGACAGAGGTTCTGAGGCAGAGATTTCCTCCTTATTCCTGAATCACATTTCTGTACATCAGGAAGAACATAAAGGAAGCATGGTCACCGGGCTGCGGATGGACAACTTTGTTTTATTTATTTTTAAGAGAGAAAGCTGCAAGTTTCTTTTTTCTGGGACAGTTTCAGTGACACGATCAGATCATAGAACAGCAATTATTATAAAAAGAGCAGCCCCCTGGTGTGCCAAGGGCCATGGCAGCACACAGTCTGTTATGCTGGGCCCAGTGCCACATGCCTTCACCTTCACCATGGCATCCACCCACGGGGCCCTAAAGAGATGCCCACACCTGGGAGTAACCAAAGACAATACCTGGAGATGTTCTGACAAGGCCAAACTATTAGATCAAAGCCGCCGTTTGAAAACACCTCTGAGAAGTGCAGTGTAGAAGGCTTCCCCTTCAGAGAAGAACATTCTCTAGACAACTTTGTCATCAATGTTGATGAACAGTGACAGTCAAGGTATTGGTCTTTACTGGGAATATTTTCATCCTTCTCCTGAACATAAGATTATATATTCTCTGCTGGAAAACTAGTGAATTATGAAAAAACGTAAGCAGAAAGTGTCACTTATAACCACTAGTTACAATTTGGCACATGTCCTTTGTGCGTACTTGTATCTGTGGGTTAAAGACACACACACACACACATGGGCTTTGGATCACGTGAGCCAGATAGACTCCTAGCTCGGAAACTAATGGTGTGGTGTGCAATTTAACAATTGGAGTCTTATACGTCACTTATCTGTAAAAACGGAAGTTATACCGCCTTCCCTGTAGGTTTGTGAGGGCGAAGAAAGATGACATATGCAAAGCACACAACACAGTCCAAGCAAGGAAGCACTTGCCAAGTGGTAGCAGTTAGGCCCTGAGTTAGTTTCCTGCTGCTGCTATAACCAAGACCACAAATTTGGTTGCTTAAAACCACACACATTTATTATCTTAGAGATCTAGAGGTCAGAAGTCTGAAATGGTTCCACGAGACCTAAATCAAGGTGTTGGCAGAGCCAGGCTCCCCAGGGAGGCTCGAGGGGAGAATCTGTTTCCTTACCTCCTTCTAGCTTCTAGGCTGCCAGCATTCCTTGGCCCATGGCCTCTCCCCCCACCTTCCAGCCAACAGCACAGCACCGTCAAATCTCTCAGGCTCTGACGGTCTGCTTGTATCATCCTGTCTTTCCTCTGGCTCTCATCTTCCTGCCTCCCTCTTGATGACGCTTTTGATTATACTGGGCCTACCTGGATAATCCGGGACAATCTCAGGATTCTTAATCACATATGCCAAGTCCCTGTTACCATGTAAGGTAACATACTCACAAATCCTGGGGATTAGGACATGGACATCTTGGGTGGGGGGGGGCATTATTCAACCTTCCAAATGTTTTTACTATATTAAGCTATTTGAGGATGGTTTTGGTGGGAATTTGAATTTGTTGGGAATATTTTCTCCAGTTTGTCTATGTTCTTTCTATGAAAGTAACATATTTTTTGTCAAATCCTATTGATCTATTCTTTTGTCATTTCTCCCACGAATTTTAAGCCTAGAATTCCTTCCATATTTTGTTGGGTTAGTATCTGTGCATGCATGGGTGTGGGTTTATGTATTTTACTCATTGTTACAAATTCAAACAATGCATAAATACATAAAGAAAGAATAAAATTTGCTCCCCACCTCCAATTCTGTTTCTCCAAGGAAACCACTTAATAGCTTGGGGTTCACTCTTCCAGAGTTTATGCTTCTCAATCACATACATGTGCATTTCCATCTGTTTATGGGGCCAATTTGTACACTTAAGTCTATAGTCCAACTGGGATTTACTTTAGTGAATGCTATATACACACCTAGGAATTCTTCCTCTAATTTGTTTTTTTCCTAAAGAATGATTAACCAATGCACCACTTGGGTAATATTTATTATTTTTCTGTAAAAG
The DNA here is from genome assembly GCA_028533085.1 of Varecia variegata. NCBI lineage: Eukaryota > Metazoa > Chordata > Mammalia > Primates > Lemuridae > Varecia > Varecia variegata. The sequence continues at coordinate 104,792,546 of CM052439.1, read as the reverse complement.
TGTGTTTTGTGGGCTATTTACGTTTTTCCAATTACCCACACCTCTGCCAGCGCTCACGGGCAGGCAGCACACTGCAACAAGCAGAACCCAGCGAGTCTCACTTATAGAATTAGACCTACAATCTGGTCTCAACCAGACACAAACACTGTCCGCTTAGGTCTGATGTAATTTAGAGCAGCCTCAAACACGTCTCCCATCTCTTCATATGACAGGCAGATTAAACTCCTTTCTCAGCATCACCACACCCCTTTAATGCACTTCCAATTGCATGTGAAATTTATCACCTGTCTGTGGGCTCTGGGCTCGAGATCCCTGGGACTCTGCCAACCTGACAGAGCCACAGGCCTGAGAGAGAAAGGGAATCTTTCTGACATCATCGGAGCATGCTTGGGAGAAATGGGCTGTGACAAAAAGCGGGATTGGAGGGTGTAGAGGACAGCCAGGGAAGCAGGTCAACAAGCCGTTTCTGCTCTGCGGATGCTTCCTGGCAGCTGAAGACATTTTCGTTTCTAAAACTCCTCTGACCACAGTATTTCCCTTCTCAAAAATCTCTGGTGGCAGCTCCCTACTGCCTGTGTTCCAAATGCCACCATCTGGCCTCACAGGCCCCCTCGTCTGGCCCCTTCTCTCTCTTAGCTCCCTCTGCTCCTCCACACGTGGGTCAAACTGGTCAAGTGACAGCTGCCTCTCCTTGCCTATGTCACCCTCTCCAGGGAGCAGGCCATTTTCCCCTCCAGCTACTGAAATCCTATCATCCCTAAAGAGCTGCTCCAAACGACCTCATCCATGAGACCCCCATAACCATCTCAGATGGCCACCAACTCTTCTTTCGATTCTTTATTTGTGCCATTCATTTACCACATACTGTCTTTCACCACAGTCACTGTGTACGTGAGTCACCTCTCCTATTGCTGATACACCTACGGGAGAGATATAGGACGTATCTTCATTTCCACCTCCCTTGCCCTTCCCAGCACTTAGTGCCAGATCTTAGAAGCAGCACAGAGTGGGTGAATGAGCCTCCTTCCTGGTATCAGCCTCTCACCACACACTAGGGATGGGGTCTCACTCCAGTGCCCAGGAGGTCAGGCAGGTGAGCTCTGAGGGAAGTGGGCTAGGTGAGCAGTAGGGAGTGGTGGGGCCCATGGCCAAGTGCACAGTGCACACCCCATTTACCAGCTGGCACCTGCTTCTCAGCTCCAGCACTCACTGTCAGGTGGGAATGTGGGCTCCACGTTGCTAGATATTATGATTCTGTAACTAAATCTAGAAATCTAGATTTCTGAGTGAAATATTTTGATGTGTAAGGGCTACTTAACAATACTATTTAAAAAAAAATACCATGTGGGCAAATAGAAGCATGTCTGTAGCTTCCAGTTCTGAGTTTGGGTCCTGTGATCTGGAACCTCCACTGTCTTTGGAACTATTTATTAAGGGTACAGTCCTGCACATAACATTGAAAATAAAAGACATAGTGATTGTCCTCATGGAGCTTAAAACCTAGTTCTGAACATGTAACATGTATATGTGGAAATATGAGCAAGAAATGACAGCACATGTAGATACTGTGGAAATGTGACTTCAGCCTTTTTGGAGTGAGAGGGGTTGGCGTGGACCAGGGGTCACTGCAGCAGGCTTCATTCTTATTAAAATAAACTCCCAGGCATGGAGAGATGCCAGACAAAACACGTACAATTGCAATTAGATAGGAGGAATTTTTAAGTCCAGAATAGGCAAATAGATAGAGATATAAAGTAGGTTAAGTGACTGCCTGGGGCCAGGGGGATGGGGGAGAGGACAGGTATGTTGGGGACAGAAATGGAGAATGACTACCATTGGTTATGGAGTTTCCTTTGTGGGTGACGAAAATGTTCTAAAACGGTGGTGATGGATGCACAACTCTGTGAATGTACTAAAAACCATTGGATTGCACATTTTAATGTGTGAATTGTACGATATGTGAATTACCTCAATAAAGCTGTTAAAAAATAAATAAGTAAAATAAACTCTCATCATGCCCTCTTGAGCACACAGGAAGTCTGATGATAGCCAATCTCTTTTATTTGTACCTCCTACTACTTCCTAGGTCATGGCAGCCAAAACCATGACTAACGATGGCATCAAATATTGAAAACTTTATGCAGGGGGCACTATGTATTAAGCACTTTATTTCACTGAAACCTCACAGCAACCCTAAAGGGGTGTATATTACTATCATCACTTTACAGTTGAGAAGGGCGGGTGTTAGGTGACCTGCTCAAGGTCACAGAGCAACTGTGAAGCCAGGCCTTGGGACCACGGCTGCTGACTCCAATGCCCGTGCTGCCTGCGTCATGCCACGCCCCATCTCCCACCACCTAGGCCAAAGGAGTGGCAGAGGAAAGCAGAGAGGAGTCACTTGTGTCACATGCCGGGGAGAGGGAAGGTGTGTCTGATGAACTCTGAGTGTCTCCACCTGGCCGAGTGCAGGCTGGTGGAAGGGTGCATATTAGAAAGAGTGGAAGAACTGGCTGCCGGCCACACTGCGAGCCAACGTTAACTGAGGTAAAAGGAAAGCCCGTGTGCTGCAGGCTTTCTTCCTCGCAGTATGTGTAAGTCTGGCATAAAGCACGTCTCATACCCTGTATTGAAATGGTGTCACCCACAGAAGATGGTTCAGCTTGTTCATGTCTTGGCTGGTATAACTATCTGAGTTTAAAGGGTTTTTGTGTCTTCTTCCTGAGCTACCTGACAGCAGGGGCTGTCATTTTATTTCCATCTTCCCTGCCATCTCGGCACCTAACACCTAGCAGGTGTTCAAACATTTTAAAATGAATGAACCTTGGAGGATTTGCATAATTCCAGAGAGAAGTCAAGAGCTAAACCAAATCTAACCTTTTAGAAATGTACAGATGTAATCAAACTATCTCCGAAGAAATCAAGGAAACCCTTGGCACAAGATTCAGGAGAGAGAGAGACGCAGGACCACACAGGCGGAGGTCATATGGTCACATTCCAGTTTCTGTGCTGGGAGTGGGCTCACTCCCAAGCCCACTGGGATGGATGTTATACAGAAATGAAACTGACAGAAGAGCATACTGCATGGACTGGTGTTAAGTGGGATATGAACCAAGGACCATGATTAATCCAGTTCCATGCATCTGAGATTCAAAAGTAAATAAATGAAACCACAAGACACACAAAACAGGAGTAAGGCCTTTCTCGTGCAATCAATAATACACATCAGTAAACTGAATTGCCAAATCTCAAAGCAATGTGTATGGTTTATGCAGGGGGGTCCTTAACCTGTAGTCCACACACCTCAAATAGACAAGATATGCTGAATCTCCCAAATTGGATACAAAATTGTACATGTATGCGTTATCTTTTTTCTGGAAGAAAGTCTGCAGCCTCCAGATTCTCAAAAGGACCAATTATCTAAAAAGAGTTAAAACAAGGTTTGGAGAATGAATGAACATGAAGCAGTAGCACCGTGGCAGGCACTGCATGTTGGGGGCCACAGAACAAAGTCTCAGGATGGCCCAGTGGAACGGCGAATGGTGGGAAAGCAGCTGGGGCCCCCCGTGGATGACATCATTACTCCCCAGCGACTGCTGACTTGGGCCAACAGAAGAGGGAATGATGCGGCAGACCACCAAGGCTAACCCACCCTCTCCTCTCTGTGTCTGATTTTCACCCGAACAAGTGACACTACCCAAAACATCCTGAACTTTCTGAAGATGGTCCTAAACCCAAGAGGGATATTTTTCTAGCTTCTTCCAGGAGAAGGTGATTGATTTTTAGAAGATAAAAGGCTGACAGTAACACACATGGTGATGCGAAACAGGATTTTTATTTTTAGATACCATGTGTGTAAGACGCCGGAATGATGGCTTCTAACTGTAGAGAATGTGCATTTCATGAGTGGAAAGAGTTTGCCATTGACAAACTGACAAGGTGCACAAACTTTACTGTGAAATTTGGCAAGTGGAGAAAAACACTGACGTAAAACTTAAAACCTAGCTACAGCGGAAGACAATATGATAGGTTATCACAGAAGGAATGGGCTTCAAACCTCAAAGGAAAAAATAAAAGGGAGCTGGAATATGGTAGTATAGTCTGTGGGTAGTAAACATCATGAACTTCAGATTATCAAGAAAAGGTGATCTCATGCCCATTTAGCCTTGGAGGAAGGTATATAGCAATAGGAAGGTACATAGCAATAGGAAGGTATAGCTTGTTCAGTGAAAGCCATTCAGATGGCTTTTGGACAGGGCAGCAGCTATGTGTGTCAAGATGACAACTTTACAGTGAACCACGAGTTTCTGTAAGAACATCCCACTGCCGGCCTGTTTCCAAAGACCCCTCCCCATCAGAATGCAGAAGACTACACAGAGAGCATGGTCGTAGAGTTCCTTCTGACACCCAAGACTATCTGGTTCAACTTAAAGACACAGCTCCCATATTGAACTTCCCAGTTCCATTTAGTTAGGCTAGACCTGAGGTCTGCAGAGCAGACAGAGTTTCCTTTACCCGCTTCAAACAGAAATGTGGATACAATTTAAGAAATTAAAAAGAAAGCAAGCAAGCAAACACCTAGCGAACCTTATAAGCAAAAGGATCAATCCCCACAAAAAAAGAAGAATTTCAAAGATAGAGCAAAGACGGGGGTTTGAAGCTACACAGTACTCCGGTGGCTACTTAGGTGAGGCCAGGAGTGAGGCCTGAATACACCCCAGCTGGTAGGGAGCTGGTGCTGTGCTCCCTTGAGCCAGGACAGGGGAGGGCTTCTGTGAGCCTAAATCTTTAGATGCACCTACATTTCTTGAAGACAAACTCACTTGACCATGCAGGGGACAAAGGGCTAACATTCTGCCTCAGATAACCTGCAGGTTATTTGGAATGTGTGATGGTTTGTTTGAAATCAAACACTTAGTTAAAGTCTTACATGGAATTCTGTATGCATGGGCGGGGGGTGAGGGGGGAGCTTCCAATATATCCTGCTATTTTCTTGGATCTGGAATTAGAAACTACTAGTCCAGTGCAATCTGGTATCCCACTCCTCTATAAATCTAGGGCCCCAAGTTAGATGAAGACCTAAGCCATGGCTCCTTACTGGTGACTTTAAAAATCCAAGAACCAGCTAGCTTTTGTTTTTCTCCCCAGTTATGAGTTTTGCCAAACAAATTTCTCGCATTTCAGAGTCAGTGCTTTTGACATTCTCATTTTTCAAACTCTTACGAAAACCTGAAGGAAATATTAAAAACATGTTCTAGATCTTACGTCAAGCCTTAAGTTTAGGTGCTCCTATACTTCAAAGTAAGTAATTTAATTACCCAGGAAGGTTTGTTTAGTAAAGGTTCATTAATGTCCAAGACACACATTCCTTTCTCTTTAAAGGGGAAAAGTCTTATTCTGCTGGAGGGACAGATTAAAACCAAGCAAGTTTTTACACTCCAGCTAATTGAGACCAGGGGAGCCAGGAATGAAGTGGTTTCCTGACAGGCCATCCAAGTAACCCGCTGTCAGACAGACAACGCCAGCCAGCGCCAGCCACGACAGGGGCAACAGCAGCAAGGAATGACCCTACAACCCGGGTTTCTCTTCATCTTTCCCTTTTCCCTCCCAATCCTTACTGGCTGCCAACACAACTAAGCAAACAGCAAGCTTTTCTTGCACCATACAGGATTTTCTTCTTCCTTGACCCTGCTCAATTATTAGTTATAATTACTAATCCTCCATTACTAATTTCCCCTTTTTAACCAAAGCCACGAAACATCTGCTGTCTGCCATCCTTGCCTTGGACACTTCTGAACAAATTGTGATTAAATGAATTCAATGCTCAGTTTTGCAGAAACAGAAAAAATGGAGGGATAGGGGTAGAAGCTCAAAAACAAAGAAAAGAAAAAAGAAAGCAATCATGAGTTTCTGCTTGAGTGAACATGGAACTTCAACAGGAAATGACTTTTCACTAGTTCCTTAAAAAAATTCGCTTAGTCCAAGCAGCCACTTCTTTTTTTTTTTTTATTTCAGCATATTATGGGGGTATAAAAGTTTAGGTTACGTATATTTCCCTTGCCCTCCCCCCCCCCGCCCAATCAGAGCTTCAAACGTGTCCATCCCCTAGACAGTGCGCATCGCACTCATTATGTATGTATACACCCATCCCCTCCCCACCCACATCTGCCTGACACACGATTAATGTTATTCCTAAATGTGCTCTTAGGTGATGATCAGTGAAACCAATTTGATGGTGAGTACATGTGGTGCTTTAATTTTTCCATTCTTGGGATACTTCACTTAGTAGAATGGGTTCCAGCTCTATCCAGGAAAATACAAGAGGTGCTATATCACCATCATTCTTGTAGCTGAGTAGTATCTCCATCAAGCAGCCACTTCTTAATCTAGCTTTGCCAAAGTCAGTTCTCCAGGACTAATGACCTATACTAGGGTAGCTCCAATATTCAGAGTTTTAATTGAAAGGTTTTCTCTAGTTACTACCAGCTGTCAATCTGTTTTAAAAATAAACACCCAGAGCTAGTCTATGGGCTCATCCTCCTAGTTCTTTCTGGACATGTTCATTTATTAAGTCATTCACATATGCTGATAGTGTATGTGGAGGGGACACAAACACACACGCTGTCTTCTCCATCTTGCACTAGCACACACTCATGCACACAGGCATATGAGATGTCTAAGGCCAGAAAAAACTTACACACATAACTGCTCTCTGCTTACAGAGGTAAGACACAGTTTAGTAGATGTTACTTCTGCCCCAATTCACTGTCTCCCTCAAAATACCTTCTACTTTCCCCCCAGCCTCAATGCAGACAAAAGTTTGCCATTTTTATACTTTTTCTAGGGGTATAGAAGCTTCAGACTTTTGAACTCGAATATAGCACTTAGAGAAAACAGTGACTTGGTATCTTCTCAACCCTGTTTTCTCACCCACATCAATAATGCCTGTTCACTGCCAAGTTTAATAGTGACTTTAAATTGTACCCAATCTGGCAAAATAGTATTTGATGGCTGGCTACCAGTAAAACACACACAATGTTCCCTTTCAGAACTTTTGAGCCACCAAGCCAGGAAATCTTTTGGTGGCCACCCCCGTTCTATTTGTATAGAAAAAGCAACACTCTGGACTAGAGGCTGGAACTTCCTGAATTTTAGCAGCCGAGCCCCACTCTTGCCTCACCCAAATCAACCCAGGGGCTCGGAACCTGTAGGAGGAGGAAGGCACTACGAGCCAGACTGGCCCGCGTTCCTACCTTGTCACGCACACGCTGGTCCTCCTTGCCTGAGAGGTGTGAGCATGGGTGTGGCAGCGGCACAGTCCAGGGGTTGCTCTCGCCTGCAGCGAGCCCGCCTGTTCAGTAGCCTTTTAATGAACTCAGTGACTCAGCGCTGTCCCCTCCCCCACTGGCCTCCAATCTCCCTCCTCTCAATAGCACTGATGTCCATGTGACAGCTCGTTGTCTCCACCGAGACTAATCCCATATCAATAAGAGCTTTCAGCACGACCCAGACCAGATTACTCTGTCTCACAACCACTTTGCTGACCTGCCCAGGGGGCCACAGAATACTCCCCAAGCACATACTATTTACAGAAGAGTCAACATAAGCCGGATCACTTGGTGTGACTATTTCACTGCTAAAGTTTGTGGCTTTAACACAGCAACTCGGCAAACCGACGTTCAACCACTCAACCAGGCACTATACAAGACACCGGATGAAAAGATGACACTGAATTTCACACAGATGCAGTTATAAATACAAACAGTGGCTGCAGGGAAGGTGTGGTTATTGTAGCCCCACTCTACCACCAAATAAACATTATAAAGAAAAGCTGCATGGGAAGTGACAGGTTTCATTGAGCAGAAACCATTTATTTGCATGAGTTTTGCCATTAGATTTCCTTGCCATAGATCCAGGGCGAGGCAACATGGCATTTCATTCTCAGAGTAATGTGTACTGAGCATGATATAAGAAGACTAAAAAAAAAAAAATTACGGAGATTGGTTCTTAACTTTGCCCATCCAGGCGAAGGCTGATTCCTAAGAGGTAAACAAAACTTGAGAAGAGATGCCAGGTGACCAAACTCTGAGTACAGACCCAACCTCCCCCACACCTTCCTGTTTTTTTCTTTTCCTGCAATTTTTATCTCATTCCTAAAGTGCCAGAGAACACTGGTTTCTAACCATAGCCTTTGTGGGTGAACAAGATAAATAAGAGGAATAAGTAGAAAGCCCAAACACTGTTGAGGAAATAACTGGGTGTTCCCAGAAAACGACTTGTCTGTGCCTGAGGAACAGTCCTGAGGTTTTGTGAGAACAGTTTAATCAGCATTATGGGCGGGAACAAGGTCAGGCTGTATATAAAATCATCACAGAGGATCTTTCCAGCACTAGATGTGAAGTTATGAAGCCATCACGACAGACGAAGCCCCTCGCACACAAAGCTCTCTTCCTCAGAAATGCACCATAGATCGATCCTGAAACAAAGATTTTTCGTTCTAAAACTGTAATGATAGCTACTCAAAACTCAACCTCTTTCCCTTAGAAATGCATTAAAATTTTTTTTAAATGCACCAAATCAAAATTTATTTTTGGTATTAAAATGCCTGATGCTCATTTCATGTTCCTGTTCAAACCAGTTGGGCATATGTGAGGGGGCTGCAGAGAACCCCCAGAGGAGAAATGCCAGGGAGAGCGAGGGTAGGCCCTGCACTGCACGGACAGCACTCCAGGTAGAAAGCTCGGCTGGCAGGAAAAAACACGCAAAGGAAGAGCCATTCCAGAGCTGTTCTCCGTCCCACAATTATTATCATGGGGAGGGTAATTCCAGCTACTTCTTATCATAATACCATTTGCTGTTTATCAGAGAGTAACACCTCAAATTCAAGGTAGATGAATTTGGAAAACTAAACTGAATCTATTTTTAAGTCTTACTTTTACATGCAACAATTGATCAGTGCAAACATGCAATAATAGAGAATATAGCCAACTGCCTAGAATGAAAAGTAGAACCGTCCAGTAACTCCTCTGTATTCAATACATGACAGGGCTGATGCAGGGAGTTCAGAGCTGGGGGCTGGTTTTACAGCCAAAGCCACAGAGAATTCCATCACTAAAGGTTGCTTCCTACTCTTGGCAGGCAATTCGAGTGCCAGTCTCAGTCTTTTCTTCCTTTCTCTCTCTCTTCACCCCTGCCTTACTAGCATTTTCCTCAAGGAGTTCCCAAGACCTGATGTATTTTATATTGGAAGACATGGTCTACGCTTTCATACGAAGGTCAACGGATGTATTGAAAAGAACGGGATCTAAGAATTAGGGGAGGTGGGTTTGAGATCTAGAATAAACAGTTATAGGTCCAAGAACAAGGAGATTAGCTTCTGAACCCCAGTGTCCTCAGCTGTAATAACAACGTTACCTGCCCTGCTTGCTTCCTTAGCAGGACTGACCTGGTGCCTGTGTGGCCAGGTGGGTGAACTGAACCGGATGGAGAAAACAAAGTCCAAACTCCAGCGCTGCCATGTGCCATGTGGGGCTTCCCTTCCCCTTCTAGGTGCCTTTGTAAAACGCAGATAGTCAATACCTGTTCTGTGTACCTGCCAGTGTCAACAGGAAGCCTAAGCAATGCACCTGAAAATAAACATTACAAAACTCACACTGCTATCAGAGGGCACATTCTTATCAGTCTATCCAAAGACTACGTTTTGAAAGCATAAATAGCTCTAAGGTTGAAAGAAAATCTTAAAGAAAATTTTTATATTACACTGTAGAAATCCTATTTGCTTTAAATAAGGGAAATCTAAGTTTCAAATCAACGGATTAGGGGTGAGATAGTAGTAAAACGATGGGTGGGGGGGAGTGCGGCATGGAGGGAAATGGAACATTCTCCTGATGAGATTATTGAAATCAGAGCTAAAGGGGCTGACAAGCACACTCAGCTGATGCAGTGCACAGACCAGCTGTGGGATCCAGCACAGTCCTATACAAGGCACCTGAAGGCACATCGCAGGGATGGATCCTTTCCTGTTGCTTCACTGCCCAGCCCGTTTGGCAGCATGGTGAGAAGCCTAAAGCTTGCAGCAGACACCGTGTGCAGGCATCTGGAGTCAGCAGTGACAGCTGTACAATTGGACAACTCACACCTGCAGGACTGCCCCAAAACTCAAGTTTAGAAGGATAGGTCACTGGCGCTTGGAGTCATTCAATCCAAACACCTTGTTTTACAAACAGGGAAACTGAGGCCTGGCAGCAAGGTGAAGGTACTTCCTCAAGAAAGGTAGCATCCAAGCTCCACTGAGCACTCTGTTCCCCAGAGTCCCCACTCAGTGTACACTTACGTTAGGATGCTTTTTCCCAACTAACTAGAATCCTATTGTTCACCCATCTGCCAGTATGTGTGTATACATACAATAGGGCCTCAAAATTATCTTCAAGAATTTTCTCCTCCTGGCTTTATAAAAATCTATCCTTTCCTTAGAAAAGTTATTTTCCAAATATTAAATATTTCAGGTGCTTTGAGGAGCCCTAGTCTTGAACCATCCTGTACTTATAAAATAGGCAAATTAAGTAATTCATTTATGGATGCTTACCATTTATATAGTTCCTTACGGTTTTCACAAGCTCTCCCTCATTTGATCCTCACAACAGCTCTGTGATACAAGCAAGGCAGGGGTTATGACTCTTAATTCTACAGAGATGAAATAATTTATCTGGTGCCAGGTCTAGAGTAGAACCCAGGTCTTCCATCCACAATCTTAGTCCTTCCCTCTCACTTCATTCATTCCAGTTAAGAGCTATTGTGTACCAGGCATTGCAGTTAAACCAAGGAGCAAAGATGTGTAAAACAGAGTTCAGGTTTTCAGGGAGCAGGCATTTAGTGGACACAGATACATACACAGAGGTTACAAAGACATGAGTTTGGAGGTTAGAAGCTTTGGAATCAGACTCACATTTGGGACCAGACTCCACTGCTAACTATGGGCAAGTCATTTCACCTCTTTAATCCACAGTGTTCTCGCCCCACAGGATTGCCATAAGGATTACATAAGATAGCAGAGGAAAGATGTTTGGTACAGAACCTGATTCATGTTAAGCATCCAGTAAGTGTTAGCTATTTTTATTAACAGTAACACAACGCAATGATAGAGACAAATAAAGGTTATCACTTGAACAAGGTCCGGTGACACCTATCATAGGTTTGGGGGACAGTGTATCTGGAGAAACCGAATCTTAGAGAATGGCTCTAATGAAAGAGCTGTTCTTACAAAACAATCCTTATCTTTTGTTCTTTTCTCTGTCCATCCATGTAGTTATCCAGTGCCCACTGTGAGCACAGCACTTTACAAAATGATTCTCCACAGGGCTCCCTTGAAGAAAGGGTTTTCCTAGGGCACTTAAAATACGAGCTCATTTACAAAAGTTATACTCACACACCTTTTCAGAATTATACCTACTGGGTGAAACGAGGAGTATCAGTGGTCCATTCTCATCCTAGCTAGAGGAAACAGCTTAAGAGAAACACACCTATAAAAAGAACTTCAACAAAATGACTGTTGGTAACACAGTAAAAAGTCTTTCCCCCAGAGGCCACATTAGCGCAGATGGGGGACCTCCCACCATCAGTAGAGTTGGGGTCTGAACACTTGAGATTCCAACCATGTCTGACTTCACCTTTCATTTGAGGGGGAGAATTTACCTGACTAAATGCTTCCTCATTCGCAATATTTGCTTGCCAAAGGCAGTAGACAATCCCACGCTTGCCACTTTGTACTATGGTGACAATTTCCTCTCCATTCATAGCTCTCAACAGACCTGTTCCTAGTGGCCAAATGAGCTAATCTGGAGGAAGGGGAGACGTGGCCAAAGGTGTTTAGCCTGTAAACTTTCTTTTGGGGAAAAAAAGAAAGAAAGAAGAACGTTCTGCTGCTGAGGATATGTATCTTTAATACCTATCATAGTGGCATATCTTAGTCAACAGATGTGATAATTTGTAAACTGGATGATTAGTTAGAATCAATCTCTTGCATGGCAAACTTTATGAGAAGGAAGTTGGCATCTGTCTGTTCATTCCACTAATGGGCAAGACTGACTCATTCCTAGAAAGTTCCTTGATCTGATCCAGAAGGAAAACTACCATCCTTCAAGAACACCCAGAAGCTATTTATAGCTGACCTCCTGGACAGCTCTCCCCTGCCTCAGACAGCTGCTCCATATGAAAAAGGAAGGACTGAGACCTCTGGGTAATGACATTTGCAACTTTCTTCAACTAAGTTCTTCAAGATGGGATAAGACTTTCATATTGCCTGAAATGCGAGCTGAAGAAACTGAAAAAAGCCAGTCTTTCAACCCTAGGAGACAATGTAGTTGCTCTGATGTCAGAATATAACACCAAAGCTTTTCAGTTTACAGAAACTGAGGCGAAGAGGAGTCACAGAACATTCAGCTAGCAACGGTACCATGTCGCAAATACCTGTTTCTTAAAAGATTCAGGTCTTTAAAGAGACATTCTTACCTAAGGAATTACAGAAGTCCTCTCTATATTACTCAAAAGCAATGTTCCCAACATCATGGCCACAAAAATGCACATGTGAATTTCTAATGCTCCTAGAAATTACAACTCGCTATGAAATTCAGAGGCCTAACACTGAGGTCGGATCCTGCAGCCCTTCTGTGAGGGGCCAAGGGACGTGGTATACATCACTATCACAAAGTGGTGTAATTGCATCCAAGGACTGATCCTAAAATACTTCAAGAAGTGAATTGGTCATGACTGTCTCTTAAATTACCTTCCATAAATATCATCTCCCACAACCAGTCTTAACAGAAACTGTACATGCAACAGAGCACGATTATATTCTGTATCAGGTGGGTCTAGGTTCTCCTGACAGGCTCTTACATTCTAAGATTGATGCTCTAAGCAATTCATTAATTCATGCATACAAAACTCATTCTGATTTTATGAAATACTTGACATGTTTACCTGAAGTTATAAAAAACAGACTTATTAAAATGCCTCAGAAGTAGAGGAAGTAAGTCTTCAAAAATTATTTCCATTCCCAAAATGTTACTGCTCCCGATTGTCATATATCAATGGCTCCCTACTCAGTCATACTCTGCCTAAGCAACACTACGGAATACCACACTGTGCCATGGCAATTCCACTGGGTTTCTCCAAACAAAGCCCATAAAGTCTACAAAGGAAACAGAAATATGACAGAATGTGTACACTTTATTTTAGACCTACCTTGATTTCCTTTAGGCTTTGGGTCCATGACTACCTTTATGGCTGCAGTAATTTTATTGTAAAGACCCAGAATAGAAATATCTTCTGGGAAGGTATTTTATATTAAATTGTCAAGCAGAGAGCAAGGTTTGTTATTTTTCTCATTCAGACACCACTGAACTCAGAACAGGAAAGTAGCTGTTTTCAAACATTAGCCTGTAGCTCTTGGTGTCAGCTGACCTGTTGACACTTTGCTTCCATGGCCATTCCTGCAGGGAATCATCTACTTCCTGGGATGTTATACTTGGGGTCAGGTTCCCATTGCATTCATCTTATCTACTCAAGAAAAGAAACACCAAGTCTGGCAAAAGAAAAGGGGGAGGAGGGGTGAATAACTCTTTTGTTAAAGTTACAAATGGACATGTCTAAAGTGTTATTTTATTTTTGTTTATAAAAATGGCATCTAGGCCGGGTGCAGTGGCCTGTAATCCTAGCACTCTGGGAGGCCAAGGAGGGAGGAGTGCTTGAGCTCAGGAGTTTGAGACCAGCCTGAGCAAGAATGAGACCCCATCTCTACTAAAAACAGAAAAATTAGCCGGGTGTTGTGGTGTGTGCCTATAGTCCCAGCTACTCAGGAGGCTGAGGCAGGAGGATTGCTTGAGCCCAGGAGTTTGAGGTTGCTGTGAGCTAGGCTGATGCCATGGTACCCTAGACCAGGTGACAGGGCCAGACTCTGTTCTTAAAAAAAAAAAAAAAAAAAAGGCAACCATGCCTAAAGCCATCTCTGTCAGAGTGATACAATTTATAAGATACAGTCTCCACCTGACTTACAGGACATATGGTTGAGTGTTATTTTTCTCTTTTTACTATAGCCAGCACAATTCGACCTACCCTATTACATTCATTAGGCTCTTGTAGCACATATTTTGGCATTAACAGTGGGATAAATTAGGGCAGGGAGCGTGGTGACAAAGCTGTGGCTGGAAAAAGTGATGCTTTAAGCCCTCAACAATACAACACAACTTTTTTGTTTTGTTTTTTCTCAGACAAGTGACTCTGACCAGGAGTTAGAAGGCATCTAAATATACCTTCCCATAATTTGCCCATACTGTCTCTTTCTCCTCCCTAATTAACTCGCTCTTAAATATTTATTCCGTGCTTAATAGGAGTTTGGTGTTCTGCTAAGCTGGAAGGTAGTTTAGAAGATGCACCTGAGGCCCTTATCTTAAACCTTATATTGTAGTCTGGAATATAAGACTAGCAACCCCTTCTCCCAACACACACATAAAACCGATATTCGGTATGGGCCAGCCAGGGTAACTGATAAATGTAAATCCCCAGCCTCAGTGCAGTTGGGATTGAGAAAGGGGCTGGGAATTATCAGGTACACATGTGCCGAGGAATGTGAAGGTGGAATTTGCCGAGGTGAAAGGAAAGAGGATGTCTGGGCAACATGAACCCACGTATACAAACAGAAGGATCTGGCACGAATGAACGTAGGAAGAAAGAGAAAGCAAGGTTGACAATACCAAGGAAGCTCCCTAAAGGGAGGGAATTAATACCCAGTAAAGCAAGAATTATATGATCACTTACCTTAAAATTGTGCAGCACAGACCATGGGATAGGGATCTGTCAGCTTTAATCTGTCCTTCAGGGGCTGAGATCTACCCTAACCAGGCACCGCAGTCACATACTCTACAAGTGTTCTGCTGTCATTTGAATGATGCTTATCAAAGAGCCTCACTCTAGAGGCAGCTACTTAAAGCTCTTCGCCTCTCTCAACACCAAAGACTTTGCAAGTTAGCTCAGTGGAGATTAGAAAACTTTCTCATTGGTGAAATCAGTGGTGTTTAAGATATGTGGATTGGCTATAAATACGGTGCTATAGACTGAATGTCTGTGTCCCCTCAAAATTCATATGTTGAAATCCTAACCCCGCATGGGATGGTTTTAGAAGGTGGGGTCTTTGCAAGGTGATTAAGTCACGAGGGCGGAGTCCTCATGAATGGGACTAGGAGTCCCAGAGAGCTGCCTTGTTCCTCCCGCAATGTGAGGACACAGCGAGAAGATGGCTGTCTACAAACCAGGAAGCAGGGCCTTCACCAGGTGTTGAATCTGCCCTCGCCTTGATCTCGGACTTCCCAGCCTCCAGAACTGTGAGAAATAAATGTCTGTTGTTTATAAGCCACCCAGTTGATGGCATTGTGTTACAGCCCCCCAAACAGATTAAGATGTGTTACTGGCACTCTACCTGTGGACAAACGAGGTCTGAGAATCTGACGGGCCCAACCTTACCTCATGCAATGGTGCCCACGTTTGATTCTGAAACAATCCTGTGTGTAGCCACCGGCTTGGAGGGTTCCCGTCACCTAATCCTGACGAGGTTAAAGGAATTCTGCCCCCAGAAATCTCACATTTGCTTCGTGTTAACTTTTCATGTAAGGTATTGTCAGTACATCTAAAAGTTCAGAAAACAGGCCAGTGACTGCTTTTTGCCTTATGTCATTGAACGCGGGTAAGAGTCTGCTTTCATATGGGGACCGTGACTGAGGGAGGAGACCTATATAATTCTCATCGACCTCAACTACTGCAGCTCAGCACACAACCCCACTTATTTGAAAATGGCCAAATTGGCTCCGAGGTCAGTTTGCAGCACACTTGAATAAAGATGTTTTATTAGAAACAGACATACTATAAAAACGCCAACATTTTTTAGAAGCATGAAAAAAGGGAGTAGTTATGCATGACACATGCCTGAGAAATAGAAACCACAACTACAACGGATTCTCCTTAAATCAGAACCTAAACACACATACACACGAAGTCAAGTACCTACAATTTTTAAACTCATAATACATGGTTCACCTAAAAGAATGTCTCTAAGATGCTGTAAGATCCCAGATGATTAAAGAAAGCTTAGGTATTTGCAGCTATTTAGTGAAGTGCATTTTACTAACTAAGGTCTGGCATGTAAAAACTAATGGCTGTTCAATAACTAATATTCCATTAGCTCTCTCAATAATAGCATATCAGTAAATAAAATTACGTTGGTATATAAATCACAATATAACCAATCTTTATCAGTTCATATATAGACAACACACACACCTATCCCATGCTAAAAGGCAAGAAAAAAAAAGCCATTCCCCTTTCTCTGCCAACCAGCGCGATATACATTTCCTTCTCACTAATCTTGAATCCCTAGATATCTTGAACATGGACATTTGTTGCTGACAGCCACCATCAGACAAAGCTCCAAGACTTGGCTCCACTCCAGGAAAGGCTACAGAGAGGGCTTCATACCATTCTTGGAAAGCATTCAATTACCACATGCAGACTGATCTCTTAACACCAAAAAAATCCCACGTCGCAGACAGCTTCACTATAATGCTAACATTCTTGGTTGTTACTCAAGACAAAACTGTAAACCTCTAGATACAGTCACCTTCATTTCACAATGCCAATACTGTATTCAAACACAGAAAACTCTACCATTTCAGGCAACATTTATCATCACCTGTATTTTTATTCTCTCAATTCCCAACCTCTTACTCCAAAGACACTGCTTTTCCTAGTATTCGCTCACCAACACTTACTGTGTTAGGCACAGAGAACACAAAACTGAACAAGATGCAGCCCTCCTGCCCACAATGAGCTCAGAGGGAGACATTGTTATACTTTGCACAATTACCAAGGTGTCAGTCCCTTCTCACTACTGCTAAAAAGAGGGGGAGAAAGGCAAAAACACCACTCACCTTACTGCAATTCTTCAGTCTGCCCTCTTTCCTACTAACACCTTCTTTTCCTATCCAATTCTGATGTTTCCTTATCTTTCACTTACTTTAATTACTCCCAAACACATCTTTTCTCTGTTCACAGTGATCATCCTCCTTTCTGAATACTTCAGAAATCCTAGGCCAGGCACAGTAGCTCACACCTATAATCCTAGCACTTTGGGAGGCTGAGGCAGGAGGATCACTTGAGGCCAGGAGTTTGAGACCAGGCTGGGCAACATAGTGAGACCTCATCTCTACAAAAATAGAAAAATTAGCCAGGCGGGTAGCACACACCTACTGTCCCAGCTACTCAGGAGGCTGAGGCAGGAGGATCACTTGAGCCCAGGAGTTTAAGGCTGCAGTGAGCTATGATGACACCACTGCACTCCAGACTTGGCAACCATAGTGAGACTCTGTCTCAAAAATATAAAAATAAAAACAAAATTCTATTCTGCAAGGCTTGCTTTCCCATTAAATTGGTCCTTGACCTGCACTTTAGAATAACCAAGACTGTTTTCTACAGGATCATTATAAGCAAAAACATTGCTATTATGTGCTATGCCTCTCTTTCCTAGGGTCTGTGCGACTTTCTGCTAACCCCAGACCTCACTAACCTTCCACTGAAAAAGTACACTCATAGAACTAGGAATAAACATAAAGCAATCAGAGGCCTCAAGGAGCTAAGTTGAGCAGGCTAATGAGATATACTACGAGGTGTTAAAATATTAAACAGGACGTGAATGCTGCCCTCAGAGTCACAAATGCCACGCAGGCTTAGAAGGAAGAGATAACAAAACCTGATTTGCAGAAGCCATGTGAAACACACACAAAGCACGACGGTCTTACAGTGTTCACGGCTTTCAGTAAATGCTCATAAACATGGGACCCTTCAGGTAGTTCATAACAAGCAGTGTCCTAATAAAAATATTTAGCCACGAAAAGGCAACAATAATGTAACCCGAAGACAGCTTGGGCCCCGGCAGACTGGCCACACTGACAATCTGTCATGGCTTTGACAACCTCTCGCCAAAGCCTGTCTGGTAAGAGAGAGAAGGCAAGTTCAAGTTTTTTTGTTTTTGATTTTAGCACAGAGAGAGCGAGCAGTGGGCACAGTAACTGCTTCCATGCTCTGAAGCTGCTTGCCTAAAAAGGTCAGTTTCTAATTCCTGACACGCGCTCTCTTTCATACACATTCACAGTGAATGACAACTTCTCTTTGTTACCCCTGTCACTCACAATTCTGTAACTCACTTACCCAAAGCTACTTTGTCCGGAAGAGGACACATCAGCTAATCCTTAAGTCCTTCTGAGTGCTAAAGAATTTCCCTGCAGGGTGTATCATTTATTTTTTCTCTACTTCCTAAATCCTCTTCATTCCTGAGACATAAATGGACACAATGGATCCAATCAGCCGAGCTAGAATTTGTAGGACTGGTGTTTTTTGCAATGGTATTGTAGTTCCCGTCTCTCTCGTCCCACCCCCACCCCATACTCCAGACTTAAAATACAAGGCTATGCACAATGACATGAATGAACAAAACGCAAAGCCCCACACTGAGCAACTCCAACTTCAGCCCTGAAAAGTAGCCTGGGTTGTGGCCAAGACCCAAAGTGCCCTCTGCTCATTCCCTTGGGCCTGCTTACAGCGCCCATGAATAATGACAGTGCTGAGAAACAGCCCTGCTCAGCCACCAGGCCACATCCCAAGGAGGAGCCACCACATGCTCAACCCTCTGCTCAGAGGTCCCTTCTTGTCCACCATGAACTGATTTTCCTTGCATGTTCATTCATTGCACTCCCATAGTGGGTGCTATGGATACAATGCTGACTCCTTGTGTAGCTCAGGGCCAAACTTGGGAATCTAAGAGGTAAACACTTAACAATGCATGGTGACATGCGCCAGATCAAAAAAGGTGGGCATGAGATTCCATAGCAAGCTAGGTTTGTTCCTTGACCCCTCCAGCTTCCTCACTCAACCCCCAAGTGTTACTGTCCCAATGCCAAGTGCTTCGGAATCTCTAGGCCTCTCCAGCTGCACTACTCACTCAGTTCAAGTCCTCCTGGATCACCTGAGTCTGCTAACTGTGCTAACAGCTTCTAATCTCACCACCCTCCAAGCTATTCTCCAAGATGCAGCAAGGTGCATCTTCCAAAGCTCAAATTCAACATGGTGGCTTGGCCACCCCCAACTTGGGGGAGGAAAAAAAAAAATCAGCCAATGGTTCCTCCTCATCATCAGGATAAAGTCCACATCATAATGCCCTATGTAACCCCGTCTGTCTCCCCAGGCCCCACTGGCATCTGGTTCAACCCCACTGGAAAACTTGGTACCCCCAAATCACCATGTTCAACCCTGTCCCTGGGACTTGGCACACAAACCATTCCCTCTATCTGGAACACAATTCCCATCTCTCCCATCCTTCCTCTACCCTTTACTTGGCTAGCTGCTGCTAGGCCTCTAAGTTGGGGCTTAGGTACCACCTCCTCCAGAAGCCTTTGCTGACTACTCTAGACAGGGCAGGGCATCTCCTCTTCATGCTTCTGCTGTAAAACTTAACTACACTACACTACACTGTGTTTAGGTTGTTTGGTAGCTTACCTGTTTCTTCTATTAGACTTCAAACAACTTGGGGGATTAGAGTGGAACCTTAAGACACTACGAGTAGTCTCTTAACATCTGTTTAAAAAAGGGAATCAAAAGACCTGAATTATGACTCACTTGCCTGTGTATCTTTGTCTTTAACATAGTGCCTGCTATGGTTTGAATGTGTCCTCTCCAAAATTCAGGTGTTGAAACTTAATGGCCAATGTGATGGTGGTTAAGGGGATCTGGGGGTGTCTCTGGGAGGTAACTGGGTCATGAGAATCCCTCCTCTCGTGAATGAGATTAAGGCCTTTATAAAAGAGGGTTCACACAGTGTTCAGCTGGCTTGCCCTTCTGCCTGCCGCCATGTGAGGAACCAGCATTCAAGGGCCCTTCTTAGAAGCAGAGGCCAGACAAAGAACTTGCTGGTGCATTGATCTTGGACTTTCCCATCCTCCGTAACTGGGAGAAATAAATTTCTGTTCTTTAGACATTACCTAGTCTACAGTATCATATAACTTCTCCCTTCACTACCAGAGAGCCTCAGTTACTACCCTCCAGGCCAAGTGGAAGCCATCATTTAGTCATTCTACAAACACTTACTAAATGCCTACAATATGTTGGTAGGGGCTGGAATGACCACAGGAGCTGCCAGTTGCTTTGTTGTTCAATCAAAACTGTTGCTTCTCAGACATATCTTGTTTGATGGCACACCCTCTCCTCCCCCTATTCCACAGGTCTGGAAATTACGGCCCATGAACCAAACCTGGTCTGCTGCTTGTTTTTGTAAATAGAGCTTTATTGGAACACAGGTATACCCATTCACTCACATAGTGTCTAATGTTGCTTTCGCCGCTATAATGGCAGAGTTAAGTAATTGCAACAGACACGATACTGCCTGCAAAGCCTATAGTAGTTTCTGTCTGGCCCTTCACAGAAAAGGTTTGCTAACCCTTGCTCTATCTATTATAACTTATTTTATGGGTTTCCTTTCTACCCCTGTGACTATGCCTGCACAGGCTCTTGTGATTCTGCTGCCCAATGAAAGTGTAAGCTGGTGTTTCCCAGGACTCTGTCAATCATCTTCTTCTTTTTTCTTTTTTTTGGTAGAGAGAGGGTCTCGCTATTTTGCCCAGATTGGTCTCGAACTGCTGGCTTCAAGTGATCCTCCTGCCTCCGACTGCCAAAGTGGGATTATAGGCATGAGCCACCAAGCCTGGCCTGTCAGTCCTATCGTCTCAACCTGATACATTCTCCCTCTCTAGAAATAGTTCCTGCAGGCCCTGAACATGCCTCAGTGACCTATAATATAAATAATCTGTACGATTTTCTGTCTTCTCCAAGAGACTGGGCTCCTTGAGGACAGGGCCATGTCTTACAGTCATAATTCAGCACAGTGCCAGGCATGCAGTAGCCATTCAAAAAATATTAACTAGGTAGATAAGTATTTCCAAGGTATTTTACAAACAAATATATATAAAGGTTCTCAAAAAAAGTTCAACCACAGTCCCCTGGTGAAAAAAACAATCCTTCAATTCATGAAGTTTCTATTCTTTTATGCAGTAAGTTTTGACCTATCAGCGGCATGGGTGACAAAGTAGAAACCCTGAATAGGGGATTTTCCATCTGAACAAGGACTGAAAGTCTCACTCTCAGAGTCTCAGCTGCTTCATCTATGAAATAGAGATAATGGGCCAATACTGTATCTCATGGGATGGTTGTGAAATCAAGAATATATGTAAAATGTCCACCACCTTGTCAAACAATTTTCATGCTCAATAAATAGGAGCTATTATTATTATTGCTACAGACAATTTCTTCTGCTTTAAGGGTCCAAGTACATGGGCAGTGATCATGGATGGTCTTATCTAAGTCATAGTATCACACTTTTCATAGCAGGAGCCTGGTTCATGTGCGAGTTCCATGTTTTAAATTATGAAAACAAATGACTGAGTCTTATATTAATAATTATCCTTCAAAATACAAAATCAGACTCTAACAGAGGAGCTTTTCTTTCTCCCTCATAAAGCTTTATCAGTTAAAAAGCATTACTGCTGATTCTAAATTAAAGCATCAACAATTGTTCTGTAAATTCTTTCCCTGATAGAATTTACCATAATTCATTTTTTAGTTATAACATATATCTTAGAATATAAGCTATAGATTTAAGAGTAGACATTTTGGTAGTCAAAAGGACAATATTAAGTCAATGTTTTAAGGCCTTGTTAGTTATTACAAAGATTCTATTTTCTAAGCTAAGCTCCTATGAAACTTCATCTCTCCTTAAAGGTAAAGGCTATTATATAGGGGCTGGAATAGAGATGCTTGAGTTTTACATGTCGAAACAAAAAGAAGGAATAATACTAATCAATAACTTCACCAAAAAGGAAACACACAGATATCCCATCAGTATATTAAAACATTTAGGGGGGCTGGGAATGGGGGCAGGGGAGGTGGGATTTCAAGTTAATCAGGGGAAAGCTTTACCTTCCACCTATGTCCCTAAATCGATGCTCTGGTTACAGCATGTGACTATGACGAATGGCCTGAGCACTGTCGTTTATCTTTTGAAGTGAAACCGGAGAATTCAGGCAGAGCCCACTGAGCATTGCTCATGGAAGCGCTACCCTATCTAGTCCCAGGAGAGAAGAGAAACACTGAGAAGTCAGAAGGGGTGTGTGTGTGTGTGTGGGCACACCATCCCACACACCCCACTCCTCTTCCAACTCACCGCATTTTCAGGGGCAGGAAGTGTGGGGTACACACCCAAAACAGAACTTCTCAGTATTTTCTGCAGCTTGATCTATCCCACATTGACCAGACACTGTACATGGTCTAGCTGAGGAAAGAGCCACAACTGCTATGTGAGCATCTGGCTTCTAAGAAGCAGCCAGAAGGGGGATGGGGGTGGCAGGGCCCTCTACCCAGCTTCTCTTACCAACATAAGTGACACTGGCTCATAAACGCCTCTGCTGTGATAAACAACTAAATGTTTGCTGGGTAGGTGCATGCATACCCTGGCTTTGATTCAATTTATTCTTTCATATCTCTCACATTTGCATGTTCCCAAGGTTAGCTGGTATTTTTGTCACTGGGCTCACAGGCTGGGGGTTGGGCAGAGCAGTGTTTCAGGAGCTGAGCGGAATGTCAGACAAGGGCAAAGGGCACCGTGTGATCCGCTGAGTGCCTCTGCTTTCTCCTTCTTATTAGTGACATTACCATCCACTCAACCAGCAGGGTAGATGGCGGGTCAGAATAATCAGCTAAGTGCATTAGGGTTTTTCCCCTTCTGCCCTGCAAATCTCACATGTGCAACTGATGAAACAATGCCCAGAGGTAGAAATGAACTTTATAACACCAAAGTGTGGGTAGTACATTTCAATTTACATGAGTCAAAAAAGTAAAAACAAAACGAAAAATAAAACCCAAATAAGTTTGGGAGCTATTTTTTCACATTATAAATGAACTCACTATAGAATTCTTTTAGAATATAAATGTCCTCTCAGGCATTAAAAATAATTTATACACAAGCCCTCAATTTGCACACAATATTGACAATATCTTTTGTGCAAGTCGAGACATACTCGGACATGAAAAAAACCTCAGTTTCAGATTTTTAGTTACTTTAAAAAAATAAAAATTTGAAATTCATAATTATCTTTCAAAATAGAAGGGGAAATGTAATGAGAACGGCTTTTGAAATAATCTAGAACTAAGATTATCCACGGAAATTCTCAGCATACTGTAGATAATACGTAATCCTTGTTTTTTTTTTTTTTTTAATGAGAGTAGGGGCAGAGAATCTAAAAAAAGAAGTTTAAAAAAATTCCTATAACAGAGAAATGCAGTTTCTGCCTCCTGAAAGTGTTTCCAGGTTTCTACAAACAATAAAAATATTTGCTGTGAAACCTAGAATAAAATGCCTGAGGAGATAACCAGTTCATTGCTGTTATATTTTTTGCAGTTTTAAATGTTGGGGTGCTGAAGGTTTCATGTGAACAGAGAGTTCTATCACCAAGTAAGTTTGGATCTATTGTTTGCGAGGTGCCGTGCAGTCTCCATGCACAGGAAGGTTGGAGGAAACAGCCCTGGGCGGAGCATTCTGAAGGAAGGGGGGCCCTTAACTCCAATAGCAAGTCACCAGCATTCAGATTCAGCAGCTAAAATTCAGTGATCAGCTGCTGCTGTTTAACCACAAATATATCTAGAAATGGTTTTAACATGTTTTTATCTTCCAAAAGGTTTATTTGAAGAAATGTGATGTTACAACAGCACCTCAAAAATAGACCATTTTGCATTATATTAGTAATTGCATATTACTGATAGTCACAGAATCATTGCTTTCAAATTCTAATGACAGGTCCCAGCTGGGGGATAGTATAATGAATTGTCTTATACTCATTTTCCCTACTTTTGTATATGGCTGAGAATTTCCATAATAAAGTGAGGTTTGTTTTAAAGTCCCAGCAGGCCAGAAACTATGTTGAAGGCTAAACTTCATGTCCCTCAACCACAGTCCTGAAGGTTTAGGGCTGCTATGAGGAGTGTATTAATCCCTCTTCAACCAGTCTAACCTGGCCTTCAAGTAACTCCCACTGAAGTTCTTCCTACCCCATTTGTGGTGCAGGACCTGACTAACCAGGTACAAATGAATGTGCTTCATCACATTCTCCTGGTCAGTGATTGAAATAAAGCCACCCCACCTTATCGAAAACCCTTCTCCCCATTTCATTTCACTTGGAGGCTTGAAAAATAGAAATATAAGAATCCAAAGTAACTAGTTTCCAGCAAAAATACAGGAGGGCATTATTAAGCAGAATCAGACTCAGAAAAAATAATTTGTACTTGGTATTTAGTCAGGATTCCTTAAAATAAGAATCATCATCCTCCTCTCTCTGCATGAGACAGTGAAACAAACTAGAGTGGCAAAGTGACTTGGAGAAAGCATCTGCCAATCAGAATTAAATAATTAACAGGAAAGCTAATAAAAGTGAAACCATCCTATGTAAAGGCCAGCACTACAGTATCAGTGTGGATTCTAGAACTCCTAGGTTCCTTGTTTATTTACCTATGAAAAGCAAAGTTGGCCTCCTTATGACCCAAAGCCCTTCCTGGACATATAAAGTTGTGCAGATCTAAGGCTGTAACTATCAGAGCTAAACACCAGCTCTATGTAAGTCTTCTCTTCCAGAAACCAGTCTATTGAAGACAAGAAAATAAACACTAGAGTAGTTTAAAAGGAAAGGTGGTCAGTTTCTTGCCTAAATTTAAATAAATGAAGCTTAGACTATAGATTCTATAGAAGTTCCTCATGAATTTCCCTAGCCTACTTCCCGCCTCCCCCACTTTATTTTAAAAATAAACTCACTACAGGAAATAATTACCAAGCACCTATTAAAAGCAAGTACGCACTCCATACAATGGATAAGATCAAAGAAATATAGATCATCTTTTTTTCCCTTCAGCTTTGAGGTATAATAGTCATACAATAAACTATACATATTTAAAGTATACAATTAGAAAAGTTTTGACACTTCTATACACCCACGAAACCATCACCACAATCAAGAAAGTGAACGTCCCATATCCATCACCCCCAACCCAGGCAATCACTAATCTGCTTTCTATCACTATAGATCAGTTTGCATTTTCTGGAGTTTTATATAAATGCAACCATTCATACAAGATGGAGCAGGGAGCCCTCTTAGGGGACTGCTGGACCCCTCAAGCACGGAAATAAAGAAAAAATCTTGAGTCCCTTTCAAGGGAAATTCCAGGCACCTAGCTAGCCTTGAAAAGTAAATGAGCCACCTGACAAGAAGAAAGTTGTCTCCCAAGCTAGAGTCACGAGTGTCTTGGTTCCCTATAGAAACTAAAAGACAGCATCCTAACGTATGTTCTTGAGTCATTTTTCAGAAGCCCCCACCAGATGGAAAATGTCAACCACTATCATACTGAGACCTCAGATAAGGGAGAAGTGAGGACTGAACTCTGACTACCATCCCATGTTCTGAAGAGTCACACCATAGGCCAAACCTTAACATTCCTTTCTGCTGACCCCAAGTTTTAGACAAGCCCTTGCTTCCTTAACCAGTTGCTAATCAAAGAATTTCTGAATCTACCTAGGACTTGTAAGCCTCCACTTCAACATATCCCACCTTTTGGGGCCAAACCAATGTATCATCTCCATGTACTGATTATAATTTCGCCTACAACTTCTGCTTTCCTGAAATGTACACTTGCCTTTAAAAACCCTTGCTTGTAAGCCACCGGGGAGTGTGGGTCTTAAGTGTTAGTTGCCTGTCCTCCTTGCTTGGCATCATGAAACAAATGCTCTTCTTTCTCTCACTGCAAATCTCAGCATCAGCGTTTGGCTTTGCTGCACCAGGTGAGTGGACCCCAGTTAGGTTCTGTAACACACTCTGTACTCTTTCTTGTCTGGCTTATTTCACTCTGCATAATTATTTTGAGATTTATCCATGTTTTTGCATGTGTCAATAGTTTATTCCTTTTTATCACCGAGTATTTAATTGTATGGAAATACCACAGTTTGTTTATCCATTCAGTTGCTGATGGGCATCTGGGGTGTTTCCAGTTTTGGGCTGCTGCAAATAAAGCTGCTATAAATATTTATGTACAGGTTTTTGGAACAGCTGGGTGACACAGTAATTAAATGTTTAACTTAAGAAACTACCAAACTGTTTTCTAAAGTGGCCCTACCAGCAGTATATCAGAGTTCCAGTTGTTCCACACCCACCCCAACATTTGCTATATTCAGTCTTTTTCATTGTAGCCATGGGTGTGTAGTGGTATCTTAGTGTGGTTTTACTTACATTTAGCCAATGTCTTAATGATGTTAAGCATCTTTTTATCTGTTTGCCATCTATCTTCATTACTGAAGTATTTGTTCAAATCTTTTGCATATTCTTTAAATGGGATGGTTTTTTTCTTTTTTTACTGAGTTGTAAGAGCTCTTTATGCGTTCTATAATACATACAAGTCCTTTGTCCAATATGTTTTACAAATATTTTCTTCTAGTGATTTGCATTTTCATTTTCTTAACGGGGTCTTTTAAAAAGCAAAAGTTTTATTTTAATCAAGTCTGATTTGTTGACTTCATGATTTTTACACTGTATTTAAGAAATCTTAAACTGAGAAATCCAAACCAAGGTAAAATATTTCCTGTGTTTTCTTCTAGATGTTTTAAAGTTTTTAGCTCTTACATTTACATATATGATCCATTTCAAGTTCATTTTTGTGTATGTTTGAGGTAAGGATAAGGTGTTTTTTGTTTTTGTTTTGCAATTGTTCTGCAACCATTTGTTGAAAAGGTTGTTCTCTATTGAATTGCCTTGACATCTTTGAATTTTTGGCATCTTTGTCAAAAATTAATTGTGTGGGTCTATTTCTGGACTCTTACGTTCCACTGATCTGTTCATCTACCTAAACACTAACACCACACTGCCTTGATCCTCGTAATGTATAATAAGTCTTGAGATTAGGTATCATATGTCTTCCAAGTTCATTCTTCTTTTTTTAAGTTATTTTGGCTAGTTTAAGTCCCTTGTATTTCAACATGAACTCTGGAACCAGCTTGTCAATTTCTATCAAAATATCTGCTGAGACTTTAATTGAACCTATAGATCAACTGGGAGAATTTATATCAAAGCAACAGTGAGTCTTCTGATCTACAAACATGGCAGCTCTCTCCATTTATTCAGATCTTTTCTTTTAGCAATGTTTGTATTTTCCGTGTATTGATCGTGTACTTCTGTCATCAAATTTATCTCTAAGTACTTCATATTTTTGATACTATTGTACATGACACTGTTTTTAAATTTCAATTTCTGATTGTTCATTGCTAAGATATAGAAATACAGTTGATTTTTCTTTATTCCGTTTGTATCATGTAACCTTGTGAAACTCACTTACTAGTTCTAATAGTTTTTCCTTTTTTGTAGATTCTATAAGATTTTCTACATAGACAGTTATGTTGTCTGTGAATCAAGAGAATTTTAATTTTTCCTTTTAGATTTAGATGCCTTTTATTGTTTTTGCTGGCCTACTGCACTAGCTAGAATATCTATCTAGTATAATGTTGAACAGAAGTGGTAAGCACACACGTAGTTGTATTTTTCCTGGTCTTAGTTATGTATATTAAATATGATGTTATATGTAAGGTTTTTTTTGTAGCTTCCTATTATCAGTTTGAGGAAGTTCCCCCTATTCTTAATTTTCTGAATTTTTTTTAGTCATGACTACATGTTATATTTTGTCAAATTCTTCTTCTATATCTATTAAGATTCTCTTACGGTTTTTCTATTTTAGTCTGTTAATATGATGAATTGAACTGCTTGATTTTTTAAAATACAGAACCAGCTTTGTATTTCTAGGATAAATCCCACTTGGACATGATGTTTTATCATTTTTATATTGTTGGGTTTGATTTGCTAAAATGTTCTTTTAAATGTTCACATTTATGCTCATATGGATGTTACTCTAGTTTTCTTTTACTGCATTATCTTTTCTGATATTGGTATTAGGACAATCCTGGCCTCATGGAATAAGTTCAGAAGTATTTTCTCCACTTCAATTTTTTGGAGTTGTGTAGAGTTGGTATTATTTCTTTCTTAAATGAATTTCCCAGTGAATCTAGGTCCTATCTTTAGTAACAAAGTTACAGAGCCAACTACAACACCATTTGTCAGATGTTAAATGTATAACAGGATAAAAATACCTTGGTATAAGAATATATGGAAAGGAAAGATTAATTCTTACTGGGGAGTAAAGAAAAAAATAATCACATTTTAGAATGGCACATAATCCTGTTGTTTGACTCATGTGGCACTAATACAGTGTCAAACACTCTGCCAGGAGCTGGGAATGCAAAACTGACCATGTTACAACCCTGCTCTTGAGGGGACTGCTGCACCCAGTGCAGTGTTGGGGGAAGAAATGTGCCTGGTGAGAAAGCACACCTCACCCTGGGGTAGGGTGTTAGGTAAAATCGTGCCAGTGATAGTGTCATGCCTGTAACAGAAGACTGGCTGCAGGGACCAGGTAGGAGAGGCAGTAAGCCTGTATTAGGGCAGTGGAAGTAGGCGTTGGAGAGAAGGGGCTACTTGAGAATTTTTTTAAGCAGGGGTTAAACAGCAATTCAATAAAGGGTGAGGGAGAGGGAGGAGTAAAAGCTCCTAGCCTAGTTCACAGAATGGCAGAGCCGCCAAGAAGGATAGAAACTGGTAACTTGGTTGGGGCATGAGGTGCAAGGGCAGAGAAAGTGATGCATCATTCTTTCATAGGTCTGTTTCTATTACCCAGATATACACTTGACATTTTAGCAACAACTAAGTATTTCACTTTCAGTACATCTAGCCTGAACACTGATACTCCCCACAAGTCTTCTGTCTCACATACTGGCATTTTCTCCATGCTTCCTGGCCAAGGACTCCTGGGGCTGTCCCCATGTGAACCACAAACTCTTTGCTCCACTGCTACACCAACCAGCAACATTTCCTGATAATTTACTACGTTCCAGGCAGTATTTTGGGTCTTTTACAAACAAAAGCTCAAGGAATACTCACAGCAATTATTGGACTAGGTACTGTCATATAGTTTTGTTTTGTTTTGAGACAGAGTCTCGCTCTGTTGCCCGGGCTAGAGTGAGTGCCATGGCGTCAGCCTAGCTCACAGCAACCTCAAACTCCTGGGCTTAATTGATCCTACTGCCTCAGCCTCCCAGGTAACTGGGACTACAGGCATGTGCCACCATGGCCGGCTAATTTTTCTATATATATTTTTAGTTGTTCAGATAATTTCTTTCTATTTTTAGTAGAGACGGGGTCTCGCTCTTGCTCAGGCTGGTCTCAAACTCCTGACCTCGAGTGATCCTCCCGCCTCGGCCGCCCAGAGTGCTAGGATTACAGGTGTGAGCCACTGCGCCCGGTCTGTCATATAGTTTTTATAGTGAAGGTGTGCAAACTATTTTTCCTTATTCCGAGTCTGAATTGCAGGGGCCTGAAACTGAAAATGCCGGTTTTCCTTGGAGGAACCGTCCTGTCTTTAAGCATTTTCTAATGGTAGCACAACCAATGAATCTTTTATCGTCAGCATAGGAAGATTAGAAGCCTTTAAAGGCTCCCAGACACAGTAAACAGTACGTTTTCTTCTGTGTAAATTCCAAAAGTATCACCACTAATCCAAATAACAGCTCTTCAAATGGGAGTAAATAGAGAAAAATCTCAACTGAAAGGTCATGAAAAGGACTTTCCTAAAGTACAAATAATGGCCATGTGTGGTTGCTACTAACTTCAAATCTTTTACAGATGCAATAAGGTGCAATAACTCTAAGTTCACTCTCCCCTCAAACAGGCAAATTCAACCAGGAAACAAGGAAGTGAGTCCTCAGGACAAGCTTTTGTCAGAGAATCGATTACATGGGACAGATGGGTTGAAAATTAAACAAAAGGTGATACGCAGATCACCATCTGAAGTACCAGACAAAATATAAGAAATATGGAAGTGGTGGCCCTGTTCCAGTTTACACTCAGCTTGCAGGAAAAAAAGGAAGAGGCTGAAAGAATGAGGCCACGTCTAGAAGGGCCAAACAACTGATATATCTGTATGATACTTTACTGATTCCCTAAAGCCTTTATATACATTGCCTTATTAGGCAATAACCTCTGAGCTGGGTATTTCCAGATTCACGTACAGAGTCAAAGATGTCAACAGCACAACGCTGGTTATTATCTGGGTTCTGACTTGAACCCAGGTATGATACTGAATCTTACATGTTTCCCCCTATATTCCACTAAACTAATGTTATCAATGAATTTCTTTCTAAAACTCTGTTGTCAGTGTGTTCTGACTGCCGTCGATCTAAAGAGCTCAGTTCCAATCCACCCAAGGTTGTCACCGTTTAGATTCTGCCACCATTTAGAATTGCTCTACCTCTAAGAGCTCAATGTTGAGATTCCCTTCTTCAAGCAACACCTCTTAACCACCTTTCCATCTCTTCCACCTCACTCCCACCTGAACTTTCTCAGGGCCTCACGAATTACCTCCAGGCTTTCACTGAACATTGGTGGAATGCGGCAAAATTCTCCCAGTCACTCCCTCTTTCATGAACATGAGCTACATGGAATCCTTCACCTCCTTGATCTTCTAACACAGTAACAGTGAGAGGAGGAGAATCACAACCCAGGGAACCTGTACCAGGCACCTCCTCTGTTCCTGGTTCACTGATGTGCACTGGATAGTCACAGACATACTCTCACTAGCATTCCAGGATGCAGGGAGAACCACGGAATGTCAGAGCTAGAAAAGGATATTAGATGATCACATCTAATGCCTTAAATTTAGAGATGAAGAAGCCAAAGTTAAAGTGAGAGAGCTAGCAGGTGGTAGAGTCTGTGCTAACACAAGGAACCTTCCTGGAAAAAAAAGTTTTGAGATAAAATAAATTTATTTTATTCTCTTATATGGGGTGGAATAGAGGGGCTAGGATAGGACCAAAAGCACTGATTCTGATTCCCTTGCGAAGGACTAACGAAACTGGAAAGGCAAGAACCACGATGGAGAAAAATGAGATGTGTTTGCAGGCAGAGATGCAATAAGATGAAAAGGTGGGAGAAGAGTGTTTTGGTACCCATGCACAGAATGAAATCAGACTGTCAAATAATAGCTTTCATTTTCAAATTATGTATGTGTCTAACTGCTACAACATTTTTAAGTAACTAGCAATTTAGTTTAAGGGTTTAGGGTTATAAAACTACCATTTTAGAAGAAAAGATGTAACAATTTAATTTAATATGCTTTTCACGAGCTTTAAATTAATTGAACAATTTCTTAAACCAATAATGACCAATATTCCCTATAATGTTAATAGTTAATTTCTAGGATGTAAAATTATAGGTAATTTTAATTTTTTAAATTCTAACTTTACAATGTTTTTCTTTGTGGTAAGTATTATTTGTCATTAGGAGGAAAGCCTTAGAAGATAGGCTTGGCCTCTGATAGCCCTGAGATCAAAGTCTGTCTCTGCTATTATTTACCAGCTGAGTGACTTCAACTTGGTTGTTTTAATTATCTTAAAAATGGTTCTGAAAATAGGGATAATTGTACCTGACTATGTACTGTTGTGAAAATAAGAATGTATATTTTGTTATTTGCTAAGGGAAAAGCAATGTCAGAAATATTTAACAGTAGCACCGACACCCAGTCTCAGTTTTCCTTTTATGTTTTCAACCAAAGTGATATGACACCCTATTTCTAAAAGGAACTATTAAATAATTAAGTGACTTTGTTTAGTGTTAGAGCATTATAACAAAACTTTGGGTGGTTAACGAAAATTGACCATTAATATTTCTCTAGACACATTTTAGCCTCTTGCAATTGCCTCTGCCTATTGTCCTATCTCTAGGATAGTTTAATATCTACCCTATCAAAGGTATCCTAATACCATCTTCAAAGAATACATCTCACATTAACTCCACTGCACCAGAAAATATAAGAATGTCCAACCCTGGCAAATAATCTGGTATTGGGTACTTTAAGAGATACCAAACCATTAGAGAAAACAGAATATAAAACTCTACCAAAAGATACCATATTGTGTAGCATATAACGATACCTCAAGTAACTCAAACATCCATTTTCCAAATAGTTCATTTCTAAAGTGAACTGTACTTTATAGTAACTCAAATTATCCATATGGTACCTTCCAGCTAAAAAACATAGTTTCTAAATTTGATTTCAGATCCAGTCCTATAGCTGTGGGGCTTATTCATCTATGTAACTTTGTACTTTAAGTAAATCTAATCTTTGCACTTTAAGTAAATATGATTTATAGAAAAGCATCCCCTCCATTTTTAAAATTCTTGAAACACAGGCCAAATTACATGTTTTTGTAAGCAGTAGAACTTAAGCAAGTCTGTTAACAGCAGAA
Source organism: Varecia variegata (assembly GCA_028533085.1). NCBI lineage: Eukaryota > Metazoa > Chordata > Mammalia > Primates > Lemuridae > Varecia > Varecia variegata. The sequence goes on along the minus strand of CM052439.1, from coordinate 104,760,025 downwards.
CGTATAAGCTACTGGGATAGCTTATAAATTTTTCACGGGCAGAATCCAAATCTTATACTACTTCTATATAACTATAAAGGCTATAAAGTAGGAAGTGGATGTCAAACACATTCTGTTCCTATCATAAAAGTCAAATAACAGGCAGTTTCTTTTCCTCTATAAGATCTATCATTTCCCATTTTTAGCACCTGTCATGAAAATCCTACAGTAAAGAGAATCTCCAAGGAAGACTGCTCATCACCTATTAGTCTGATCTTTCACTCTTGGGCCAACACATCCTTCTAGTTAAAGGCTGGTGTAATCTACCAAAAACCAGGTATTAAGCACAACAGAGACGATGCCAGGCCACTTACAATCAAACTAGGTTATACTCTGGAGATCCAGTAAGCCTGGGTCCAATTAAATCCAACAGACCAGAGAATGTGTCTAACTCAAGTAATTGTTGAATGAACAAACTCATTTCCAAGCCTAAGACATTAAGACCACAAGGGGAAAACCTTTACACATTCTGCATAGGTATGAGGCCTGCTATATTATAGTTTGAATGTGGTTTATTGCCACCAAAATTCACGTTGTGGCCTGGTCTCCAATGTAATGGTGTTGAGAGGTGGTGGAAACTTTAAGAGGCGTCACGAAGGGTCACGAAGGATGCACCCTCATGAAGGACTAACGCTCTCATGGGAAGGAATCAGATCTGGCTCTAGCAGGACTGGATTAGTTCATGTGAGAGCGGTTTGTTATAAAGTGAGGTCGTCCCTCGTGTTTTGTCCCTTTCACAGGTGCCCACTTCTCCATCACGTTATGATGGCAGCATGAGGCCCTCACCAGGAGCTGGCCAGATGCGGCCACTGGATCTTGGACTTCCCAGACCTCAGATCCCTAAACCAAACCAAACCAAACCAAAACAAAACAAAACAAAACAAAACAAAAAAAACCCTCTTTTCTTTATAAGTCACTCAGTCTCGGGTATTCTGTTATAGCAACAGAAAATGATCTAAGATAGGGTCCAATCCAAATAGTCTGATTCTATAGATATGAAAGCTGTACTAAAAAAAAAAAAAAAAGAGACAAAAAATAAAATTAAAATAAACCAAAAAGTCTTTCCCAGTGATCAGCTGCATTTGGAAACCACTGCTGAAGTAACAAGCCCGAGTCTTCCTACACTCTGCCAAATTGTCAGACGTTGCCAAATCGTCCCACTCAGGATAGGATGCTCTGAGGACAGAAGGGGCCCGATTCCAGGTCTGCCTCAGCCAGAATGGCATTTATCAGGGGCTGGCAGGAAGCCAGCCGAACAGGCTGTTCACCCTGGGACACCTGAAGCCTCTTCATTTTCCCCATGAAGAGTCTATTATACTATCTGTTCCCTTCAATGTTATACAATTATTAGGAGACTCTTTAATCTCCTCAAACCCCTGACTATATTGAAGCAAAGATGCACCAATTATTTCCCCAACTGGAATACAGAATTCCCCTCAGCCAAATTTGAGGCAATTTGAGTTTCAAAATGAATGACAGCAATAAATTATAACACACTGAGTAATTTTTAAAATCATGAAGTTTTAGTGATACTAAAAATATTTTAAGACAGGAGAGAGAGAAGGGAATGCTTTTTATAGAAAAATATCGACTAATTAATATAAAAGGAATAATAAAGAAAATTCTCATTTTTACAAGCACCATAGTAATTGATTCAGGCAGGAATCATTACAACCACTGGGTGAAAGGTTTTTGGGGAACACGATGACCACAAAGTCTTAAAGTACCACTTCAGACATCTTTTACTACAAAAGGAAATCTTCACAATAGGGAAATATGGGAATACTGTCTTCACCTAGTGATCCAAATTGGCATCACCAATCATGAGACAAAATGACACGTGCCTGCCCATGTGACAGACTGAGAGGCACACCACATCACCTGTGCTATGTGTTCCCCCAAAAAATATTGTCTTGTGGTTAGCTTCAGGTTACAAAATCAGACAAACTCCAACTAAAGGACATCTTGCCAAACATGATGCCTGGATTCTTTAAAATCTTAAGTTATGAAGGCCAATAAAAGCTGGGGAACTATAGTATATTCTAGATTAAAGAACACTAAAGCTGTGTGCAGTGGCTCACACCTGCAATCCTAGCACTCTGGGAGGCCAAGGCAGGAGGATCACTTGAGCCCAGGAGTTTGAGGTTGCAGTGAGCTATGATGATGCCACTGCACTCTAGTCAGGGTGACAGAGCGAGACTGTCTCCAAAAAAAAAAAAAAAAAAACGGAGACTAAAAAGACATGACAACTAAATGCAATGCAATTATGGAACTTGATTAGATCCTGGATTGTAAAAAACATTTACAAAGGACATTGTTGGGACAATTGGGGAAATTTGAATATGTACTCTATATTAGGCAGTAGTACTGTATCAATGTTGTATCTTCTGAAAATAGTATTTGTATCATGAATATGCAGGAGTGTTTCCTTGTTCTTAGAAGATGTACTCTGAAGTATTTAAGGCACGAAGGGTTATGACATCTACAACTAATTCGAATGGTTCAGAAAAATTTTCATTAATACAGAAATAGGTAACACAAATGTGGCAAAATGTTAGAATGGGTGAAGGGCATATAGGTGTTCATTATACTTTGTGTGCAAATTTTCTGAAGGTTAAATTTTTAAAAAACTAATAGGTATAGCTCAGGCTTTTTAATGAAGAGAAATTAAAATGAAATTATTCAGGAGGACATAGAAAATTACTCAGAACGGATGTAACTGTCAAAAGTAGCATAAAAATAATGTATTCTTGTACCTTTGCAGGAAAGACAAGGGATCCAAAGTCCATTCAGTTAAATATTTGAGACCCTACCATGTACCAGCACTATTCTGGCTGCCAAACAAGTTCTTGCCTTTATGAAACTTCTATTTTAGTCAGAGGACAATAAAGAAACATTTTATACACACACATACATATTTTTGCCCAGATCATGTTGGGGAATTCAGGGAGTGGAGGGAAGATAAGGAGGGTGTTGCCATATTTATAGAATGGTCCCAAAGGCCTCACTGATAAGGGCACATTTGAGCAGCGACCTATAGGAAATGCGGAACAAGCCGTGTGGGTATCTGGGGAAAGTGTGGCCCTGAAAGATCGTGGCCTGCAGAGGCGCAGCAAGGGGCCAATGTGTCCGGGGCAGTGAGAACGTGCGGGGAACTGTAGGTAGTGGTAGTCGTAGGGTTTATATGGCCCATGTGTAGGACTTTGAAGCTTTTATACGGAGAGATATGGAAAGAGGATTCTGAGCATAGAAATAACATGCCCTGATTTATATTTCAAAAGAATCACTCAGCTGCAGACTATAGAGGAGTATGGGTGGATGCAAAGAGACCAGTTACAACAATAAGAAACATGAAACAAACAAGCAAACACAAACAGGTAAAACAGGTAATAATGACTTGGCTGGAGATATGGTGGCTCGTGGTCGGATTCTGGACAGTTGTCAAAGTAGAGACAATATGATTTGGTGACAGACTGCCTGTGGGGTATGAGGAAGAAGAATCAAGAAACATGCCAATGTTTCTGGCCCAAGCAAATGGAAGGAAAGAATGCGAGTTCACAGAGTTTGGCTTTAGGAGGTTTAGTTTGAAACACCTATTGGACATTCAAGAAAAGATGATGAAGAAGCAGTTGATATGAGTCTGGAATTACAAGAGAGGCTTAGGCTAGACTTAGAACTTAGAGGGCAGCGTTCGGATGGTTTTTACAGCCATGACACTGGTTGGGAAGAGGTGGGAGGATGGAGCTTTAAGACAGGACAGCACAATGGCTGGGGAAGGATGGAAGAACCAGCAAAGGAGACCAAGAAGGAAAGGGTCGCCAGCCATGCAGGAGAAGCAGCAAAAGAAAGCACTGTCCTGTCACCCTATTATATGTGAACTAAATGCCTACTTAAAATGTTCAGAAAATAAAAACATGCTGTTCATTCTTTTAGGCAGTATAAGTCAAATACCCCGTAAGTAAATACTTAACGATAACAGCAACCAGAAACTGTAATCAGATATTTTTCTAAGCACCTAACATTGTAGAATATTAGTGATTTCAATTAACACACAAATGGAGGAGTTGGCTTTAAAACACAAAAGAAAATGAAAAGTTTTCAGATCAGGAAAAGTGATTCTTGTGAGGATTACAGGCCCAACTCAACCTTTTCTAATGCCTTTTGCACAGGTTTGGACACAATACCTCAGGCAGGTCTAGGTAGTAACCTAGAAAACTATTTTGCAATTATGGTCATGTGCTGTATAATGACAGTCCAGTCATTATAATGGTCCAGTCTACATAACATCAGACTGCATATACGACAGTGGTCCTGTCAGATTGGAATACTGTATTTTACTGCGCCTTTTCTATGTTTAGACATGCTTAGATACACAATCACTTCCCATTGTGTTATAACTGCCTGCAGTATTCAGCACAGTAACATGCTGTACAGGTTCATACCCAAGGAGCATATACCATACAGCCTAGATATATATAGTAGGTTATACCATCTAGACTTCTGTAAGTACACTGTATGATGTTTGCATGACTAAATTCCCTGATGACACATTTCTCAAAATATATCCCTATCGTTAAGTGATGCATGACTGTACCATATATGCTGCATTTCTGCTCCACTAGAATTCCTTCTAGCTGATGTGTAGTCAAAGGATGAAAACAAATTAAAGTCTTCACACCACCTCAGTAATTCCCAGTCCCTAACCAAGAAGATGTTAAACAGTAGATTCTAAAAATGGCCATTATATAGTTAAACTGTCTAATCCTTTTTCCTACTAAATTAGGACAGTGACAGGATTTTTTTTTTAAAAACTGTTACTAGATTTTAAAACTTGCTTTCATCATTTAAAAATATCTTCATTAAAAATTCAATTTGAAGATTCTCTTAAGAGAGCTAACACATCAATGTCCTTGAAATATGACTCTCAGGTAGTGCAATTTTAGACAACACGGCGCGGAGAGGGGAGAACTCACATCTCATACATAAACAACACGGAGTACCACTGTATTTTCAGAAACTAATCAATGTGATATCACAAATGTTAATAAGAGAGCCCTAATCACATTCTTATATGCAACATTGCCCATCTTACTATTGCTTCTAGCACAACGCATTGAAAGCTATAGTACCTTGACATTTCTTCCTTTAAGACAGAATATTTCACATTGACTTTTCATTCAGCAAAGCTATACTCTGATTCAATAATTGAAGTTCCAGTCCATCCAAAACAGAAAGAACATGTTAATATACCCTAATTTGGAAAAATGTTTATTCTTCCTCTTCTTTGAAAGCTACAAGTTAGTGTATTAATTTGCAGATATAAATATGAGTATTTGTTGCAATGAAGAAAGAGCCCTGGGGTTCATTTCCACCTCAGTATATGAACCTGGCTGGCTGTGTGACTGTGACTCCACCTGTTGTGATTTCTCTAAAATGAAGACTCTGGTTCCACTGACTTTCTCCTCAAGCAGTTGAGCTATAATGCTACAGAGGATTGCAGAACAGACCATTATCTTCATTCTTATTAGCGTGCTCCTATGTACGCCCCATAAATTAATTTTCTGATTCTACAGAGATGAGGCCAACAAACACTGCCCCAGCTACAGGAATTCTGTGGATTGCAGAATTTATATATTGCAGTCAACTTTTTAAAAGTCCTCATTCTGAAAAGCAAATCCTATTGTCCAAAATTCTTATCTAATTCTAGAAATGTTTCCTCAGAAACAAAAAAGTCTCAAGAGCTTGACCTTCAATCACTGGTGAGAATTTCAGAGTAAATCTTGAGTATTACACTACTGCAACAGTTCCCCATTTTTTTAAACAGGTTTTTCTTTTTATTTTAATAGATTTAAGGACTATAAATGGTTTTTTGTTATATGGATGATGACTAGCATAGTGAAGTCTAAGCTTTTAAAGTACCTGTCGCCTGAATAGTATACATTGTACCCAACAGGTAATTTTTCGTCCTGAACCCCCTCTCCCCCTTCTGAGTCTCCAATGTCCATTATGGCATTCTGTATGACTATGCATACCCATTGCTTAGTTCCCACTTCAAAGTGAGAAGGTGACTGGATGCGGTGGCTCATGCCTGTAATCCTAGCACTCTGGGAGGCTGAGGTGGGAGGATTGCTTGAGGTCAGGAGTTCAAGACCAGCCTGAGCAAGAGTGAACCTGGCGTCTTGATGCTCATCACCTATAGTCCCAGCTGCTCGGGAGGCTGAGGCAAGAGGATGGCTTCAGCCCAGGAGTTTGAGGTTTCAGTGAGCTATGACAATGCCACTGTACTAGTGGCAACAGAGCATGACTCTGTCTCAAAAGGAAAAAAAAAAAATAAGAATGTTCCTGGGTTACTTAGCTTAGGATAATGGCCTCCAGTTCCATCCAAGTTGCTACAAATACATACGGGTGCAGGTATCTTTTTTTATAAAATGACTTATCCTTTGGGTAGATTCCCAGTAGTGGGATTGCTGGATCCAATGGTAGATCTACTTTTTGTTCTTTGAGGAATCTCTATGCTATTTTCCATAGAGGTTGTACTAATTTACATCCCCACTAACAATGTATAAGCATTCCCTTTTCACCACATCTGCACCAGCATCTATTGTGTGACTTTTTAATCACAGCCATTCTGACTGGGGTAAGGTGGTATCTCATTGTGGTTTTAATTTGTATTTCCTTAATGATGTTGAGCATTTTTTCATGTTTGTTGGCAATTTGTGTCTCTTTTTAAAAAAAAAAAATGTCTGTTCCTGTCTTTTGTCCACTTTTTAATGGATTTATTTGTTTTTTTTCTTGCTGCTTTGAGTTACTTTTACAGTCTGCATATTAGGTCTTTGTCAGACATATGATTTGTGAACACATACTTTATCCCATTCCGTAGGTTTTCTATTTACTCTACTGTGTTGATTATATCTTTTGCTGTAAGCTTTTTAGTTTAATTAAGTCCCATTTATTTATTTTTGTTTTTATTATATTTGCTTTTGGGTCTTAGTCATAAATTTACCAAAGATGGTTTCTCCTTGGTGCTCTTCTAATATTTTTATGGTTTCAGATCTTACATTTAAGTCTTTAATCCATCTTGAGTTAATTTTTGTGGAGTGTGAGAAATAGGGATCCAGTTTCATCATTCTGCATGTGGCTATACAATTTTTCCAGTACCATTTATTGAATAGGGTGTCCTTTCCCCAGTGTATGTTTTTGTCTGCTCTGTCAAAGATCTTCTGGTTATAGATATTTGGCTTTATTTCTGGGTTCTCTGTTCTGTTTCTTTGGTCTATGTGTCTACTTTTACACTAGTACCATGCTGTTTTGGTTACTATTGCCTTGGAGTATAATTTGAAGTCAAACAATGCTTCTGCTCCCTGCCAGTATCTCCGTTTCCCCATAGGAAGAGAGTTTCCCAGTTTTAGAAATTCCCTAATGTCACTTTCAACTCTAATTCGTGTGAGTATGGCATTCTCATACATTGCCAATAAATATATGCCCCCACCTAAAAATTGTCTTAGGACACAAACCATTAAAAAGAAGTATCCTACTGTTTCAGATAAGTTAGATATTCTTAAATTTATTTAAAATGAAACAGACCTGTTATTTTGCCAGATCACAACTCAGAATATTCATATGAGCACAGGACACGGGTGATGTTTCACCCATTAGTCATGCTGTTTCCCATGTGCACTTTGTTCCTACAGCCAAATATGCTAATGCTTTCTCATTAATCCTTTTTCCCATATATCATCTCTAAACTGGCATTTCCTCCTAGAAAGGAATGCCCACAATTTTCTTGACAGCTATGAAAGTTACAAGTAATGTCTCTAAGATAATCATGATTACCAATTGTCCAGTATGTGTGAAATACCAAAAATATGTATTGAACTTTAAAAGAATAAAGAATATCATGGTTTTGTTGATACTCAATTAGTTTTGTGAGCTATCATACTCACAAGGCAGTGTTCCCTATAAACATCCAAACCATTGTCTACCTTAGTATGCTTCAACTCTATTTATCCATAGTAATCTCTAGTTTTTATTAGACCTCACAATTTATTAACTGATACTAGGTTAAGTTATACAGGATTTTTATGTAATTTTGAATTTAAACAACACTCCAGTTTTATATTCTCTATACAGTAGATTCATAAATTATGAAATACAATTACCTAAATAGTTTATCACCACTTCAAGCACAAACATACATTCTTAACTAGCTTTTCACCTTAAGAAAAGCTCTAACACAAATGCAAACATAAATTTATTACTTTTCTTTTTTTTTAGATAGGGTCTGGCTCTGTCACCCAGGCTGGTGTGCAGTGGTATGATCATAGCTCACTGTAACTTCAAACTCCAGGGCTCAAGTGATCCTACCACTTCAGCCTTCCAAGTAGCAGGGACTACAGGCACACGACACCATGCTTGTCTAATTTTTTGTAGAGATGAGGTCTCACCATATTGCCCAGGCTGGTCTCAAACTCTTGGCCTCAAGTGATCCTCCCCCTTGGCCTCCCAAAGTGCTGAGGTTACAGGTGTGAACCACCACACTCAGCCTATCACTTCTACCATCAAATTTTCTAAACTCCAGGGAAAAAAGAACCAAACAAGCATGAAAGCCAGATCCATCTACTCTGAAGTAGGGAAACAACATAGATAAAATCTTTTTCAGATTTGCAGTAATAATTTCTGCTCAATCCATTTAATATAATATGATTGTACCCCATCTCCTAGTGCTGGAATCCTGGGTCTCAGTGGGTGGATGGGGGTCTAGTCTTCCAGAATTAGATGCCTAAACACTAGCACATAACAGCAACAGGCCGTGTGGATCACCATGTCCACACCCTTGCCCAAGTCCATCAGCTTTTAGGTATCTCCAAAAGCTCCCTTTACCTCCCTATTCAGGATCCACATGCCAAGAAAGCTCCAAACAGATAAGACTAAAGAATTTGTCAGTTTACTTGGTAGGTTTTTCACATTAACATTCAAATCAGATTAATGTTTAATTATATATACATATATTCAATATACCAACACTTCAAAAAACCTTTAACTCTAATGAAAGGTACTTTGAAAATTGAAGCAAAAAAGGACCCATTTGAACACTAGAAAGAATATAGAATTGCAAATTAAGTATAATTAATACAACATTTATAGGAGACAGAACTTTCACACAGATCTTCAAAAAAACTTATTAGACCCCTAACCACGTGCAGAGTGCTTTAAGGAAGCTTGGAGCCAGAGGGTCTGGGCTGAAAGCCAGGCTCTACCACGTAACTCAAGTGTCCTGTAGCGGGTTTCTTAACCTCTATCTTCTCAACTATAAAATGGAGATCATTAAAAGTATCTACCCAGGACCAGAACCAGGATTCAAGAAGCCTGAAGCTTATAGAGGGGGCAGCTATTTGCAAAGACTTATAATCCTGTAAACCCACACTAGAACTTCCAGAACTTTGGAAGTGGCCATGCAAGTGAAAAATCTTGAAGCTCAGCAACACAGTAAATCCACCTCTGTACCTACCACAGAAACTTGTTATGGAGATAAATAAAATAATTCCTGTAAAGCACTTAGCAAAGCATCCCGCATGCAGTAAGTGCTCTAAACTTGACTATCACTATTAGTGAAACAAAATTATGCAAGAGAACAAATAAATGCTAATAGGCTCATCCACTTTGTCTGAAGCTAATAGAGTAGAAGAAACAGGCTCCTTTGAAACAAATTGTTTTGGGGCCAGATGGAATATTTATTTACATGGCAAATTATATTGGCAAGTGTATATTACACTTATCATATGATTTGCAAATGCTGAAAATACCCATATTCGGAGGGAAAAAAAGTTATCAAAAGGGTTTGATATTTTCCTATAAATTATCTTAGATAACTAAACTTAAATCCCAAATGCCTCTCAATGTCTCAGAGTAGGATGCACCTCAAATTGTGAATTTAAGAAAAGGTGACCAAAGTAATCGTGCTACCTGCTCCAAACACAAACATGAATGCAATGAAGTTTCCTTAACTTGCCATGTTCTCCAAACCTTGGGTATTTTAAGGCCTGTATCATTCCAAGAGACAATCCAGTGATTGAGAAGAAGAATAAAATGCCCATTTCTCAGTGATTTATAGTTTTGGGATGATGCTAACTAACACATATGTGCCTTCTCCCTCCTCTCTGGCTCCTCTCCTCACTCCCCCCCACCCTCACCCCAGCCAGATGTCAACAGCATGTCTGCCACCATGGGAGGGAAAGGCTGAAATATTATTAAATCAAAAATTCCTTGAGAATTGTTAATAGATCCAAATCCATCCCAAGTCACGTAAGATACATCTGGCTGCCCCAAATCCCTAGATTACAGATAATATTCAATCCTAACTGCTATGAAATTTTGTCAGTCTAACAGATGGCCTAGGATGACTCTGACTGCCTGGACCAATTTTGCTTATCTGATTGTCCTCTGCTCTCAAATAGAAAAGAATTCACAGAATGGGGAGACATGCAGAAAAAAATAGGGAGACACAGCATAGATGCCAGAGAATAAGTTCTACCACGCTCCACCACCAAGAATGTAGGGAAATGTCCTGATCCATTTGTCATTTAACACAGAGTTTAAACATAAAGCTCCATTTTGACTAGCAAATGAAAGAACCACAGGCACTCAGTATTTGTTGACTAATTGAAACTAGCGTTGCTTGCTTACTTTCAGGAACCTATTGTACAATATACTCTTATAATATTGGAAACTACCTTTAAATGAGGCTGCTACTTTGATCCACAGTCACTCTCAACCTTCAGCATACATAAGGTGAATTCTTCACACTGACTTGCATTACCTTAAGTATGAAATCTCACATAAATACATATTTGAATAGAATCAAGTGTCATGAACCTGCCAAGAAGAGGGAGGCTCTGAGAGCAACACTCCAATGATAAATGCAATTAAGCTTACCAATTTCTTCCTTTGTGAAATATAACTGGAAGCAGCAACTCTGGAGCAGATCAGAGTAAAGGAACACACTGCAAGACCGTATAACACTCAGGATGCCAGGGCAGGTTCCCCTAGAGAGCCTTTCTGTAAAACCAAATCCCTCAAGAAAAGGTCTCTATCTCTACCCACAGTTTTTTTTTTTCCTACCTATAGCTTTTAGTTCTCCTTCAAAAACACAGAAAAACAGAAAGCTACGCCGAGTGCAAATATTATATATAGAAAACAACCAGAGTTAAAATGGGACTCTTCTTCCTGCCCATTTCCTCAAGGAAACTCAATGCCCCACCCAGTCTTGTACATAATACTATACTTCTTCTTGGATCCCGGATATGCAGACTACAAATAAAACAGAAGCTGCTAAAAGCAGTTGCAGGTTCCTTGCAGAATGAGGAACTCTTGGGTTCTAGTAATTTAGCCCAAAGATATAGGGAAGAGGTTTAAATGCCTTATGAAAGGAGATAAAAACCAAGGCTTGATCCAATTAGTCAGCATTCCTGAGCCCACTGCCAAAGATTGAGATGGTAACCTCAGTCTTCCAGCTAACTTCCAAGTGCATACCATTACCAACAATACCACTAAAATGCTCCACGTAAGTTCTGCTTTTCCTAGGCTGTGCCCAGCAGATTTTCTGTAATAAGTATTCCATTCCTGAAGCTGCCCAAGGCAAAAAGGTGCCATATAAAATTTTCAATTGTTCCACAATAAAAATGGGCTCTACTTAGGAAAAAAAAATCAATTTACCATAAAACTCTCCTCATCCTTCTTTGCATTCTTGGTTCTTCACAAGGTCTGATTTTGGTACACATGAGAAATTAATCCAAGAGGAATCTTTCTCTAAATAAAAACATCAGGTGGGTTGGCCAGGCACGGTGGCTCACACCTGTAATCCTAGCACTCTGGGAGGCCGAGGCGGGTGGATCGCTCAAGGTCAGGAGTTCGAGACCAGCCTGAGCAAGAGCGAGACTCTGTCTCTACTAAAAATAGAAAGAAATTATCTGGCCAACTAAAAATATAGAAAAAATTAGCCAGGCATGGTGGCGCATGCCTGTAGCCCCAGCTACTCGAGAGGCTGAGGCAGGAGGATTGCTTGAGCCCAGGAGTTTGAGGTTGCTGTGAGCTAGGCTGACGCCACGGCACTCACTCTAGCCCGGGCAACAAAGCGAGACGCTGTCTCAAAAAAAAAAAAAAAAAACATCAGGTGGGGCACAGTGGCTCACTCTTGTAATCCCAAGCACCTTGGGAGGTTGAGGCAGGAGGATTGCTTAAGGCCATGAGCTCAAGACCAGCCTAGGCAACATAGGGAGACCCCTTCTCTACAAAAAATTTAAAAATTAGCCAGGTGTGGTGGTGTGCTTGTCATCCTAGCTACTCACGAGGCTGAGGTGGGAGGATCACTTGAGGCCAGGAGGTTGACGTTACAGTGAGCTATGATTGTGCCACTTTACTCCAGCCTCGGTGACAAAGCAAGACCCTGTCTCTAAAAAAACCCAACCAACCAAACAAACAAACAAAAAAAACAGAATCCAAACCACCAGCCTCCTTGTTAACTTAGATTCCAATAACCAAACACATATACATCCTATATTATTTCCCAAAAGGAATTCCCAAATAAATTTTAAATCTGATTTGGCTTTGCAAGTGGATTAGTTTCTTCAGCCCACTTAACAGGAGAAAAGTGAATCACCCTCAGAGAAAAACATCTAGGTAAATGGAATTCAGCACTTGGGAATTAAAAAGACCCATTTGTATTTAGAGGAACTGAGGGAGAAAAGTACAAACAAAATGGTGAACATGAATGTCACAATCTTGACATTTCAGGGCTCAGGTCCTAGGAGACTCTCTCCTAGTCCACATCCTTTGCATGATAGAACTACACAAAAAGATTTAGGGCTTGGAGAAGCACATCTTCACTTAAGGTGTAAAGAAGTTTCCTTGACAGGCATGATTTCTCCTGCAGGAAAACCATATTGTTAAAAAGACTTCCACCACTTACATTCCTCCAGGAAACAAAATCATTTTGAGGGGGCATCCTTTCATTTCCACATAATATCCAGCTCTGCAGCTCTAACTTTGCAGAAACAGAAAGAACTAGAATCTGAACATACATCTATTCTGCCTAATTTACCTAATTTTGGTAGCTATAAGATTCTAACAGGGTCAGCCAGAGTTTTGGGAAATCCAGAAGACAGAGGCAACATTAGTGATGTTCGTGCTACCATTTCCTTGGTCTCCTAAACTAAGTAGACTGGATTTCCTCATGTTCAGGTCAGGCTCCTTGGGTGCCCCAAAAGAGTGAATTCTACGACAGGTCAAGGCGTCGGATGCAAGATCCCCTTTTCAGGCCTCTCTGACCCCCGTAACTGAGCCACACTCCCGAGAGGTACAAGATGGCAGCTCACAGGTGAGGAATACTTGATCCTGGGTTTGAAATGACATTGCTGCATTTGCTGCATAAACCAAGAAGGACACCAATAATCTGGAATGCAAACTTCAATAAATCCTAGAAATGCTGGTGGCAGAAAGGCTTGCTTTCCAGGCCCATGGGGAGGCAGTACGGTGGAGAGGGGCACAGGCTCTGGAACCAGACGCCCATGTTTAAATCTCAGTTGTATTACTTACTAACTATGTGACTTTTGACATGTTACTTAAGTTTTTCTGTGTCTCTGCTTCCTCATCTGAAAAATGAGGATAATTATATGTAGGGTTGTCAAGGTAGTTGAGGATTCATTAAGTTCATAAGTTATATTAATACTCCAGATGATGCCACACATATAGGTGAGTGCTACATAGCATTTGTTTTCATTGTTAGTGTCACCAACTATAAATACTATAATTTCCAGGTGAGCCACTCTGAGAACAATAAAACAGTAAGCCAAACAGCTAGCTTCAGGCAGAGAAGATGAAGAGCCAGATGCATACTCAGAGAAGAGAACCAAGGCCCCACATCGAGCTAATCCGATGTTTGCTCAGGGGACAGTGAGGGTGGCTATTCCAGGAGGCTGGGCCAGGAGTGTGCTCTGCCAGACAATGCCCAGGATTGGGTAGTTCCCAATCCTTTCCTCCAACTGAATTTATAATGAAGTTTAAAAAATAAGAAGCTGCAATGTGTATATCAAAAGAAATTAGGCTCTGGATGTCAGCTTTATTCATTCTGACAAGTTTTTAAAAAAATTGGATGGAAAGTGGTAAAGGGGCTCCTGATATACCCAAAGTCCTTGGGGTATTCATTAAATACTCGCTAATTGACTGAACTCGCCTGTTCAAACAAAACTGGAAAACGTACATGCCTTCAGGGAATAAATCTTGAAGTATACAATTCGCTAAGGATCTTACTTCTTCAGAGTAACCACAGAATACAGTTTATATTTAAATTGAATAATTAATTGGTATAAATATACTACTGAGATTACTGAGGTGAAAATGTGAACATTTTATTTTTTTTTCTTTTTTTTGAGACAGAGTCTCACTCTGTCGCCCAGGGTAGAGTGCAATGGCGTCAGCCTAGCTCACAGCAACCTCAGACTCCTGGGCTCAAGGGATCCTCCTCCCTCAGCCTCCCAAATAGCTGGGACTACAGGCACATACCGCCACAACCAGCTAATTTCTTCTACTTTTGGTAGAGGTGGGGTTTCGCTCTTGTTCAGGCTGGTTTCAAACTCCTGACCTCAAGCGATCCTCCCACCTTAGCCTCTCAGAGTGCTAGGATTACAGGCGTGAGCCACCACGCTGGCCTTATTTCCACTTTTCAATGAGTACGTTTTGGGCCATTATGCTTAAAGCAAACACTGCAGAAATGTTTGAGTTTTGTAGCTCAAAAATATTTTAATATGATTTTGTATTAAAATCATATTTAATAGCATTTTCATTATATCATGTACCACATGATGAGGAAAAAGGATGAGTTACGTTCCATGAAAAGCAACTATAAATACCAACTGCCTCTACTGCTTGCTTACTTTAATATTCAAAAATATTTTTATGGAAAAACCTAAAACCACAGTGGCAAATCAGGAAAACTGGTGCCTCTGGGATTAGGAGGTCATAAAATTACCTAATCTTATTTCTGCCAAGAAGGGTCACTTAATTAAAATGATAGCAGTCAACCAAGGAGGCAGGAGAAACTGGCCACAGGTCTAAAACACGTAAGGAGACAGGACCAGTTGTCTGCTAGAGAAAGCATATGCGCACACATGAGCTACCGGAGAAATTGTGTTTGAAAAATGAAACAGGGCTTCCTCACTGATCAGTCTCAGCTCCACAATGGTTTCTGAATGATTCAGAAACTTCCAAGGCTCTGACAGAACCAAGACAGACAAGAAGCGTTGATGTGTGTTGGCTAGATGCAGAATACTGCTGGTAATTTAATTTCTCCTAAGGCAGGAGCCCTGAAAAACAATCAGGGTTGTCTCATGCCTGAAGTATTAGAATTGAATTATTTTTCAGCATCAGCAGGAAACTAATTTTCATGAATGAGTATGGTTCAGAGAGCCGGGGAGGGAAAAACCGAAGTAGGGACACAGGGGCAGAGGAAGTGTGCTTTGTGGATTTTCCCTCCTTCACCAGTGATGAAAAGTTCAAATATTCCTGGCTGTTAGAGTGATATCAAACAGACATCAAGAATGCAGCTATATTTGGCTTCCCACATGGCATAAGTAGCAGTCACAGCAAAATATACTCAACCTCTCAGTCACTTAAACTCAGAAAGTAGGCGATGTAAGAATTACAACGCTCTGTGGGTAGGGAAGCCTGGGTAGGTTAGAATGCAAGATGTAGTAAAACACCAACTACGTTTTAATGCCCCTCACCACCTATGGACACAGATATTCTTAAATCAGGCTGATGAGCTGCTGGCACTTTCTAAAACAGCAGTAATATTTGGAAAATTTTTTTTTTCTTTTTTAAACAAGGCAATTATTTAACTGAAAACTGGGAAATGAAGATGAAAAAGTCACCTTCAAAAATCACTATCCATAACTAATGCTAGCATTTTGTATATTTCATTCCAGTCTTTTTTCCTATTTCCTATTTGGCAATTAAATAAAATAACACATGAGAAACCAAGTTCTGCATTTTATTCTCTCTTCTCAAAAAATTCTTCATTACAGATCTCCTAACTTTAAGGTTTTGTTGTTTGTAAAGGCTGTTAATGCTAAGAGTTCAAATTATAGACAAAGAGCCAGGAGATTAAAAAAAAAAATGGCAACACACTGAGGAACTCATAGGATTAGTAAGAGTTTTATTCTCCCACGCTCCAATGGGTGTGGGGTGTGGGAAGACTGCAATTCCATTCTTACCATCGTTCGCCTCAGAGTTTCAAGGTGATGCAATATGGCAGGCAGAAAAGATCAGTGATCTCAAAATTATAATAAAATTGTATTTCCAATTTTTGTAAAATGGTTATTTAGAACTTAAAACATATTTTCCAAGGAAACAGTATAGGAAGGGGGACATATTTCCAGTAGAAATAAATACTCTACAAAATCTATTGAGTCCATGTAGTTTAAATCAAAAGTTTCAAAGATAATTGTGACAATTCATTGAGGTGTGAAAAGAATATTCATCTGTATGTTTATTTTTCATCTTATTCTTTAATGCCTAGTTTCTGTTTTATAGGATAGGTAACATTAATACACAGTAGCAAAAGTATTTAATTTGTAAATATACATAAATTGGAGGTGTCAGCTCAAACTTTCTATTTTTTAAACAGAGAAGTGTGGAGACGATTAGTTTAAACAATAACCCAGCAGTATTCTCATTTGCTACTGTATTGATAACAAGGTATATTTATAAAATCATGTTCAATGTTTCACCTTGGACAGCCCCAGGAATAAATCTGTCGTGGGATCCTCCCATCATACTGTAGGTCTCTTTCAGAGATAAACTGGGTAATGGGAGTTTGTAATCCCAGAATGGGACCTCTGGGAGGAGGCAGGGCCGCCCCCTTTCTCCTGGAGGGACTGTTCTGCAGAAGGAACTGCAATTCTCCACCTCCTACGTGGCATGGACCTTCTCACACATTTTCGAGGGGTTGGATTCACATGCCTGCTGACACCTATGCACGGATTTCTGGGACTGAGATCCCAGGGAGCAGAATGTGGGCTCAACCCTAACTAGGAAGCATCTCGGCAGTAAAGTCCAGATGGGGAGGACGACTCGGGGTCTGACACTTCAAAGGGCCGGACATTTGTGGCCAATACTTTGTGTACGGATGGAGTCTAGGCCCGCGGTGCTTATTTTAGTCAACTATGGCATATACACTCATTTGTCACATACACGTGTCTCATTTGTCAGATTTCCCTCCGTGAACTGGCAACTTCACTCTGGGTGAAATCCAAACAGGGCAGGAGACAGATTTCTGGTTCTGTGCCAGGTCCTGTCAGTTTCTGAGCATTACCTGGTCTCCTATTTCCAACTCCATTTAGGTGACCGATTCTCCGCGTAGAGCTCAGGTTGAACTTTAGACACAAACCTGATCTGGTCATTCGTTACATGGTTTGTATCCTCCAATGGCTCCTTTCTGCCTGTGCTTAAAAGTCCAAATTCCTGCTCCCTTCTAGTCGCCTATTCTGCAAATGAAATTGCAAGAGACTGTAGTTTCCAAATACTGAAGCAGCCAGTGGTGGAGAGCTGTTGTTAATGTCTGTTCCGCTACTTCTGGGAACTGCTCCCCTCCCGTCTGTGCGGGGGTCACGGAGCTACTGCCTCAGGAAAGACAGTCCTGACATCCTTCTCCCCAGCACAGCGATTGGTTTGGGGTTGAGAACTTGACCCAATTAACAGATGAAGAGAGAATGAGACCGAATATAACACCGGGGCCTCAGGATCTAGCCATGGGCAAAGTCACTCCTGGACTTACATGAGCGGATCTTGTCCTTTGTTTTTTGAAACTAATTTGAAATAGGTTTCTCAACTTTGAACTGAAATAAACCTAGGACTTACACTATATTGAACTGACATGCTTAGGACAGATGTGTAAGCTGTTTGCTTGTAAGGCTATGGGACTAAATATGTCCACATCTTTCAACTCGATAGGACACAGGAGTAACACGATTCATAATATCCACTCTCTAGTTTATGCAGTTTAACTAAGCTGAACCTGCTTCCCTTCCTCCAATATGGCTTGTGTGACAGATCAGTAGCACTATTTGCAGTGGAGATGGTTTCAGTGATTGCCCAAGCATCATATTTCGTCAGAGTCTACTGTCAACTGTAACAGGGTTTCTATCCTCCTTGCCTATACTCAACAGAGAGCAAACCGGCCATTTAAGCAACCCAGTTAACACACCAGTTGCCATGGAGAGCAGACAGAGGTCTGCACTAGAATTGACCAGAATCTGTGTTCCAGGAGCCAAAGCCTCAGGACCAGAGGAGCTGCGAACCCACGTTCTGCCTTACAGATGACGCAACACTGCACAGGGATTTCAGCTCTAGGGGCTTGAGCGTCTCCAGGTCTAGATTAAAGGCCCCAAGGTCAGAGGTACATGGCTTTTGCACAAGCTGTCCTCCTCCTCAGCTGTCTACACTGAGAATCACAGAATGTTAACCCTAGAAGGGACCTCAGAAACTGGACTCTTATTCACAGAATTAAAAACTTGGTCCTGGTGGGGGAGGAAGGAGTAATTCAACTCAGAGCACCAGAGTCAGGTGAGTGGACGCCCCCACCCCAGCCCACAACACTGCTCCTCTAGGACACCGTGCGGCCCGCGGCACCAACTGCCAGATTCTTTGGGTGCCTTATAAATTCCGTGACTTAGAAAGTAAGTAACATCAGTGTGTCACTTACAAATCACTTAGAAATAGCCTTAGTTTCACAGTAATAATAGGGTCTGAGCTATACAACATATGGATTTAACTACACAGAAACTCAACTAACTTCCAATCTTTTCTCTGGAGTGTGGTAACACAGCCTTCTGGTTAAATGTAGCAGATTGACACACTACTCAGCTCTCCTTTCCAAGAGCCACTAAAATAACAACAAAAAAAAAAAAAAGAAAGAAAGAAATAGATGAAGGTAAGAGAATAAGAGGAAGACAGTAGAGGAGTGATTTTAAGAAATTTTGGGAAGACAAAGCAAACAGAATGGTGCCTGATTTAACTTCCTGAACTCTGCTATAGCCTAAAGAACCTACCTGCAGAGGAGATTGTCAGAAGAATAATTTCCTCTCACAGAAACCCAAAGAGGCTCAGGTTTGGAGAGACTGTGTACCACATAAGACAGGAGTAACACATGGGACTGGAAACTAGTTGAACATTTCACTTAGGGAGATACTGGGTCTCCAGGTCTCTTGTACCTATGCCAGCTTCCCCAAAGAACACAGAACTCTAGACAATGTAGGTATGGAGACCACAGACCTTAGGCACTACAGGCTTGAATTGGAAGAAAAAAAAATATTAAATAGGCTGGGCCAGGTGGCTCACGCCTGTAATCCCTGTCTCTACGGAAAAACAGAAAAATTTCACTGGGTATGGTGGCATGTGCCTGTAGTCCCAGCTACTTGGGAGGCTGAGGCAAGAGGATTGCTTGAGCCCAGGAGTTTGAGGTTGCAGTGAACTATGATGACGCCACTGCACTCTAGCCAGGGCAACAGAGCAAGACTCTGTCTCCAAAAAAAAAATTTTTTTTAAGTATTAAATAAAAGTATGCATTCTGAACCATGAGAGTTCCAATGCTCCAATGCTCCTTTCCTTCTCTGAACTTTTCTTCCCCCAAATGTTGGAAGCCAGGCAGACACCTCCAAAGTAGATTAGAGAAGTCTTCTTTGGAAAAATTGTGGAGACATTTGGACTGGCAAACAGTTGCCTCTCAAGCCCACCTGTTGGCTAGGCCAGCTACTCACTCACACAGAGATTCAAATTGGATTTTTCACATTCTTTTAGGAAGGAACAGATGGCCACATATTCGAGGAACTACTCCAACAGAAAAGAGAAGAGACCCAAATCAAATAACAATGTAAAATGAAAACTCTCCTTCTCATAAACCATACTTAACTTGTTTTTATTGCCTCTAATGCCTTACTGGTGCTGACCTAATCCCCCACCATAGCCATCTTTGGCAGCAGACCAATGTGCAAGATATACCTGGATTCATTCACAATATTCTGGACTTTAGGAAGATAATTAAATTCTTCCAGAATATCATTTGAGTTCCTGTATATCAAGGAGAATGATTGCCAGGCTAAAAGATTAAAACTGGAGGAAAGGCCTTCAGTGATATGTTACAAGGCATTCATTCCAGTTTATTCAACTCCCATTCAAGTTACCGATAAGTATGTCAATGGTATGGTTCTCAAACTTCTAGCAGGGACAGCCAATACATAAGCTCACAGAACCAGGATCCCATCCAAAAAGAATGTGAAATGACGCCCAGGAGAAAGGACAAAACTAACTGGAACAAAAATTAGGTCTTACATTCAAGTTTTAAAAACTATACAAATAGGAGATATGAATTAGTAAGAGTTAATTATTAAGAATGTTTTAAAAACACCTCAAGAATCTGGGTTTCCTATATATTCAACAAGGCCCTCTCTCTTGCAATCAAAATATCCTAGAAGCCCAGGTCTAAAAATGGCTATCTATACCATACTTTTCTTTTTCCCTCTTTTTTTTAATTAGATAGTATCAGGTACTGGCACAAACTAGAATTTCATTGTACCTACACCAGCCCTTTTCTGGCAATGCGTCACCAGTACATATAAATGGAGGGGAAAGGCTGGGCGTGGTGGCTCA
Organism: Varecia variegata; assembly: GCA_028533085.1. Taxonomy (NCBI): domain Eukaryota; kingdom Metazoa; phylum Chordata; class Mammalia; order Primates; family Lemuridae; genus Varecia; species Varecia variegata. Next base: position 104,739,289 of record CM052439.1, on the reverse strand, counting down.
CACCTGTAATCTGAGCACTCTGGGAAGCCGAGGCCAGAGGATCGCTTGAGCTCAGGAGTTTGAGACCAGCCTGAGCAACAGCAAGACCCTATTCTCTACAAAAAATAGAAAAAATTAGGGGGGCATGGTGGCACCTGTAGTCCTAGCTACTCAGGAGGCTGAGGCAGGAGGATCACGTGAGCCCAGGAATCTGAGGTTGCCACGAGCTATGGTAACAGCATTGCACTCTGGCTGGGGTGACAGTGAGACCCTGTCACAAAACAAAACAAAATAAAAACACCCAAGGAAGGTGAAGTTAAAGAAAAGGCTATTTTACTAAAAGAAACAATTATTTAACTCACAGGGCAACAAAGCTTCAGCAGCTATTGAATACTACATATGAGAACCAAACGCAGGTTTCTGGAAAATAAAAGTTTGGCCACACCTACTACCTTTACCCTCCTTCCTGTTTAAAAATGGTCATTGGCTCCCTTTGCCTCCTGCGCTAAGTGACCAGCTCCCAGCCTGGCACTCAGGCTTTGGCAATGGGCTCCTGGATCTCTGGGCCCAGCTCTCCAGGCGGCCTCCAATCGTCCCAGGTTCCAGCCAAGTGACACCATGGAATTTCTCAGCACTCCCAGTGTTTCCCTATCTCTGCCCTTGCTTCAGGCTCTCCTACAACCTTCCTTTGCTTCTGCTACCCACCCCATCCAAAACCCAGCGTGAGCCAGATTCAAATTCTGTTCATGGTGCCACTGAACGGCTTAGAACACCATTATAGTTCAACACCTAGCAACAGGAAACAGATGACGGGACCCACTTCTACAGTACAGGCAAAGGAAGCACACACAAATCTGATTAAGAGGCTTTTTTAGATAGTATATATGGAAATATCAAAATTATCTAAATCTACATAATTGATTCTAACGATCTGGCTTCTATAATAAAAAAATTTTCTAAGTGGGAACATGCCTCTCTCACCTCTAAATAGCATATGTAATGTGAATATAATTGTTGGTCTCAATTACTGATATACTTTAAACAACACATGAATTATCATCTATATTTTCATGAAATATAGATAAAATAAATACAGTTAAGTAATCTACAAGTAGACTTACATATTAAAGCCTGTAGGAACAAATAATATTCTTTGATCTTACAATAAGTTACAATTTGAGCAAATGGAAGAAATACTCCAAATTATATAATATTTGATATAATCTCTGGAATTAAAGTGAGAACATGTGTTTAACATGTGCTCTGAAGGTTAGCCTATACATTATGAAACTTTAAAAGTCTCAGCTTAAAAAAAAAAACAACACACAGCTTTAAATAACATTTCCAAATACAGCATTTGGCTACTAGGAATATCTCTTGTGATTGAAAATTTACTTAGTCTGAAAGATGAAATGTCAGACTCCAAAAGGAAAGAAACCAAATTAGTGCAAATCCATATCCACTCTCCCACTAGAGAAATGGTTTCACTAAGTAAGTTTACTGATTTCTACCTTTGGAGGCTGATAGTAAAAATAGCTAAACAATAGGAAGAGATGCTTCCCTAAAGTAATTAGGAAAACAATGTTTCACTTTACTACTCTCCCCCAAACACCAGATCTATACATTCTCATAAGTACAACTCCCCAAATATATATGAAATGAAAATCCACTATGACAATAAATTTGTCAAATAAAATCTGAGTTTCTCCATTGTTGTTCAACCAGCAATGTTGCCTGCAAGTATGGAAAAATTAATATTGATTAGTCAATGTGGGTTAAAATTTACACAAACCTGCTAGATTAAATCATCTGGGTACCTCTTGCTTCTGGAAAGCACATAAAAATCACTACTTTTTTTCCATTAAGGTTCAACTCAACCTTGAGGAGCAAACCAAAGAAATCTCTTTCGCATTCTCTTTTGCATTCTCCAAGTCATCTGTCTTTATAACCCAATTGAACATTTTAAATTAATCTCCACAAGCCATCAACAATCCAACTAGTCGGAGAGAAAGATGAGCAGCATAGAATTCAGTCCTTGCCACTATATCTTTGGAACAACCAAGGACACAAGGCCAATAGGCAGTATACCACCAGGATAATAGTTGGTTTGGAGTCTAGTGTAAGAAATAAACTCCTGGTGATTAATTTTGAAACCGTGTTATTGCCCTACAAGCTTCCTAGGGATGTATGGTTTTTCTCAGTTTCAGTAACAAAAGTCTGACAAAGCTTCATACTTTTATTTCCTTCGTTATTCATCCCCTCCCTTCAAATGATGGAAAATCCAAAGGCATCCAGGCCATAAAGAACTCCTACTGAGACAATTTAAAACCCGTTCAATCACAGCAACTGCCACTTTAAAAGGAAGAAAGTCACCAGGAGTAAGGTCCAACAATGTAATCAACAGCTAATGGGATCAGAAAATGTCTGCAAGTCTGGGCTTCACTTGACACGGAGGCCAAGAACAGTGTTACTTCAGAGATTTCGGAGAAAGATCTTGTTATAAAGGCTTTGAGATAAGGTCCTAGCCAAAAACATTTCCTGAGGGGAACAGGAAAGAACAAAGTCTTGGTAGAAAAGAGAGACATTTAGATTCAGTTATAAAAGATGGCTTACTAGGAGAGGATTTGATAAACAATGGAAAGAAAGAAAATAGCATTCAGCCAAAATTTCAAGACTCTCCCTAACACCACAGATTCTAGAAGTTTTAGGGTTCCAGAGACAGTTAAAACATGTTTTCACTTGCTTGTCCCTAATCAGAGATTTAGTACAGTGAGATCCCTACCCAATGAAATATTTTTTTAAATTGGTAAGTTTAAAAATTCATTCTTCTAAAAGCAATTTCTCTTAAAAAAATTTAAATCTCATCTTGATTTAGAGAAAGAAGAATATAAAGGTGAAAAGCTTATCCCAGCAGAAAGGAGGCAGTGATGCTGTACCCTGGAACTTTAGGGAGAGAATTCAGTTATGTCTTCCAGGTTTGGGGGGAGCGGGTGGGTGGAAGGGAAGGGGTGGGTTTAATTTTTAGAAGAAGGAAGCCAAAAGACTGCTTTGGTAAGCGCCTCTTATTTGCCAGTTCAAGCAGGAATTTGAAGGCACAGAAAGATGACGCAGATAATCCTGTTTTGGATACAGAGACCATGTCAAGTAAATGAATCCTAAGAGAAGGTATTGACTTTTGTCTTCAGTTGTCAGCTTTTTTCTTTTTTCAAAGTTGTCTCATCACTTTCTATGACTGCAGTTGAGAAAAAAATCCTTCTACTTTATTTTGTGAACTCTATATTGTCTTCATTAAGATACATATTGCTTCTCTAAGCCACTCTGCTCTCCTGCTTAATCATAACAGGAAAGGAGGGCTGCTGCAAAGTGAACAGTGCTTCCAAATCCAATCATTGGAGTCATTCATACATTAGGGTTAGGACCTGGAAAATGGCTTTAGAAGTCACAGACCAGACACCCTTCAGAGTTAACTGAAGCCCAGAGAAATCAGGAGGCTTTCTTCACTCAGTCCACTGTTCAGTCCATTACAGAGTCCGTTCTTTCTACCTTTCTCCTCGAATAGTTTGTAACAAAGGAAGGTGCTGGACACTGGAAAGGTAAAGTCTTAAGATGTGACCCCTGCCCTGGAGCAGTTCACAACTATTGAAGACAACAAAGCTTACACTTGAAAACTCAAGTGATAACATGACAAGCAAAAAATTCTGCAGGAATCCAGAAGAGGGAGCTTTTGCCAAGGGCAGGGGCAACTGAGGAAGGCTTTGTGAAGGTGGGGGCCTTCTGTGGAAAAAGAGTAGACCACAGGAGAAGGCCACTCCAAGCCAGGGAGGGGACTGGGAGTACAGTCCCATCCCCAGCACACAAGCACACGCGCTGGAATGGCTCACGCTACATGTGAGCAAACAGAAAACAAGGTAAACAGGGATGGGAAGTAGGAAAACTACAGAATTCTTTTGATGCCAAGCCAAAGAATTTGGACTTTATTTTCCAGACAATTATTAAAGATTTCTGCTGATAGAAATTCCTTCAGATAGAAGTTTTAGTATGAATAAAAGTGGTGTACACAAGGCCGCGTCTTACTTAAGGGGGATAGCTATGGAAATGTAGTCCAAAGTGGACTGAACAAAGACTAGAGGAAGGGAACTGAGAGGAGACTTGGCAGTTCAGGTATAGGATGACGGGGACTGGTACACAGAGGAAGGAAGAACAGATGTAAGGAAGAATGTTCTAAAGGAAAGGTCAGGCCGGGCGCGGTGGCTCACGCCTGTAATCCTAGCACTCTGGGAGGCCAAGGCGCGAGGATTGCTCGAGGTCAGGAGTTCAAGACCAGCCTGAGCAAGAGCGAGACCCCGTCTCTACTAAAAAAAACATAGAGAGAAATTATATGGACAATTAAAAATATATATAGAAAAAATTAGCCAGGCATGGTGGCGCATGCCTGTAGTCCCAGCTACTCCGGAGGCTGAGGCAGGAGGATGGCTTGAGTCCAGGAGTTTGAGGTTGCTGTGAGCTAGACTGACGCCACGGCACTCTAGCCTGGGCTGTTAACAGAGTGAAACTCTGTCTCGAAAAAAAAAGAAAAAAGAAATAAAGGAAAGGGCAGTGGGATGTGGCCATAAACTGGATGTGGAGGACTCAAGGCTCCAGATCTTCAGGTATAGATGTTGGGGGAACGACCAGACCAGAGAGGGACGTCAGGAGCACCTGACGGGTGGCGGCAGGGGTGGGCTACGGTTCCCTATGCCGGCATATCCAACAGGCAGTCAGAAAGTAGCTGCTGAACTAAGACTCTGGAAAGACACCAGGAAGCACAGTGCTGGCAGTCACAGAACCGAGAGCCGCACTCTGAGAGAGAATGACACATCCAAGGAGTCCCAGAACTCAGCCTGGGTACACTCCACAGTTAGGGGGCTGGAAGCAGCAGGAGAAGTCAGGGAAGGAGGCAGAGAAGAAAAAGCTTAAGAGGCTAAGAATAAAGGCAGTGTGTAAAAGAAAGGCAGGAGGGAGCTTCACGACTCAGTAGTACAGTATTAAATGCCCAAGGAATCAAAGTAAATGAACACCAGAAAAACACACTGGATGAGGTGATTATATCGTGGGTATCAGAGCAAGCACAAGAGTCATTTTTATCATATTCCCACTGCCTTACTGCCTAAGTTAAATATAAGATAAATTTTATGACTAAGTAAAGTAGATACAGGTTGAGAATCCCAAATCCAAAAATCCAAATCCAAAACACTTCCGGTCCCAAGCATTTTGGATATGGGATATTCAACCTGTATATGAAGAACGTATAAGAAACTGGCTACTTCCTGAATTTCCTTAGTGTGGAAACCCTGGTTGACCTAAATGTTAAAGGGGACGTAGGTCAAGTCTGGTTGGTCCAATGCATTTACCAAGATGGGTCCTGAATAGCAAAGTGATCTCTACCCTCCTATCCCAAAGAACAGTGAGGTTTAGATATAAAAATGTTCTTTACAGCAGGAACAGGATAGAACAATGTTCTCTGGTTCTCAGTGGGCTCACATATTCTCTCTCTTTTAAACATCTGATTGGACCCCACACTCTGTGCACTCAGGAAGGGAATGGTGAGCTGATGTGGAGCGGAGCTGAGTCCCTGTTGTTTACAAAAATCATTCTTCTTCCGAGATAGATGCCAATCACAACAATATAAAGATCCACTTAGAACCAGATAAAACACAGAAAGCTCAGGAGGTCAGCAGAGAGATCAGGGCAGTAAGACTTCCCAACTTTACTGAGCTCATGTCAGAAAAAAAAAAAATTCCATATGGCTTCATCTCCCCACCATCCAAGTCATATATTACTCATTTTTTTCCTTCATAGCTTTCTGTAGAGACAAGATTGCCTTTCACATCTGCCAAACCCATACCCTCTCCCTACGTGCTCATCCATTCTTCCAGGCTCCGCCCAGCTGCTGTTCCATTAGTTATTTCCTCTCCTTGGACCCTCTCTCCCTCCCTCCTAGCTCACCCCACAAACACACGCAGGTAGATCTGGCTGTCTCTGTACGTCTGTGTGTTTGGGATTTCGGGGCCAGAGAGCAGAGCTATGCAGAGGAGCAGCTTCATCTCACTTTCAGGCCTGTCCAGCCTGGACCAGGGCTGGACAAATTCATCAGACGGATGAAGTAGGCCTTTGTGCCCTCTTACCCACTGCTCCCTATTCTGGTGTCACCCTCTACCCTCAAGCCTTTGGTTTTACCATCTGCTAAACTAATCCTCTGTAATTCCAGGACTTGCCAAGTTAATAGCCTCTTCAGACTCCAATGCACAGTCTTCCCAAAGCCAAAAAGGAGAAGGGGGAAAAAAAATACATATATTGCAGAATTTCAGGAACCACCACCAAATAATAAGAAACATCTGGAAGGAACAGAACTTTCCTGGCATACTGAAACTCAGACAAAACCCAGACGGAAAAGACTGCCTTTCCATAAAACCAGTCTTGCTTCCCATAGCGTCTCAGAGATACACTGTGTACCAGGAACTGTCGTAAGTTATGCAGAACATTATCTCAGGGAAGAAGAGGCCAGCCATTATCACTGATGGGAGAGTCACTGTGGGGCATCTTCCCAGGATTCTCAATCCGTAAAGCAGAGATAATGAGAGTAAGTGCCTGCTCAAATGTCAGAGATGGGAAAATCGCCCGGAACATCATCCAGTCCAACTACCTTGGTTTACACAAAAGGAGAAGCAGATGGAAAAAACCTGCTCAAAGTTCACGCAGCCTGGTTGAAGCAGAGCTGGGATCAGAACCCACGCTTGAGTCATCCCGATGTATGCTGCTACCGCAGCACACCGTCTCCCTACATCTGTTCTTTTACACGCCGAGACATGTGCCTTTATAAATAATGGTTTTTTAAAAGTTACTCAGGTTACCAGACCTTTTCTGTGAGCCTGTGTTCTTGCTATTGGAATCTTAACATCAATCACAAAGTTATGTCACATGCTTCCTGAGAAGTGCATGGAACTGTTTATGTAAGCGCGGTATGGGGAGTTCAGATCAAACATTCACTGACTCAAAACTGAAGACAAAGACGGCCAACGCTGGAAAACGCATGTGGCTTTTTCTAATGGGCTGGGTTCCAAGCATGTGTAATACTACTCCTTCAACTTCCTACGTCCTGATGACTGGAAATTTTGGGGTCAGTACAAGGTCGACCTACCCGCACAAAGGGAACTCCCTTAGAAAAACACGGCCCCCAAGATAGGTAAATTTAGGGCACATCATTACAATAAACTGTCTCGACTGACAGCGTTCTCTCCAACTGTTACGCTGCGCAAGGTATTCATACTTTTTCCTTGTTGACTTAAGAGGCAGAGAATTTATCCACAGGGATTCCTTACAGTACTCCTTTAGCAATACAATCAAAACTGCTGTATTCAGCTCCACTTTCCTGCATGTTAACCCATCATGACTATCCAGAGGAAAATAAAGTTATCCAATCTCTTAGCTCATGAACCTGAGAAAGAGTATTCACTGCTTTGTGAGTAGGGGACATGCTAACCACATCAGCAGGAGTATTATATCAGCATGGCCAAGCCAAAGGCATCCTCTTACATCACTTCCCATCAGTACTGCCTGCTTTTTCTTCTTAAACAAAAAAGTTGGTATTGCCTACATTAGACTTCTACTGTTAGAATTCAAGTGTGCATGTTATCCCATTGGTTTGTGCTTGGAAAACGAATACTACCATTAGTACTAAGAGAAACTTTAAGGTAAAAACAGCTTCTCTGATGCTTTGAAACCTTTTACAGTGGGATCTCTATAGCCAGGGTGACAAACACAGGCCTAAGGGGCCTGGCAGGTGACTAAATGAGCGAGGAGGGCAGGGGTAAGCTCGCATGCAGATCCGAACTGACAGGTAGGGCCGTGGCCTGGTGGAGAAGGTATGGCCCGTCCATGGGGGCGGCAGCTACTCACACTCAGCCCTCGCCAAGGTGAGGTAGGCTTTCAGTGTTGCCAGAGCTTCCGACTTCAAGAAAAGTCATAAATCCAGAGTTTGGGGGAAGACTCAGTTTTTAAAAATGTTAACTCAAGTCGAAAACAAAACACTGTTTGTGCCCAACCCAATATGCCTATGGGCTAGGCTTGGTTGCTGAGCGTGCAGTTTGCTCTCTCTCCTCTGCAGGAGGTAGGGATGATGCATATTCAACAACTGCTGCAAACCACTACAGATTGTCAGTCTCAGAAACCCACTGGCGGCCTGAAGGGACGTGTAAAAGGAAGAGCAACACGAGCAGAGACAGCAAGTTAATAAGGTTTCAAGAACTTAAGGGACAATCAAAGCATTCAGATTCCCTGTAAAGTTACCAGGTTAATGCAAATAAAACCCCACCCTTTGTCCACTACAGAAGTCAACAGAGAGGCCTGCTCTCTTCACCACAACCCTGTTCCCCTATTTAGCCCTGACATCCTGCCAACACCGAACCAGTGGCCAGATCCTGTTTATTTCTTTCTGAGATCATCTCAAACAAGCATCCTGGCCCTTCATTCCCATCCCATTACCTTAGCGCAGATCCTCGCCCACTGCCTAGGCTGCTGGGGTCGCTACGGTCCCCAGACTCCAGGTTCTCTCTCCTCCTACCTACTCCAAACCTAGTCCCCACCACACACAACCACCAAAATGATCTCTCTTAAATGTGCCTATCATAAACTCTCTGGAAATACACAGGAAACTGCCTCTTGCAGGGGAACTGGAGACCCCGGAGTCTGGGTTCAAGGAAGGCTTATTTTCCCCTAAATGTCCTCCTGTACTTTTTGAATTTTTATCGTGTATTAATTTATCAGAAATACAATGATTAAAATGTAATACGCCATAGCTTCTAGATTAAGAAGGAGGACAACTCCTCATCTCAACCCCCTGGGGCACACAAATGGACTTTAAGTGAGAAGAGCGCATACTGAGAAACCACAGCAGAGCTCGGGACACATGGGGGTGAAGGCAGGAGTGGAGGTGGAAGTTGGCAGCATTTGAGATTAAAAGTGTAGAAAATGAAAGGAGGGTATGTCTGCAGAACTGCCTGCAGGACTGCGGCATAGTGTGCCCCGACCCCCGCCACCTTCCCTAGCCCATGAGGGCAGCAGCAGGGTCAAACATCTACTCTCCAAAAGGAGCAAGTTATCTGCCAGGAGGGGCTGGCACCCCTCGGCACAGAGCTCTCCTCCATCGTGGGGGGAACCTCAACCTGTCCTGCTTGCTTCACGTTGACATGCCCTAACCTGAAGCCCGAACTTCGGCATACTACACCCCCAATCTCAGAGCTCACAGCCAAGCCTTGCAATGAAGGAGAAGGCCAGCAGGGGCAGCAGACAAGCAGAAGGGAAGGGAAAGGATGCCAGCTGTGACCTTCATTCCTCACCATGGATAGGTAAGCTGGAGTCACCAGAGGCAAGGAAAGCTAGAGGAAAAAGGGAGAAAGACAAATATGAAAAAAATAAAACCGATCCCAGAGAAAACGGAGACAGTAATTCATGAAGCTGAAGCAAATGAGAATTTTAGGGGGGAAAAACACCTGAGTGTAGTCAAAGATATTAGAAGACATTCGAGACTAGCCGGAGCAAGAGTGGGACTCCGTCTCTACAAATAATAGAAAAATTATCCAGGTGTTGTGGCGCACGCCTGTAGTCCCAGCTACTTGGGAAGCTGAGGCAGGAGGATCACTTGAGCCCAGGAGTTTGAGGTTGCAGTGAGCTATGATGAGGCCACTGCACTCCAGACTGAGTGACTGAGGGAGGCTGTCTCAAAAAAAAAAAAAGAAGATATTAGAAAACACATAATACATACATGAAACAAAAACATTATGAAAAGGAAAGACCATATTGGAATTAAAATTTGGGTTTAGAAGTTAAAAATTCAATAGGAAGGATGAAATAATAAAAAT
>CM052439.1:104715766-104728914 GCA_028533085.1 Varecia variegata | reverse complement strand
GGACACTAGGCTAGCAAGATACCACATCTGCCCTCCTGGGCCCCAGGAAAAGGCAGAAAGTTTACAAACACACAAAATGCTGTCAGAGTGTGGGACAATGTTGTGCAAACGCAGCAAAGGGAGTAATTGAGTTCGGTCTGGGAATATTTCAAAACCTAGGAAATTAGAAAATTGAAAAGCGCTTATTTGATCCGATTCAGCCACATCAACATTTTATCCACCAGTAAACTCTTACTCATTCACTCAACAATAGCACAGATGGGCCAAAATAATATTTGCCTTGAATGAATTTATATTTTAAACTGGGTGCGTCTGTTGTTCTGGGAATTCACCACACCCCTAATACACTGAATCCAAATGGAAGGTTCTAATTCAAAAGAAACCAGCCTGTCGTTTGGCTGCAACAACCCTATCTCTTTCATAGAGTGATTCCTGGTTCTTGCTGGTTTCTATGCCAGAGGACAGGCAGGAAACGCCACCACTCTGAAAGAATCAAAGCCTACCCTCATGCCAGCACTGCTTATTTCGTTCCTTTAACGACATTAAATGAGTATCTACTATGTCAGATACTGGGCTAGGTGTTGTGGATATGACAAAAAAATAAGGGAATGCCTGCCCTCAAAGGGCTTATATCTGTTGAGGCCGGCAGGTTGAGCTGAGGGTTGAGACAGGAAAGAGTCACCATGTTATTACAACATACCGCACTGAGTCCTAGAAAAGAGAAATTAGAGGACTTTGGAAATACAGAGCAAAGTCTTGCAGAGTAGTCAAGGAAGGAACCCTAGAAAAAATAAGGTGTAGTTGAGAACCCCAAAATGCAAAGGTCTAGAGGCAAGATACAACATAACATATTCAAGGATCTTATAGTTCAAGCTCAATGAAGTTGTCTACCTGTACATTAGATAGACAGCTGTATCATTTACTGAAATTACACATTTGATATGGAATATGATGAGCCCATTTCTGGACATACTGAGTTCGGGAGTACCTGTTAGATATCCAAAGTTCCAGCAAGCAGGCATACAGGTTAAGAGCTGTATGGCCACCACAGACACTGATACCCACTCTCTCAACCTGACGCAGGCACTTGGCATAGTCTCAAATCTGAGAAAAGAGTCACTGTGGCCTTCAAATCTGGGCTAATGCCAATTTTTGCTTTATTTTTACACCATGTCATCTTTTTGCTGACTTTGCAGAAAGAATTAGTAAAGCAAAACCCAGAAACCATTCTGAGAGCCTGGTCACCACTCTCCTTGAGTTCTCCAAGGTGACTAATTTCCATTCATATCTTCACAGGAAGCGGCACCCTGGCAGGAGGTCTGGGTGGTTACCAAGCAGTTACCGAGCTCCAACACCCCTCTTCGTGCATCTGGTTGTACAAGTGGCTGTCACAAATTTACCTCATTTTGCCTTCTCCCCTCTATCTTGCCAGAGGAGCTTAGTGGTATGTGGTATGTATTTGAGATACACAGGCAGCTGGGGTTTGTGGGGCAGAGCATGTTCAGTTTTAACATTTGTGGTCTTTGGGCATATACTCCAGGTATCACTTCAGTCGTCCTGGCCTAGTATGTTGCGTGGGACCAGAGTTCAGGCTGGTGACAGGTTCTGGCATGTGATGTATCTGAGCAAATCTGCAGAGAATACATGAAGTCAAGCAAAAAGGTCAAAGGTAGAATCTCAAGGAACTCAGCAATAATGGCGCAGAGGAAGAGGAGACAGAGGAGGAAAAGACTGAAGGACAGAAGGACTCCAGGCAATGAAAGCCAAGATCAAGAAGAGGAGGCCGGGCGCAGTGGCTCACGCCTGTAATCCTAACACTCTGGGAGGCCGAGGCGGGAGGATCGCTCGAGGTCAGGAGTTCGAGACCAGCCTGAGCAAGAGCAAGACCCCTGTCTCTACTAAAAATAGAAAAAATTAGCTGGACAACTAAATATAGAAAAAAAAATTAGCTGGACATGGTGGCGCATGCCTGTAGTCCCAGCTTCTTGGGAGGCAGAGGCAGGAGGATTGCTTGAACCCAGGAGTTTGAGGTTGCTGTGAGCTAAGATGATGCCATGGCACTCTAACCCAGGCAACAGAGTGAGACTGTCCGCCTCCCCCCCCCAAAAAAAAAAGAAAGAAGAAGAAGAGGGAACAGTCATTCAACAGAATCTGACCAGGAGCAGAAAGTTCAAGTGACAAGTAGATTTAATAAGAAGGGGCCTTGATGATCTTGGCCAGAGAAGTGAAAAAAAACAAAACAAAACTGAGGCTGCACACACAGGAGATACAGACAAGCCTTTAGAAAGGCTGGCAATAAAGCTATAAAGAGGGAGAGAGCAGTGGCTAGGTACATGCATGCGTGTGGGTGGGTGTGGGTGTGTGTAAGAAGAGAAGTTTTAAATATATTTAAAGGCTGCTGGGAAGGAGTCATTAAAGAAGGAAATGAGATGGGAGTGATAACCAATACATGTCCTCGAGGGAGTGGAAAGGGTTATATCTAGAGCACAGGTGTAGAAAGAAAACCTCTTCCATCGTGGGAAGGAAAGAGGACAGATGGATGATACCAGTGCAAAATCTGCAGGTCTGGTGACAAGCAGAGGAAGTCACAACTCAATGGCTGTCTCTGTAAAGCAGGAAGCCAGAGCAGCTGCTGGAATTTAGAGAAGTGATCAGGTATGAAGTTTAATGAGAGCGCAGAAGATATCAATTAACCATTGTGGCGAATCGAAGGGAGCTTTCCAAGGTGATGTTTTTCAATCAGCCCGTTGCAAGGAGTCCTGAAATCAGTATTTTTTAAAAAAGGGAATAAAAAAAAATCAAAGTACATTGCAAATAGTAAAGGCAAGCATTGTATAATAAAATTAATATAACATGTTTATGTACCTACTGAATCATGATGTAAAAATGTTCCTTCTGTGGGTGGCAGTCAAAATATTTGAAAGCCAATAGACTAGGACAAATGAAAGAAATTGCTTAGGAGCACTGAGGAGTCATTGAGGTTGGAAATAATTTTAGTTTGTGGTGGCACTAACCTACATTGCTAGCAATTTGTGCCTCACACCTAGCCTAGGCTAAAGGAGGTAATTAAGGTCAAAGGCCCCTGTTAAATGCTGTGACTCAAGGAGAACACACATATAAAATACATAAAATATCATATCTTGTCACTTACTCTACTTAATAATGCTAATTAAAACTTTTAAATTAATTTGACGATACATTAAGAGGCTGTACAAGGAGAACAAGAACTGTACTACTCTGACCACATAATTATGCTTTTTGCTATCCATTAGAATTCTTATACGAAAAGATCTTTAAGTGCTCTATTTAACTTGTAGATATATCATGTATAAAAAAGGTTAAAAGGTGTTTTATTTTAAAACCACCCACATTTTTATGATTTACAATAGCAAAAAGCACAAAACCCACATAATCCCATTATTGTGAAATACTCTCTATTAATTGAAAGCAAATCACTTCTCTCTTAGGAAGGTGTTCCTCCACCTCCAAAGGAACCAAAAAGTGACTCCACTGCAGAAAAATGCATTTATTTTCCAGTCTCACTCATTTGTGAGATGCCCCACTGTTACACATGAATCCCAATTAAAACAGTCAAAAAATAAACCTTGCCATCTTTCTCATTTAGCCAAATGCTAAATATCATTCAGAGATGAAGGCTGCCCTTCAAAATCATCCAGCCCTGATGTCTCATCCCATAAACCTACTTCCCAGGTTAGAGGACAGCCTTTACCAATTACCTGACAGTAGGAAGTTAGGTAATAGACCCCTCCCCTTCCCTTAAGTTATGTAATACACCCATTATCATTTATTAAAAGAAAACAAAATTAACTGGAAAGCATTTTGCTCTTAATATGCATCAAAAGCCATTTGCAAATATAGCTGTAAAACCACTGTTTCTTTATTTCCAGTAATCACCTTAAACTTGGTAGCGGCAGAGGGGGGCCAAGAGAAGCACATGGCCATTACCTTTCCCTTTAGGGTGTTTCCAACTCCTAGAACACATTCATTTTCATCATAATAAAGTGAAGCTATTTTACGTGTGTGACATTGTACAAGGTACCACAGAAAGCAATATTTTACTCAGGTAAACATTTATTTCCAGCAAAGGCAATCCTCAACTTAACCAGAATGTATATATAAGCTCTAACTACAAACGAATCCAGAAAAGATAGAAAAAGATGAATATTTTGTTGATTAATGCATGTTATCTTCCCATGTGGCCTGAATTCATTACAAATTCAAGAGCAGAAACAGGAATCAATGACATCCAACTCTGGAAAAACCTCTTTAAACACAGAAATTCATTTAATTGAGTGGTTTTCAAACTTTTTGATCTCAGGATCCCTGTACCCACTTAAATTATTGAGGACCTTAAAGAGTTCTTGTTATGTGGATTATATCTATTGCCATTTACCACTTTTTTTTTTTTTTCCAGAGACATGGTCTCACTCTGTAGCCCAGGCTGAAGTGTAGTGGTGCCATCATAGCTCACTGCAACCTCAAAGTCTTGGGCTCAAGTGATCCTCCCACCTCAGCCTCCCAAGTAGCTGGGACTAGAGGTATGTGCCACCACACCCTGCTAATTTTTAAATTTTTTGTAGAGACAGGGTCTCACCATGTTGCCTAGGCTGGTCTCAAACTTCCGGCCTCAAATGATCCTCCCACCTCAGCCTCCAAAAGTGCTAGGATTAGAGCTGTGAACCACCACACCTGGCCCATATTCAAAATTAACCAATTTTTTAAGCAGTTATTAATTAAAAATAATTTTACAACAAGTTACATTTAACCTAAACATTTTGTGTGTGTGTGTGTGTGTGTGTGTGTAGAGACAGAGTCTTATTCTGTTCCCCAGGCTAGAGTGCTGTGGCATCAGTCTAGATCACAGCAACCTCAAACTTCTGGGACTTAAGTGATCCTATTGCCTCAGCCTCCCCAGTAGCTGGGACCACAGGCACACGCCACTACCATGCCTGGCTGAGGATTGCTTGAGCCCAGGAGTTTGAGGTTGCTGTGAGCTGGGCTGACGCCATGGCACTCTAGCCTGGGCAACAGAATGAGACTCTGTCTCAAAAAAAAAAAAAAAAAAAAACCATCCTTGGCTTCGGCTTTATAAGAAAAGTTACCATTTTTCGGGTCTAATAATTATTTACATGTAAGTCACCTCTTCTTGACTGCAAACTCTTTAGGGCTGAGCCTACCTGCCTGTGTCTTCTCATTGTCAACCACCACACCTTTGAAAAGATGGCACCAAATACCAGCATTCACTGTTCACTGAGAGTATTTACGTACAAATATGTATACACAGCTTACTTCCCTACCACGACCTTAAAAAGTAGAGAGGGTTGTCCTCTTTTTATAGAAAAGACCAAAGGTAAAGTAACTAATCACCAGTTAGCTTTTAAGTAGCACCACTGAGATCCACACACAGATTTGGCACGCACAAGGCACATGATTCCCAAACTCTGGTGTGTACCAGAATCACCTGGAGGGCCTATGAAAACAAGTTTTTGGGCCCCATGTCCTGATTTCCTGATTCAGTAGGTCTAAAGATAATTTGTATTTCTAACAAACTCCCAGATGCTGCTGACACCACGGGTCTGGGGACCACATTTGGAGGACTATTGCTCTAATGACAGCAGCCAACACGGCCTTGCAGAAAGTTCAATGTGTACTAGGGAAAAAAAATGAACGCTAACACAGACACCGAATTCATGTGCAGTAAAAAGGCTGGCATTCTGACACATTTTTCAAAATTCAATTTGAGAAATATTTTTTCTTAACTTTTATATTTTTCTACTCTGAATCTATGGCCTCCAAGAAAACTTACTTCAGGCTTCGGTTTGCCGCACGGCCCCATCCGTGAGTCTGTGGAGTAACAACCACTATCCTCATCGTCCTGGCAGAGAAAGGCTGGTGAGAAACTAAGGTCTTCAGTTCTTGACCTGTTAGAGGGGGAGTGTTCAGGACTGGCCCTAACAAATGAATGTGTCGGTGTCTTGTGCAAGCCAGTCAACAGCTCAGCAGCATCTGCTGCGCTTGCAGAAGGCAGACAGCTCTCCAGCTTGACTCGTCAGCTGGGGGAAACTGCAGCTAAATCTAAGTGACTTTGATAGAGAGGAGGCTTAACGGGGACGGAAGCTGAAGGCAACAGACAAGGAAATGGACTCTACAAGAAGAGACATCTTCTCAGAACATTAACTCTGGATCAGATACTGACTACCATCCCAAAGAATCATAGCTGTGCTACTATTGATTAATCAATAGTGGCCCTGATTCGCTGGGACAGCTGAAGAGCTATGGGTTCAATGGAACAAACTTCTGCATCGGAAGCTGCAAAATTGGCACTGTTAAAACATGGCTCTTTCAAATTGTTTAAAACTCTCCTACTGAGATGTATACGTTTTCAGCAACATTTCATTTCTCAGAGTAACATAACTTTCAAAGTCAGGGCAAAAAGACTGCAATAATTTTATTCAGGGAATTCACTCTGAAAAGTAGAAGCTGCAATGAAATGCAGCTCTTACCTAAGGGGGTTATCTCTGGGAGCATCTTAATTTTTCTGAGACATTTATGGTGTGGCAGAAAACAGCTGGATTCTTGCATACCAACTGCACACAGATCGACACAAGCCTCACACCTCATCATGGCAAAAGCAAAATAGCTGAAGGGAATAAGAAAAGAAGGAAAGAAAACCAGTGGGCTTATATTTAAAGCAAAGAAGAAAAAAAAAGAAAAAACAACCTTGGTCAGACTGGAAGTCAAACGACCTGACTTTACCTAAGGCATGCGTCTTCCTGGGATCTAATTCCTCAATTTACAGCAATGTTCTAGGAATGAAAAGAGGCACTAGATAGTAGTGCTTTTTAGAAACAAAAATTAAGTGATTCTCAAGGATGTGATTTTTTGGTACTTAAGAGTTTGTAAGGCAAATGCCCACTAAAACTGCTTTCTAAAACCAGTGCACTTAGTTGGTGCTATGGTTTGGATGTGGTTTGTCCTTGTCAAAACTCACACTGGATTTTAATTACCAGGGCAGCAGTGTTGGAGGTGGGGCCTAGAGAGAGGTCTTTGGGTCATGGGGACAGATCCCTCATGAATAGACTAATGCCCTCCCTCAGGGTGAGTGGTTCTAGCTCTCTTGGGACTGGATTAGTTATCAGAAAGTGGGTTGTTGTAAAGCGAGTTCAGCTTTCTGGGCTCTCTCTTGTTTCCTCTTTGCCATGTGATCTCTCTGCACACACCTGCTAGCTTTTCAGCTTCTGTCCATGTTCTGACCCAGCACGTGGCCCTTACCAGAAGTCAGGCAGGTACCAGTGCCATGCGCTTGGACTTTCCAACCACCAGAACTGTGAGCTAAATAACCTCCCCGCACCCTTTTTAAAAAATAAATTATCCAGTCTTGGGTATTTTGCTATAGCAACACAAAATGGACTAATACAGTTGGAAGGATGTGGAAGAACTGGAACTCTCCTATACTGCTAGTGGGAATGTAAAATAGTACAACCACTTAGAAACACAGTTTGAGAATTTCTTCAAAAGTTAAATATACTTTTAAATATACTTTCCATATGACATATTCCTAGGTACTTGGACAAGAGAAAGGAAAGCATATGGCCATAAAAAAGCCTTTACACAAATATTAACAGCATCTGTACTTTCCAAAAAATGGAAACAATATGTCCACAAACATGAACAAATTGTGATCTATCCATACAATGGAATACTACTCAGCAACAAAAAGGAATGAATTGCTGATACATGCAGCCACATGGATGAATCTTAAAACCATCATGCTAAATGAAAGAAGCCAGACTCTATACTGTAAGATTCCATTTATACAAAATTCAAACTAATGTATAGTGACAGAAATCAGATCAGTGATTATCTAGGAAAGAGGAGAATGGGGAGAGATGAGAGGAAATTCTGAGGGGTGATGGAGACGTTCATTATCTAGATTGTGGTAATGGTTTCATACGTGTACACCTATAACAAAACTTCCTAAATTGTACACCTTAAATATGTGTGGATCAGTGTATGTCAATTAGACAAAAAACTGCTTCAAAAACTGCTTCAAAAAAGCAGTTCTTTAGAAAAAAGTCATACATAGATCTTTCAACTATTGCGGGGGCAATGGTATGAATTTCAGAGGCTAAACTACCGATTAGAAAAACTCAACAATTCTAATCTCGGGTTTACACATTATTCCAGGAGATTTGGTTTCTCCGTTTAAATATGGAAACAGCAACTGGCCCCCTTCTCCTGGATACAAGGAATGGAGGGTCTCAGGCATGGGTCAAGCACTGAAAGACTGGCCGGGTAATTATTAGCTCCCAGCTTGAAAACTAACTCACTTAACGTAAAATCTTTCCTTTATCTCAAGGGTTAGTTAGGACACTAGCTGTAACCAGCTCCATGAACCCCTATGGTCCTCTCCCTTAACTACCTGACCCTTCCAGTTGTTTCCCAGAAATGATGGACTTAAACTCCTAGCCTCAAATGATCCTCCCACCTTGGCCTCCCAAAGTGCTGGGATTGTAAACCTCACTGCCCTGAAACAATGGATTTTCTGCAAGACAAAGGAGCTGAGATTCTGAGAGCCCCTGCAGACTTCATGATGCCAAGATTCACTGTCCCCCACAACCTGCCCCCAGTGCTGGTAGCCCCTTGTGAGATATTATTACAACATGACCTGCTCCAAGGACACGGCCTCTCCTTTGAAAGCCCATGACATCCCTTAGCTGGAGAGACTGAGTTGACACAGCTTCTCCCATTCTCCAGACGTCTGTCATATTAAAAACGCCTTTCTTCCTTGGCAATCCTCATTGTCTCAACAACTGGATTTTCGTGCAAGGAGCAACTGGACCTAGACTGAAACCCACTCGTGGTCTCGACAACATAGCCAGCTGTCTCACAGAGGCTCTGTGGGATTCATGAAAAGGTCAAAATACTCAGGACTTGCACTCCATGAAAGCTGTTCTCACCCACCTCAGCTATAATAAAAGCAAACAATCCCTTAACTCCATGTGAAACTCTAAGGGGCTACAAACTACAGCCCCTGGGCCACATCTACCTGCCACATGCTTTTGTAGAGACTATAAGCTAAGAGGAATTTTTACATTTTTAAATAGTTTTTTTTAAAAAATCTAAAGAATATCTCGTAACATGTAAAAATTATATGAAATTCAAATTTCAGCGTCTATAAATGAAGTTGTATTGGGACACAGCTGTGCCCATTTGTTTACACGTTGTCTAGGACTGCTTTTACCCTACGATGGCAGAGTTGACTGGTTATGACAGAAACCATATGACCCGCAAAGCTTAAAATATTTACTATGTGGCCTTTTACAGAAAGTTTGCCTACCCCTGCTCTGGGCCCACGTCTTGTTTGCCTCTGAGTTTTCTGAGTCCCTGAGAAAATCAACTCTGGAAACAGACAGTTGTACTGAAGAGCAGCACTGTGGCTGTTTTATCCTACCCAATGTCATACCTTTAACGACCGCTTCTCCTTCTAGCTCACAGCAAGGCTATGATGTCACAGAATGCACCCCACCTCGGTGGCTGCTCTCAGGGAAGGATACAGCAGCTTTCTCTATGGGGCCACATTTTCAGTAACTCAGCCCCCCACTTATAATCCTATACTCCTGCACTCTGCTTTCCAGTAGGTCTTCATAGCAGCTCTAAAAATCTCACTCTTCTTTTCACTGCTATATTAGGGCACCTTTGGCAGCAAGTTCCTAAAGCCACTTGGGATAATTTAAGCAAAAAAAGGAACACGCCCCCTTTGCATTTCTTGTAAGTACGCAGGGATCTCTGGGAATTCGAGGGCTGCATCCAGGAACTTGAGCACATCTCCTTCGTTTTCACCTCATTGCAGACCCACCCCCCTGGTTCCTATGCCACCAGGGTCTGCGTCTCCCCTGTGTCAGAGACAGACTAGGAGTGGAATCATGTTTTCCAAATGCCGGGAGACAGGTCAAGCTCACAGGTCTGAGTAAACAAGAACACAGGACAACTCCCAGGAAATGAGGAGGGGAGATCTGGACAATCTCTTAAGTATCCACTTTGCCTGCCGTCCTGCAGGTAGGGAGAACAAGCTATATACATTTAGGAAGAGAGACAGTAGGTCTAACAAGACCCTCACAGTATGGCGCAGTTTCAGGCATTTTGATTTCAACTTTTATTAAAATCCTACGTCCCATGCCAAACTCCAAGAAAAACTGATGATCTTTTTTATGGTTCCCCTGAAAAACATCTAGACTTTTTGGTCCTGGCTCAGGTCAACCTCCACCTTCACTCTACATTTTTTTTTTGTTTGCTTCCCCTTTTCCTCCCCAACACCCACATGCCAGCCAATCACTACCCCACTCAATCAACACAACTTCTGGAAAAACCGACAAAGGAAAAAATTCAGACTGGATATTCACTCTCCCTAAGTGGGACTCTCTCTTGTTTACCCAGCAACAACTAATTACACCATTACAAATATGTTACACAACACAGCACAGCTTCTTACACACGCAGAGTCAGTCCTTGGGAAATTCCCAGTATCTTACATCTGGCTTTGTTTGTATTTATTTAGGAGAAGGATGGGCAGAGGATAGGACATCACTACTCCCTTGTAAGTGCAGCTTAGCACTTACAAAGCCTTTCTGCACACCTTGTTGCATACAAAGTGATCTTCAACATCCCAGCGAGGAAACTGACTACCTCCATACAGACAAAAAATCTACCGCATGCAAAGATTAGATGCCAGCTCAAGCTAACACCATAGGTGGTGGAATCTGGCCTGGGATCCAGGTCACATCTCAAGCCCAGGGTACTTTATTGTTTTGTTTCATTTTGTTTTTTAAATAAGGGCCTAAGTTACTGACCAGTTGGCATGTGGCCTTGGGCCAATAAGAAATTGGGTCAGAGAATCCTGCACAGACATGACTTGGCCAACAGTTACCTAATTAAGAGAACTTAGTAATGATCACATTATTAAACCATTTCAGCAGAACAGGTTTAACACTCCTCTGTATCCTAGGGCGTTCTCTCTCTCTGAAGCTCTTTTCTTCCTACCCTCCCTACGGCAGGCCTTCTCCAGAGCTCAGCCCTCTGCTCTCCTTCCTTTCAAGCTGCTCTGGAGACCCTTATCCGATCTCATGGACTGGACCACTGAGGCACCAAGTATGACTTCCCAAGAGGCTTTTGGGGCTGACAATTCACTTACGTGCTACCATCAACCCAAATGGGATTATGCCTAAATTTTATCCCCTCACTCCTAGAACTTATGTTTTCTTTGGCAAGATATGTTGTAAAACCTCCAACTTTACATAAAATCCATCAGTCAATGTTCATATACATTATCTGATCTTCACAACAACTCTGAGAAATAAAAACAGTGGCATCATCATTCCCATTTAATAGGTGAGAAATGAACCCAAGTTTATTTCTGTCAGGGGCACCATCTCCCAGCCACTCAATGGCCAAATCAAAACCCAGCCACATACTGACACATGCTACAATATGATGAACCTTGGTCAGGCATGGTGGCTCATGCCTGTAATGCTAGCGCTCTGGGAGGCCGAGGCGGGAGGATTGCTTGAGGTCAGAAATTCAAGACCAGCCTGAGCAAGAGTGAGACCTAGTCTCTACAAAAAAGAGAAAAATTAGCCAGGCATGGTGGCACATGCCTGTAGTCCCAGCCACTCAGGAGGCTGAGGCAGGAGGATGGCTTGAGCCCAGGAGTTGGAGGTTGCAGTGAGCTATGATGACGCCACTGAACTCCAGCTGGGGAGAGAGAAGGAGACACTGTCTCAAAAAAAAAAAAAAAAAAAATGAACCTTGAAAACATGCTAAGATAAAGAAACCAGTCCCCAAAGGCCACATATCATACAACTGCCAGAGCAGGCACATCCACAGTGATAGGATTAGATAACTGGTTGCCTAGGAGGGTGGGAGGCAGGAGTGACTGTTAATGGGGTTACTCTGGGAGGTGATGAAAATGTTCTCAAATCAGATTGTGGTGATGGCTGCACAGTCCTGGGACTATACTAAAAACCACTGAATGGATAAAGTGTATGGTATATGAATTATATCTCAACAAGCTATTAAACATAACTTCTATATTTATATGTAACATCTTATAAAAACGATGTGTGCTGAAACAATTGATCTTAAAGTAGAATGAAATAAAGCGGGATGGATGATGGTTAAAAAACCCCAAAACACCAGCTACAACTTTGACTCCTTTCTGCTCCTTTCCTTCATAACATCTCTCTACCCACCAAATTCTGTCACTCTTGTAGCTAGCACTTCTTCCACCTTATTCCAGACCTAATCTCTACAAACCTGGGCTACTGAAACAACCTTTTCCCTCATTACCACATCTTGAGTCTCTTCCCTACCCAAACAGTCCTACCCAAAGATGTCCAAAACTCTTCTTCCACAAAACGCTGTTTTCCTACACCTGCGAAAACTGCAATAGTTGTTCTCAGAGTAGCTGATCACATTAGTACCTAACTCATCATGGAATACACAGAGGTCCTTAAGAGCCTAGCTAAACTTTACCTTTTGCTAGCTCATTCTAGGGGTCTCACATAGTCATCCTCTGTGACTTACATACCCTCTCCCTGGATCTCACACACCTACACAGCACCACTGCTGCCACCAGAAACCCCTTCTTCCTTCTTAGAGGAAGGCCATTAGGATGTACCGCCCTCATCAATTTCCCTTAACCAATCCAGACCATAATGAGGTTTCTCTGAACAACTACCATTCGTCGTCTGACTCACTTGATACTGAGATAACAAGAGAAGACAATTTTATGTCTTGTCTTCAAAGGGCAGCTAACGTAGTTAGACGATATTATGTCTTCTGTGTCCTCCCTGCACCCATTAGGCTTAGAATACTGCTATACACAGAGTGTTGCTCAATTTATTATTTCATTTATTTATTTATTTATTTTTGAGACAGAGTCTTGCTCTGTTGCCCGGGCTAGAGTGAGTGCCGTGGCGTCAGCCTAGCTCACAGCAACCTCAAACTCCTGGGCTTAAGCGATCCTACTGCCTCAGCCTCCCGAGTAGCTGGGACTACAGGCATGCGCCACCATGCCCGGCTAATTTTTTCTATATATATATTTTAGTTGGCCAGATAATTTCTTTCTA